>SJYW01030542.1:123925-139483 GCA_006410735.1 Raphicerus campestris | reverse complement strand
GGACACACACACACACACACACACGTATCACAGTGCATCTGAATAGAATCAGTGTATCAGTGTCCGTGCAAGCCATGACTGTGATACCTAGTTTTCGAAGATCTTGCCATAAGGGAAACACGGGGCAGGGCAGACAGATCTCTCTTATTACTTCTTGCGCCTGCATGTGAATCTATAATTGCCTTCAAATTTAAAAGTTACTTCCCCTCCTCCCTCCAACATGAAAGCAAAAGGCAGGAAGGCAACTATAGCATTGCTTAGGAAGTGGTAAAATACTTATAAATAAGCCAAGGAAGCATGTTGTAATATCTAGAGTAACTGTTGAAAGAACAATAAAAGACTGTAAAACTATCAAGTAGAGAAAGATAAATGATTTTTACAATATACTAATACCTGTATATGGGATCTAGAGAGATGGTATTGATGGACCTGTTTGAGGGGGAGGATGGAGATGCAGGTGTAGAGAATGGACTTGTGTGCACAGAGGGGCAGGGAGAGGGTGGGAGGAAAGGAGAGGTGGGGTCAACACTTATACGCTGTCGGGTGTAAGATGCAGATCTGGAGAGCAGCTGCTGAGCCCCACAGGAGCCCAGGCTGGTGCTGTGTGATGGCCTGGAGAGACGGGATGAGGGGAATGGAAGGAAGTTGGGAGGGTGGGGAATGTGTGTAGAATTATGACCGATTCGTGTTGTATGACAGAAACAAACAGCATTGCAAAAATTAAAAATACAAAAAAATTATTTTTAATTATTAAAAAAAGCCCAGTTGAATCAGACCAACATGAAGAATGGAAGGAGGGAAATGAGGAAGAGAACAGGTGCAGCAAATAGAAAATAAATTATAAAATGTTTGGTTTAAACCTATGTAAAACAGTAGTCACAAAAATGAAAATCTGAAACTGTTCCAAATAAAAAGGTCGCGATTGTTACATGGAATTTAAAAATGATTTAAAAAGAAAGCAAAAGACTTACACCTCAGATTAAAGGAAACAGAGAACTTGAAAGTTACTTCTTTGAATTAGCCAGTCAGATTCCTGGCCAGACAGTGCATACATTACTGATATTAAGGATTAAAGGGGGACATTACTGCAGAAACATAAGAGGTGTGGGTTTGATCCCTGGGTTGGGAAGATCCCCTAGAGGAGGGCATGGCAGCCCATTCCAAAATTCTTGTCTGGAGAATCCCATGGGCAGAGGAGGCCCGCCGGTGGGCTACAGTCCAAAGGGTCACAAAGAATCGGACATGCAAGCATAGGCTTATAGGATAATTGCTTTGTCTGTGGAATATACTCTAACACATTTTGTTGATTGAACATCAAGTCAGCAACCTAGTATCAAGTGATGCTGCAGGGAAGAAGCTTCTTATTTGTGTATTCGAAACTTGTCTCTAAATTTGAGACTGTTTCCCAAAAGCCATGATTTTACAAAAGAAAGGATGTGACCAATTTGGAAAACTGCATATAAATCAGTATGTTAGGAATGTAAGATGCATTTGAAGAACTAGTGGGTGCTGAGTCTAATGCCGTATCATAAAGGGCCCGATAATTGTATCTCTGATGTTTTAGGATCTTAGGGAAACAAATGAGATGGTCTAGATTGCTTCTTAGAAACCATCATTCCTGAAGCTTGAGAGAGGATTTAATGAAGAGGATAGAGATGGAGACATGCTAACGAGACAGGAAGACTGTTAGTAAGGCGAGTGCCAGGCTGTCAGATCAGAACTCAAGGAGCTGTGCTCATTGAACAGGACAGTTGGAACCCGGCAAGAGCCTGTGGGAGGAAGGTTGCCTGGGAACTGAATTGGAACAGGATAAGGAGAGCAGGGCAGGTAAGGAGATGGACGCTTCGACAATTGGGTATAATGACAATAATTTGGGGTCTTTCATATTTTTGTATGCCTGGGCTATGTGCATTTTTAAATCATTCAAAGACGTGAAATTCTATTGCACGAGTGTCCAGGGCCTTTGCACTGTGTCAGGGAAGCATGTCCCTGGCTGGCAGAAGGATGCGAGAGCCTGGGATTGGGAGGCTGTGAGCAGGAGAGGCCTGGAGAGAGGCTTNTGGCAGAAGGATGCGAGAGCCTGGGATTGGGAGGCTGTGAGCAGAAGAGGCCTGGAGAGAGGCTTCTTGGTGTCTGGCTCTGCTGGTGATGTTTGTGGGAGGTCTTGGGACCACGCCAGCCAGGGCCAGGGTGACAGGTGTCTAATGGCATTCCTTGGAGGTCAGTGCCTGAGGGCAGAGATGTGCATCTGAGTCTGGGGAGCAGAGGTGAGGTTGAATGAAGTCAGCCAGCGGGAGGCCCAGAGGACAGCGAGAGAGAAAGACGGTCATTGGCAGAGCTGCCGGTGGTGGCATGATGTGCACCCTGCTCAGATGGGATGCTCCTTGCCCTGTTCTCCAGGTAATGCCCCTCTGTTCTCTGCTTATCCAGGCAGCAAGGAACACACTGAGGACTTCTCTGTTCCAAGAACTGGCTGGGCATTTGAGAGACACTATGAGCTTAATCCCTGCAACAAGCCAACTGGAAGGATATTATCCAGACTGATTAGATAATAGATAGAAAAGAAACCTCAGGCTAAGTCGCTTGCTTGAGTGGGAGACCGAGTATTGTCTGACTCCAAACTCCAGAACTTGCACTACTAGCGCTGTGGCTCAGAGTTACTTAAGCAAGAAAGGATGCAGAAGTGATGTCAGAAGAAAGATGATGGAATAGTTTCCTCCTATAATGTAGCTGGAGTTCCAGGCGGCTCAGGGGTAAAGAATCTGCTTTCCATTGCAGAAGATGTAGGAGACATGGATTCAGTCCCTGAGGAGGAAACAGCAACCCACTCCAGTATTCTTGTCTAGGAAATCCCATGGACAGAGGAGCCTGGTGGGCTACAGTCCATGGGGTCACAAAAAGGGGGACATGATGAGCAGCTGAGCACGCATAATGTAATTAGAATTGGAAAGTTTGGTAGGTAGCTGTGAAAACTCGCCATCTTACTACTAATCAATGATGTCTCCTAGAAATATATTTATTTTATTTACTGATGTATGATTGATTTGCAACATCATGTTATTTTCAGGTGATTTTCAGTGATTCAGTTATACATGTTCTAGAATTTTAGAATTTCAGGACTAGATGGACTGAGTTGCCAATTTATCAGTCTTCTCTGTAACCAGTTGTGAAATTGTCACCCAGAGAACTGAGGCAAGTTTGGCAAGGATACTTAGATCCTTGGATACTAAAAACTCAGATGGGCCCTTTGAATTTTGTTGAATGAAACCACAAAGCACCTTTATCAATGGTGCTTTTTCTTTTTCATGAATCCATTGCTTCACAGAGAATGTAAAATAANGGCAAGTTTGGCAAGGATACTTAGATCCTTGGATACTAAAAACTCAGATGGGCCCTTTGAATTTTGTTGAATGAAACCACAAAGCACCTTTATCAATGGTGCTTTTTCTTTTTCATGAATCCATTGCTTCACAGAGAACGTAAAATAAATGAATAAAGCAAACAAAATTGGAAAAACCCTAGTATACATTTTTATATAGCACCAATATAATATTTTATAAATTTGTTTGTTACATATGGATCATAGTGAAGCATTTCATAAAAACTGGCTTCTCTCATAATCATTAGTTTAATGATTCTTAACAATTATATTGGAGCAATATTAATTTTATGGCATTATCATAAATAAAGATACCATAAAATAAATTCTCTCCCTATGGCAGCAAAAACAGGTGGCAGCTGGTTTGTGTATTTCTGTGATTTTTTGGTATTGTTAGTTGGTTTATCTTGGTCATTATGATTTCAGATACTGAATGAATCTTAGGTCCACTGAATGAAGACATGGAAATTATAGTAGGTGTGGCTGGTTTTGCTTAAACTACTGGTTCCTTTGCTCCTTTGCTGACCTTGCATCCATACACTTAGACATCACCCCCCTTAATATGGGTGGGTACACCACTGTCCTGCTTTCTAGGCATGGGAAGGACCCCCTACATTCCCACTGCACAATGCTGCTGATTCTCAGTATTGTCAGGCTTCAGACTTCTTGCCAATCTAGTGATAAAATCAACATTACTGTAGTATTGATTGGAGTTCCCTTGCTTATTAGGGAGATTGAACATGTTTTTACATGTTTTTCTCTCATAGGAAGCACCCATTGAAATAGTTTGCCCACTTTTCTACTGGACCATTTGTCATTTTTGTTATTTTTTATACTGGGAATATTCTCACATGTTTTCAGAAAAAAGTATTTGCTCCAGGATGTATGCAAAACGTCTTCTTTCCATATGCATTGTCTTTTCGCATCTTCATAGTAATTTTAAGACCCATTGGCCAATCGCTTCCTTAACAGAAAGTGCTTTTAGCATCTAATGAAGTCTTTCTTTTCCAGGTAAAAGTCAACTACATAGTCTTCAGTTCAGTTCAGTTGCTCAGTCGTGTCTGACTCTTTGCGACTTCATGAACCACCGCACGCCAGACCTCCCTGTCCATCACCAACTCCCAGAGGCTACCCAGACTCATGTCCATTGAGTCGGTGATGCCATCTAACCATCTAAAACATCATCTTAGTAAAGTTCATTAGTTTTTCTTTCAATATTTATTTCATAAATAAATAAATTTACCTTAAATGACTTTAATATGTCACATGAAATGGGGATATCAGTTCTTTTTCCTGTTTATAAAAGCAATTGCTTTCTGCACCATTTTCCCTCCATCTC
Organism: Raphicerus campestris; assembly: GCA_006410735.1. Taxonomy (NCBI): domain Eukaryota; kingdom Metazoa; phylum Chordata; class Mammalia; order Artiodactyla; family Bovidae; genus Raphicerus; species Raphicerus campestris. The sequence continues at coordinate 134,765 of SJYW01030542.1, read as the reverse complement.
CAACACCAGTTCTGTCATGATCAGATTTCTGTATTTGTATAAGTCTGTCTTCTAAGTCTTTTTGTTTATCTGCACCAGTAAAATGTGTCCTAATCATGTCATTTATAATATGTCTTGATATGTGATCAGGCACATGCCTCCACCTTGCCTCTTCAACAATGTTCTTTTTGAATGTTGACAATAAGTAAATTTCAAAGCCAGCCTGATGCAGAAAATGACCTGTTGGAAATTTGCGTGCATTTGTGTTGAATAGAATGAGCAATCCAAGGAGAATCAACATACTTTTCATATTGTCTTTTGTTCATGGGATTCTCCAGGCAAGAATACCGGGGTGGGTTGCCATGCCCTCCTCCAGGGGATCTTCCTGACCCAGGGACGGAGAAGAGCCTGGCGGACTCTAGCCCATGGGGTCACAAAAGGTTGGACACTTCTACACTGTCTTCTAAATTTGTACATCTTCTATTGTATTTATTCCTAGATATTCTACAACTTTTGTTTCTATTGTAGGTGGAACTTAACCCGGGATGTTAGTTCATCTGCTTTATTTTTATTTCAGTATAGTTGGATGTATTTTACCATCCTATGTTGTGCTTTTAATACCCTCTTTTTTCTTTCCTTCTTTTCTTTTTCCTTTCCTTAATTTCGTTTCCTTCATTTTTCTTTCAGATTGATTGAAACTTTAAACTTCTCATTCCTTTTCTTTCTCTTCCAATTCTTTCAGAACTTATATATAGCTATCTCTCATCATCTGTGGTGGGGGGACTGATGCCAGAATCCATGGAGGGTACCACCATCTGGAGATGCTTATGCCCTGTGGCTGGCCCTCTCTTATCTGGATCCAGGAATTCAACCAAGTTTGTGATCACTAGTTATTTGGATCCATGAGTGTGGAACCATAAATAGATAAGGTTGAGTGTTTATTGAAAAAAAATCCACATTTAAGTGAACGCACACAGTTCAAATCTTTGTTGTTTAAGAGTCACTGTGTGTTAGGGATTATCCTGGGTATTTTGAAAGGGAAGATTCCCTGGAGAAAGGAATGACTACCCACTCCAGTATTCTTGCCTGGAGAATTCCATGACAGAGGAGCCTGGCAGGCTACAGTCCATGAGGTTGCAAAGAATGGGGCACGACTGAGGAAGTAACACTTTCACTTTTTCACACAGTCCAAACCCTTGTTGTTCAGACCTAGTGATTATTCTGGATATTTTAAAAGGGTCAATGAACAAAACATATAGTTCACCAATATATCTGCCTTACTCATAAACAACACAAAGATTTAAGATGAGTATGCTTTTGTTTTCTGGTTCAAATATTTTAGATAAATTCTACTTTTAAGCACCAGTTTTAAGTATTGCTGTTGTTATTTTGCCATATAGTCAATGGTTATTTACATCTACCTGTTACATTTATAAATACATTTCTTGTTAACCTTCTTGCTGGTCAGTTATCCAAGTTTATAGTCCTTCTGTTTAAAGAACATCCTTTAAAATTTTCTTTACTGAACGTTTATAGATCAGTTGTTGTTTATCAGAGAAAATTTTCTGTTTCTCTCTCTCTTTTTTTAAATGATTGAACTTTAAAGGGAGCTTATTACATGTACATTTCTGGATCGGCAGCTCTCTCTTGCCAGCACCCCAGTGGTGTCCTTTGGCTTCCGTTGTTCCCAAGTCAGCTGTCAGTGTAACTGCCATTTAGTTTTTCAGCTTTTGCTCTTTCCTCCCTAATTTTCAAGTCTGTATCACTGGTGTTCTGAAATATCAATACTTTGGATCTGGGTATAAATTTTCATTTTTAGATTTCTTGGGCTACCTGAATCTCAAGAAAGGTGTCTTATAATCAATTCTAGAATATTGATATTATCACCAATAAAAACATTGCTTCATTTCTCTCTTATAGACTCGAAATAAATATGTGTAAAACCATGACAATTTATTCATGTCTTAGCTCATCTTCAAATTTAACATCTCATTTTCATCCTGTGTGGTAGTCTCAATAATTTCTTCAGATTTCACTTTCAGATAAATAATTCTGCCATCAACTGTATCTAATCTGCTATTACTTTTTGAATTTCAGAGCTAGAGAATAGTTTCAGAAATTTGGTATGCTTCCTTCTGTTTCCAGTATACCTGGAGAAAGAATTTCTTTCTTTGCCATATTTTACCGTATAGTTTCAGAGATTTGGTTTGCTTCCTTCTGTTTCCAGTATACCTGGAGAAAGAATTTCTTTGCCATATTTTACCTTATAGTTTCAGAGATTTGGTATGTTTCCTTCTGTATCCAGTGTACCTGGAGAAAGAATTTCTTTCTTTGCCATATTTTGCCATCAACTGATTTTTACTCATTCTTCTGTATTTCCTTTTACAGTTTATGATGTTCCTTTGAAATTTATCTGTGGGAATTCTTTGAGAACTGAGTGAAAACTGGATTTCCTGGAAAGGATTTGTCTTTCCTTCTAAGAAATGTTGACTATTACTAACCTGAGATCACTTGAATTTCTGGCTTGACATTGTTCAAAACATAGAGACAGCTGGAATTTCAGTTGAAAATGTGTGTGAAAGCCAGTAGAAACGATGAAATATCAAGGAACATGTGTGCCCTTCTGCACTGTGCTAAACCCAAGGTGGGTGAGCTTCCCCTTTGTCCCCCTGTATGATGTCATTTGTTTCTAAATTGCCCTATCCCTTTGAATTTTGACTTTAGGTGGGCATATATTTGATGCTCCAACTTGGGAGATTACTTTCTCTCTTGCTCTTGTGCTCCATGTGTGGAAATAAAATCAGAAAGTTGATTTCAATAGTATTCCTCCAGTGCTTCTGGGGAAAAAGGGCTTAAGTGCCTGCTTACATCTGTGGATTCTTTTCACACTTCATTACCTGCTTCTGAGCAATGCATTAGAACATAGTCTTAAAAATGTTTTATACTGAATTGTGTGTGCGTGGAAAGTTATCTCAGGTCATCCTGTCATACAGAGTCCTTCAGAACAATTTTCTTGGATCTCAAAAATAGAAAATTTAGTTAATCAAACTCCCAGCTTATGACACATTGTAACCATTAGTCCACCTCATTGCAATTGTTCTTATCTTACAGACAATAATTCTGATATTTTTAATGTATATTTTGGGAGCATTCTTTCAAACTGTGCTATTGTTGTGATTGGCATGTATTTTTAATTTATCCACATGATATCATAATATCCATTTTGTTTATTATTTTTCCCCCCACTAAGCACTATTTGTTTTAGAGATTTCTCTATGTTTGTTATGTACATCTAATTGGAAAAGCTATGACAAACCTAGGCAGCATATTAAAAGCAAAGATATCACTTTGCCAACAAAGATCCATAAGTCAAAGCTATGATTTTTTCAGTAGTCATGCACAGATGTGAGAGCTGGACCACAAAGAAGGCTGAGTGCTGAAGAACTGATGCTGGAGAAGACTCTTAAGATTCCCTTGGACAGCAAGGGGATCAAACCAGTCAATTCTAAAGGAAATCAACCCTGAGTATTCATTGGAAGTACTGATGCTGAAGCTGAAGCCCCGATACATTGGCCACTTGACGTGAAGAGCTCATTGGAAAAGGCTTTACTGCTGGGAAAGACTGAAGGCAGAAGGAGGAGGAGACAGAGGACAAGATGGTTGAATGGCATCACTGACTCAATGAACATGAGCTTGAGCAAGCTCTGGGAGACAGTAAAAGACAGGGAAGCCTGACGTGCCGCAGTCCAGGTGATCGTCAAGAATTGGACATGACTTAGCGACTGAAGATCAACAATTGGTTCTCACTATTGGGCTGACCCAAAAGTTCATTTAGATTTTTCATAAGATGGTACAGAAAAAACCCAAACAAACTTTTTGGCCAGTCCAATATTAAGTTCTCCGTGGAAGTTATCTGCCACATTTACATACCTACTCTTCTAGGAAAGATTCCTTTTTGGCCCCCAACTTCCAGCATTATAAGGATTGCTGCAGGAAGCACACTCATATGTGAGCTCTTGAGATCTGCTGGGTTGCAACTAAAGTATTGCTATACTTCCTTGACTAATAGTGCTAGACTGAGCTCTGTAGCAAAACCAGCCTATACTTCCACCAGTATTTTAGGAAGGGATTCACATCTCACATTTCTCTAATGCTTGGCTCTATCTTGCTTTCAAATTTATCTATTAACTTTGTTCACAGTTTTTGTCATTAGATAGAAATAATTTTAATATCTGATAATAATTTGTTGGTGATTGTTTCCTACTTAAGCTTTATGCTTTTGTCATTCTTCTAGGTCATTAAGGTATGGCCCTACATTTTTCTCAATTAACTGTACAATTTTCTCTTTCACACTGAAATACTTAACTCATCTAGAACTCTGCTAGCTCTTGTTACTGTGCATTTAGGTTACCACTGAGGACCTTAATTTTAATTGTATTTGGTTTTAATTTAAATGTAAAATCTGAAATAGTGTAAAATGTTTTCCATCACACATAACTGTTTTGATAGGCATGCACTTAACTGTTTCATTATGTAAGATATTTTTGTTTTACTGTGATGTGCTGTCAGGCACATGCATCATTTCTATTATTATGTGTAAACATATTATAGACTATTAATGATTGGTGTCAACAAACTGGTTTCATTAAAAAGATTTTTTTCTATACACTGTTGCAGTGTTGTGGTGTATTTATTTGAACACATTATGAAAAAGGAAGAGCTAGTCTGATACTTGCAAACTGTAATTATTAAATACATTTTTAAGTTATTATTATTTAGTCAATGTATCTAACTTATTTTTTGAGTCTAAAAATAAGTATTACCAGATGTTTGCATTTAAAAGGAAACCAAACCACTGATGCAGAATCAAGTGGAGATGTGGATGTGTATAACAATAAGAACCAATTAAAAAAAGAGTGTTAGAGACTGGAAAACATATGCAACAAAGTTTGTGATAAATGACAATTACAGATTGCCCTAACACAGCAAAAAAAGTAAAATTTAAACATAAGAAGGATGATAATGTTGAGACATTTTCAGCAAATATAAAACTTATAAGAAAAATAATCTATAAGAATTAATCACTTGAAATCAGAGTTAAATGACCAACACAAAAATTTTAAATGATTTTAAAGAGAAACTGGGCTTATAAATTTTGCCATCTATAGAATAGCTTAAATTCCTGCACAGAAAAAAAAAGAAAGGTTTTAGGTAGAAAGATGATAAAAGAAATTATTGAGCTATAGAAACTTTCTTAGAAAATTATAAAGCAAAGAAACATAGTAAAGATATTTTATTATAAGTGAAAACCTTCATTTAAGCTATCAAATAATTGGCCACAAAATACAATACTCCCCTAAGAATATCAAAACCAATTGACTCAACAGTTGAAAATCTGAAAACAGTTTCTAGCTTTAGAGGTGGTGTCACCTGCTATGAAATGCTACTCAACTAATACTTTTGGTATATTTTATCTCAAATAACTTTCAAATTTATATGGCAATACTGTCAATTTATAATCCAGAAAACTGAATTTGTGGCATAGATAATATTGAATTTTTTACACTTTTTCTAAGTGTAATTTCTGATAGACAAGGAAAAATTAATTCCAATGAAAACAGTGTTCCAGCCATAGTAGGTTAAAAATCTGGATTTCTTAGAATTTTAAAGCAAGAGATTGATATTTCTCTTATGGTTCCATTCTACAGTTTGATAAATATGGAAAGGATCTTTTGCTCAACTTTTTGAAGCTTTTAATTAAAGGATCATGAATATATATGTTCATTCCTTTCAGTACCTAAGTGCAAAGGCTATAGATCATCCATGGTTTATGAAAGTGTTGAAAGAAATAGAGGAAAATTAATTTAAGAATCTTATGTTACTTGTTGATGCTAGTGGAATGAGTGTTGGGAAAGTTTTCACAAAAATCAACTTACAGTTAACTTCAATATAAAATTTCTTGAAATAAAGTTAATGATTACCATAAACTCAATAACCAAAGGAAGAGCTTGCCTTATGGAGAAAGCGTTTGTTTGTGTGTGTTGGCCTTGTGTCCAGTGTTAATGAATCAATAATGTATATTAACTAAGGGGTCTTTAAACAGAAGTGCATGCAAAATCAAGTTATATGTTGATCAGTTGATAAGATTGTTGTAACCAGAGTTTCATAGGAGCTTAAGCCTGTATTTCCCCCAGAAGTGATAATTCTGTATTTGCCAGCTCAGTCCTCATGCTGAATTTGTAGAAAACAATTGTCATGAACAAAGATGACTGACAACAGAAGTCATTAGTTTTTGCTGGTATTTGAAAATGTTACTGAATTTTGTAGATAAACCTTGTGCACAAGATAGTTGCTAAAACTTGTTAATTTTAATAGGTTATCTGATACTTTTTCTGCAGTGATAATCATGTCACACGCAGATAAGCATAGCTTTACGTTTTCCTTCCCAATCCTATACCAACACTAGGTTAAATGGTAGTGGGGATTATGACTATTATTTTTGATTGCTGGTTTAAATCAAATGCATCAAAATTTTCTTCATCAAGTGACTGTTTACTATAAATTTTTGATGAAAAATATGAAGTTGTGTTCTATTTACAGGTTACCATTTTTCCATTTATTTAAATAGTCATAGCATATTTGTCCTTAACATATTAACATGGCAGATTACATTATAGATTTTCTTATATTGAAATATACTTCTGTTCTGAGCATTTCATGTCAATNTAGAAAGATGATAAAAGAAATTATTGAGCTATAGAAACTTTCTTAGAAAATTATAAAGCAAAGAAACATAGTAAAGATATTTTATTATAAGTGAAAACCTTCATTTAAGCTATCAAATAATTGGCCACAAAATACAATACTCCCCTAAGAATATCAAAACCAATTGACTCAACAGTTGAAAATCTGTAAACACAGTTTCTAGCTTTAGAGGTGGTGTCACCTGCTATGAAATGCTACTCAACTAATACTTTTGGTATATTTTATCTCACATAACTTCCAAATTTATATGGCAATACTGTCAATTTATAATCCAGAAAACTGAATTTGTGGCATAGATAATATTGAATTTTTTACACTTTTTCTAAGTGTAATTTCTGATAGACAAGGAAAAATTAATTCCAATGAAAACAGTGTTCCAGCCATAGTAGGTTAAAAATCTGGATTTCTTAGAATTTTAAAGCAAGAGATTGATATTTCTCTTATGGTTCCATTCTACAGTTTGATAAATATGGAAAGGATCTTTTGCTCAACTTTTTGAAGCTTTTAATTAAAGGATCATGAATATATATGTTCATTCCTTTCAGTACCTAAGTGCAAAGGCTATAGATCATCCATGGTTTATGAAAGTGTTGAAAGAAATAGAGGAAAATTAATTTAAGAATCTTATGTTACTTGTTGATGCTAGTGGAATGAGTGTTGGGAAAGTTTTCACAAAAATCAACTTACAGTTAACTTCAATATAAAATTTCTTGAAATAAAGTTAATGATTACCATAAACTCAATAACCAAAGGAAGAGCTTGCCTTATGGAGAAAACGTTTGTTTGTGTGTGTTGGCCTTGTGTCCAGTGTTAATGAATCAATAATGTATATTAACTAAGGGGTCTTTAAACAGAAGTGCATGCAAAATCAAGTTATATGTTGATCAGTTGATAAGATTGTTATAACCAGAGTTTCATAGGAGCTTAAGCCTGTATTTCCCCCAGAAGTGATAATTCTGTATTTGCCAGCTCAGTCCTCATGCTGAATTTGTAGAAAACAATTGTCATGAACAAAGATGACTGACAACAGAAGTCATTAGTTTTTGCTGGTATTTGAAAATGTTACTGAATTTTGTAGATAAACCTTGTGCACAAGATAGTTGCTAAAACTTGTTAATTTTAATAGGTTATCTGATACTTTTTCTGCAGTGATAATCATGTCACACGCAGATAAGCATAGCTTTACGTTTTCCTTCCCAATCCTATACCAACACTAGGTTAAATGGTAGTGGGGATTATGACTATTATTTTTGATTGCTGGTTTAAATCAAATGCATCAAAATTTTCTTCATCAAGTGACTGTTTACTATAAATTTTTGATGAAAAATATGAAGTTGTGTTCTATTTACAGGTTACCATTTTTCCATTTATTTAAATAGTCATAGCATATTTGTCCTTAACATATTAACATGGCAGATTACATTATAGATTTTCTTATATTGAAATATACTTCTGTTCCTAGCATTTCATGTCAATATTTTAAACATTCTATTGGATTTAGTGACCCATAGTTTATTTAAGATTTTTGCACCAATACTCACACATGAAATGGACATATATTTTTCTTTGTTTACATGGACTTTATTTCATTTGGGTATCAAGAATATAGAAACCTCTCAAAATGAATGGGGCTATTTTATTCTAAAGTCTAAAACAACAGTTTCTTCAGACTGGGTAGCTGTGATTTAGAATCAAATTTGTAAGTTAACTGTACCAAGTGATAATCAGAGGCAGTGTAGAACAAAGTCATCTGTAGTGTTTTACTACCATCAGTGCTGTTGATGTCTAAACACTAAAACGCTCCTTTTAGACTGCAACGTCTTGCCTTTCTACAAAACACTTTTAAAAACTATTTTCTTATTGGCTTAAAAATTTAAAGTTTTTCATAGATGCATTTTATTGTTAATTTTTATTGTTAATATAATTTAAACGATTGTCACTTTTCATTGAGTTTTCTCTGTAGAACTTACTTTTAATTGAGAAAAAAGTTCTCCAGAAGAGCTGAGATATCTAGTACTTCTGAGTAAATCCTGTTAAATGAAGAGTAGTCTAACATTTCTGTGTTAAAATGGGTATGTGTTGAAGTCTAAATATTTTCATAGGCATCATCTTTTTGCCTTTATTCATTAGCACCTCCTTTTGACAAACATTTATAAGACAAAACTCATGAGATGAACAGTCTTTTTCTTACATGACTGGTTTGAATTGAGGTGACACAAGCTGAGACTTCTATATTATTCTGGTATAGAATATCAATTTACTCAAAATAAAGATATAAGAGCTTTGCTGAAATGTTTCTACATGTCTAGATAATCCAAAACTCAGTTGTAGATATTCACAATTAAATCTAGCTTATTGTTTGCACTCTTAATGCTTAAATTTGTTCAGTTCTTTCTTCGCTTTCAACTTTGAGCTGGACACAGAAACTAGACAGGACCTTGGTGGTTTCAGCTTCATTTCAAAGAATTCCTTTTGTTGAAACCTAGAAATGCTGAAGATTTTTAGCCCTCCACTTGAATAGTTTAATCAGAGATCTCCAGCTGATTTTGAGCAAAATATACCCTAATATTACAGATTTTGTTTGTAACTCCATGTACGTAGTGGCAGGAGCCAGCATCCTATTTAAATGTGATCCATTAGAAATGACTTCATATAACAAAGTCAGAAGATAATTGTACCCATTATTTGACATTATACTAGAATTTATAGCCAATAAAGCAAGGAATAAAGCAGAAACAGTGGATTCAAATATTGGAGACTAGACAAAATTTTGTAGATGGTATAATGTTATCTAGAAAATATGAGAATACTAAGTGTAAAAACTATTACAACCAATAATAAAGTTTGGTAAATGGAACAGATATAGAGGAATTTCTTTATTCTAGCAGTAAATAATGGGAAAAATATCTGTAGAAGATCCTATTGACAGGGACAGCATCAGGCAAAATTATAAACTATGTTGTAATAAATCCATGAGAACAGAACAAGAAAACCCTAGAAGTTTTTCACTGGACATAAGAGAAAGAATTAGGTGAGTGGTCATGTCTGATTAGTACACACACAGATGACACATAACAGGGAAAATGAGTGGGATGTGTCTTCCCCACCCCTTGGTTTCTCTCTAGGGAGCTTAGTGTTTCTTCCTTGACCCTCTGCTGCTGCTAAGTCACTTCAGTCGTGTCCGACTCTGTGTGAGCCCATAGACGGCAGCCCACCAGGCTCCCCCATCCTTGGGATTCTCTCTGCCTTCTCCTAAGTAGGGAATTGCAGTCAGACTTCTAGAGGGTTTGACTTCTATGCTAACCTCCAACCACCAAGATGCTTTCTCAACCACTCACCTACAGAGTTCATGAAAGAGAATCTAAGTAGTCCAGTTTGGGACTCCTACCCTGAGCCACATCCCTAACCTTGTTGTTATTACCTGAGGGCAGTGATCTTGCCTTTCCTTTTGATAAAGTGATCATTTGTTTTCCATGAAGGGAAGTTGTGTGATTAATTTGTGGGTTCGAAAACTTATGACCACCCTCCCAAACCCGTAACTGCACATTTTTTCCTTGAGTTTATCTTTCTTTAAGAGGCACAACAAAAGTAAAGACCTGTAAGACAATAGCCTGTGTCTGACATAACAAGGGACAAAAAGAATCTGTTGCTTGTTTTTCACCCTTGAGCAATTCTATTTCTTGTGTTCTCTCTCTCACTTTTTTTTGGCTGTGTTTTAAATCCTCCAGTCTTCCCAGGAGATGGTGTGGGGTGGGAGGTGGGAGGTGGGAGGGGGCTTCGGCATTGGGAGATCGTGTACACCTGTGGCTGATTCATGCCAATGTATGGCAAAACCAATACAGTATTGTAAAATAGAATAAAGTATTAAATTAAAAAAAAATCTTCCAGTCTTTTAAATCTACAAATCCAATTATCAGTTACTTTAACTAATTTTATATTAACCTACTACATGCCAAGCACTGTGTTAAGCACTGGGTGTAAAATAATGACTGTATATAAAAATGTGTGTGTGTTTATATGTAGAGAGATACATATGTGTATATATATGTTGACATGTATGAATGCACATACACATATATCCTAATTATGAAAATAC
>SJYW01030542.1:54940-120209 GCA_006410735.1 Raphicerus campestris | reverse complement strand
GGGAGGTGGGAGGGGGCTTCGGCATTGGGAGATCGTGTACACCTGTGGCTGATTCATGTCAATGTATGGCAAAACCAATACAGTATTGTAAAGTAGAATAAAGTATTAAATTAAAAAAAAATCTTCCAGTCTTTTAAATCTACAAATCCAATTATCAGTTACTTTAACTAATTTTATATTAACCTACTACATGCCAAGCACTGTGTTAAGCACTGGGTGTAAAATAATGACTGTATATAAAAATGTGTGTGTGTTTATATGTAGAGAGATACATATGTGTATATATATGTTGACATGTATGAATGCACATACACATATATCCTAATTATGAAAATACATACACAAAGGAAAAAGACTGTAAGGAATACAAAATAAGACAATTTCTGAGAGGTGATATTGCAGATTATTTTTAAGATACTCTATTTTCTTCAAACGTTTATAAAGAGAATTGATTATAATTTTTCATCTGGGAAAAATATCCCGAGGAGCATTTTAAAAATAAAGAAATCTAAATTATCATATCATGTCTGTTGCTATGCCCCAGGCATGAGCTCCACACTGATGAGATGCAAATTTCTGCTTCAGAACCACTGCTGCTGCTGCTGCTGCTGCTAAGTCGCTTCAGTCGTGTCCGACCCCGTGCGACCCCAGAGACGGCAGGCAGCCTACCAGGCTCCCCCTTCCCTGGGATTCTCCAGGCAAGAACACTGGAGTGGGTTGCCATTTCCTTCTCCACTTAACCAGGCGGCAATTCAACACTACTGCCACCTGGTGGTGGGTCCCTATAATTGCAGGCTTAGTTCTTTTCTGAGATGGCTGTTTTCAAGATAAGTTTGGTTCTTGAATATTTCCATTCTGTCATGTGCCTGTAACGATCATCTTATTTCTTTAACAGAAGAGCACTGTGTTTGCAACTGATGAATATTCTGACCTCTAAAATATCCAGTCATCCACTTGCAATGAAGTTTCTCTAAAATGATGCATTAGATAGTATTTGGAGACAAGGAAACATATTAGAAAATGACCAGAGCAATCCTGGCATATATTAATACATGGTCCCAGTGGATTACTTACACCATGTATATATAGGTAATTCATTGAATAGAGACCTACTCAATTAACTCTGTAATCTTTCTTTTAGTTGCCTCTGATATCTCTCCAAAGCAAGGTAATTTGTTTCCTTCTATCATGGGCCCTTTATTACTGGGGTCCAAGTAATGACCTCTCAGTTTTCAGTATAAATTACCTCTGCAACCAGGCGATCCCAGGATACCTGGATTTTTCACACAGTCACTTTATTAATCCTCGTCTATGTAGAAATATTTTTCCCAGAAATTATTCTGGCTCTGAAGTCTTAAAAACAAGCAAACAGACAGAATGGTTCTGACTACTCTCATCCTGGATCCTGGATAGATTTGGCATTCTTCCCAAATATTCTCTCTAAAAACAGCTACTTTTTTCCACCATCCTTACTCATTCTTGTTTGTCCTATTTACCAACTCTTAGGATGCCTGGTCTGTATTTCAGAAATCTAATTTTCAGCAACAGGAAAGAATATAATTTTTACAATTTAATTAATAACACAAACTGGGATGAAACAAGAGGCAACAGTGAGTATAAACAAACCAGAAAGCATGAAAGCAAACATTAAGTTTCTCAAAGCTAAGATAACAGCGTTTTCTCATATGCTTGCATTCTTCACATTGAGATGCATTTTATGACCTAGATATGACTAATATATGTATTTTGACCATGTAGTGTATTCCAAGTTATAAAGGTTAATATGTAGGAAATTAATCTCATATTTCTTCACCTTGAATGCTTACAGGTGTGATTCAGTTTATGGTAGGTACATAATCAATGGCATCCTGGAATGAAAAAAAAGTGCACATTCCCCTCATAGTAAGCCCTGTCTTCATTATGAATATGAATGATTGAACGTCTAACAGAGAAATCTGAGAACTTGAGTAATGCAGAAAGGCTATTCTGTTTTTGTCTGTTTGCAAAATTCAGCCACAAGGCAAAGCCATGTCTGGAGCCAATGGAAGATCTATATTTACATTTTAGGACGAGACTTGCTTCCTTTAAACCCTAAAATACTGCTGAAGATCTAGAGAAAAGAGGAACACTTCACTGGAAAGAGTTTGTATTGCTTTTCTCATTTAACAAGAACAACAGTTTTAGTGGAAACTTAATACAAACTGTATTTAACAAGATAAGGATGAAGTTCTCTTGTACTACAAAAGCAGAGTAAGGTACAATTCTGGATCTTCGCTGGGGATAAGATTGAATGAGGAGGAGGTGACACATTAAAAGAGGCATTTGTGGGTGGTGTATTGTTATTTTCTTCTTTGATAGGAATAAATTGAAGAAGCCCTCAACAATTAGCCCTCACCAAAGAGAACTGGCTCTGGTGTTTCCCTCCTGTCTCTTATTTACTGAAGCGAACATGTGATGGAGAGCAGAACTGCAGGCCCTGCAGGGAGGTTCAAACTGTTTGGAAAGTGAGCCCAAGACACCAGCAACATTCACAACAGCCTACTTGTTGGGGAAAGGACCAGGCATAGCGGGCTGTACATGAATATGCTTGCTCTTCTGGTTATGAACTGTGATCGGATTATTTCAGGCAAGCAGCAAGACAGACATGAAAGATATGCTGACTTGATGCTACTGCAGATATTCTAAACTTACCCTTACTGCTCAGTGCTTACATACCTAACCATATGCATTTGAGAATTCCCTGGTGGTCCAGTGGTTAGGTTCACTGCCCAGGGTGCGGGTTCAATCCCTGGTCAAGGAACTAAGATCCTGCAAGCTGAGTGGCCAAATAAATAAATAAGTGAACTTTTCCTCTTCTCCCCATTTTTAAACTGAGTCAGGCAGGAAGTGTTACAATCTATGACAGAGTGAACAAAATGGGGAAGGTGACCTTTGGTTGAAAATAGGAAATTAATTCTAAGAACTACCAGCTTAAAACCCAAATCCTTACTCCCTTCCACTAGATAATGATGCAAGGGATTCCTCCATATTAATGGCAGCTCAGATGGATCAGCTTTCCTGAAAGAATCCCTCCAAATTGGAAAATGTTTGGTGGCTCAGAGGTTAAAGCTTCTGCCTAGAATGCAGGAGACCTGGGTTTAATCCCTGGGTCAGGAAGATCCCCTGGAGAAGGAAATGGCAACCCACTCCAGTACTCTTGCCTGGAGAATCCCATGGAGGGAGGAGCCTAGTAGGCTACAGTCCACGGGGTTGCAAAGAGTCGGACANTTCACAGCTTTGGCATCTATATTTATAAAAGACATTGGTCCATTTCCTTTTTCTGGTGACAATAAGGATTTTAGAATTCATAGCAGGCAAAGAGCAAGGGTAGATTAAAAGTGTTCCAAGGCTACTAACCAACCAGAGATGTTTCTTCAGATGACAAGACGATGCAGAATGAGCAGAAAAGGATATATTGCACTTTATGTCTGTCTTTGACACTTATACTAAGCCTTTCTTAATCCATTTTATTCCATTTACGCAGCTAATTTTTGAGTTGGCCAAAGAGAGAGGAACTAGGCTTTGTATTTGTATCAGGGACATAATGTGCTTTTGAATGGACTTTTCCCAATCCCTTTGTTTCTTTATATCTGTGGGATTATCATGAAAAGTCTATTAAAAATAGCATAAGCCTATCTCTTTATGTTTGGCTGAAATCAGATTCCAGAAATGCTAGCATGCCTTTCTAATCACTACAGTGACTGGAATTAGTGACTGGAAAGTAACATTCTAATACTGCCAGATTTGAGTTTGTAACTACATGGCATTATTCACTTAATTTCTCCTCAATAAGTTGTGTCTGTATATACACATATATGTATTATATATACTGTATATATAAATATATATGTGCATATATGATTAAATGCAATTTTATTTTGAACACTTAGTGGGAATTATGAGATGGTGCAGGGAGATAATCCAGTTAGCTTAAGTCTATAGTCAAAATTTCACTGGCTTAAAAAGTGAAATGGTACATGGAAATAAATTTCTCAACTTAGGTTGTTTTATAGTTTAATAATGGTTCTGACATAGATTTGAGCCCTGAAATCTTAACTTTGGCTATTTTATTTTTTTCTTGTATGCTAAAAGTGAATGTTCAGCACAGAAGTGGTCTCCCTCCATTCCTCCCAGGGAGGGAGGGGCTTTGAGCTCTCAGGGAGAGCCTCATGCTCCAGGCGGCCACACCCCTCCCCACTTTCCATCTGGGTGCCTACCCACAAACCAATCTCCTTTCCATTTCCTGCTGAGCTTGGTGATTGCCTAGTCCCTGCCAGCGTTACCCCACTTCCTCTGTTTGGAGGTACTCTTCTACCCCTTTCCTAAATTCATCTTCATGACGTGAGTTAAACTCTACCATGTGGCTTCCTCCATGCTGGTGGGTCCTTTGAGCTCCTCTATCTTGAAATCAAGTGAACTTTTTAGAAGGAATTCCATCTTCAGCTATGGAGAGAAATATATTGGTGGGTCTAGGTAGTGTTTAGTCTGCGAGCCAGGGCAACCAAACAGAGTTTGGAGGAACCCACAGGGCTGAGGACTCTGCCTGGGGTAAGGGAGGCTGGACAAGAGTGTCCAAGGGGCACGTTTCGGTCAGGGGTCAACACTAAGAATGTGATTATGATAGGTAGGAGGTGATAGGATCCCTGTGGTAAATGGAGTGTAGACTTTCAGTGTATTGAATGCATGATGCTTGGTGGGATGAAAGCATCTGGAAAATTGATTTCCAAAGGTCAAGTCCTAGTCATCTTGTGAGGTGTTCAGAGGCAAGTCTTCAAAGTCTAGGGGCGTGAGCTCTGTCCCAAGCAAGGAGTTTGCCAGCTGGATGGAGACTGCAAAAGGGACTCAAAGAAATTGCCCACAAACTGGGGTGCCCACAGGACAGGTACCAGCACCTAGGGACCAGAACAGGAGCTTCTCATTCAACCTAGTGAGGACAGTGACGGTGTTAAATTCTCCCTGCTTGAATGGAGAGAACACTAAGAACTGAGCATCTCAGAAAGTTGATTCAGGATGCAAGAATGGGATAGAGAGTGGACATGTGGGTACAAGTGGTAATTCAAATGAATATGTTTCAAGTTATGGGACAGATATGGGGTAGCGAGTTTACAGCATCATGTCAGCAAAGGTTTTCAGGTTGGAGTGGATCAACTTTGTGAAACTTAAAGTGCCCACATTCTCAGAAATGAATTCATGATATTCCTGAACTCATGACAACTCAAAATATGCCAAATTATAGTTATTTTGCTAGGATTAAGGGTACAGGACAATGGATGGCATTTGAGGACCCCGGGAAAAGTCCCAGGACAATTGCTGGTGCTACTTAGGTCTCTTGCATGCTAATGTCAGCTCATTTTGGGGGGAGGGGGGTACTGTAGACAAGCACTCACCGGCATCATCCCCTGCCTCTCTTTTCTAAACCATCTGCCCCTTCTCAAGTCTATTTGATTCCTGTGTGATCTTGCTGTGTCTCCATCTCCTAAAAGACTTGGAGAGTGGTCATCTTCATTAGGTGAGAATTCTGATAATTTAAACTTGGAAGCTCAGCTTTACTCTGAAGATGTGCTACTTTAACTCCTCTATACTGACCAAGCTGGCAAAATAAGTTACTGGTATGACATAACCTATATCCTTACAAGACTTTTTACCCTCAGTGACTTTGGTGAAAGGTTGGATGCAGAGATGGACAGAGTTCCTAATCTCAGAATCAGTGAGAGAGGCAACATCTACTGATGGTTTAATGTTTCACGAGCTTTCACTTAATCATCGCTTTCGGTCAGGACTTTACTATCACATTAGAACACTGGCTTCTCAGGGCAACTTCGCTTGTTCTGCCTCATAGGACTTCTTCTCCAGAGATTCCACAGCCCCTTCCTGACCTGGGAACGTGCCACCACCTGACTTGGGTGCTGAGATTTGACTCTAAAGGACCTGAAGACGAACCACAGGAAGGCAGACTCGGATTCAAAGCAGGGCTCAGGGCATTTCTAGCAAGCGTTCAGGAGACTGAGGTGTGCTGGTCTGCGGACCTCAAGTAATGAGGCCCTGGCATCAAAACGGTGGACCTTGGAGGTTCCCTCTCCTGAGTGGCTGTCTCGGTTCCCTCCCCTGTCAGTCCACGACCCTGGGCAAACGCCTTCCCATTCTGAGCCCAGTTTTGTGTCTATTGAGGGAGCATACTCCTGGCCTCCCTGCCTCCTATGGGGACGGAGGACAGGAATTCTGTTGCCTTCAAGCCTTCCTTTCCAACCGGGCTCTTTCCTTCCAGCCCATCTAAGTCTCTCCTCCAGCCAACCTCTGGTTTCTCTCTGTGTGATCCCACCAGGCAGATTCAGTACGTCTGTTCCAGGACCTTTTCAAAAGCATTCACCCTGTTCAGGCCCAGCTAGTCCCTTGGTTTGGCCCCAGCTCCCTTTTAACCTGGTGGTGACCCTTCCTCTGGCCACTAAACCAGAGGACACATGGGCTTTTCCTGAGCCTGGGAGATCTGCGTGCATCTGGCGGAGAGCCCATCACCAGCTGAAGAGACACCTCACCTTTGTGACATCATCCAGGGAGGGCAGTCGCTTTCTTTCTTTCACCCCTTTAACCCAGCAAGGCTGCTGTTTGGATGTGGTGAGAAAGTCTTGTTTCTAAACTTGATGGGGTCTACATTTATTTTAGGAGTATGTTTTGTTCTTCTGATGGACTGTCCCTCTGAAAAGTTTGTTGCTGGCCCACATTCTTCCAAAGGCTGGCTGACCTGGTGGCACTCTCACAAGCGGCTTTTTTCCTAGCATTTATAGACGACTTCAATTTCATCGCCACGTGAGCTGTGAAATCTCAGACTGTTGACTAGAGGTCACTGGTTTCCTGCCTGCAAAGGGGAGACTAGAGTCTGGCATTTCTCTTGAAAGAGGGCAGGGCACTCTTGTCGAGAGAACAAGGGGAAATCACCAAGGTGTCCATGATTACCAAAGGATATGTAAGAAATATGTTGTCTAAAGTGGAAATTGCTACCCTTGGGCAACAGGAAAAGGCTGGTCATTACATTATAAGTAGGAAACGGGAGATAATGAAATAGATGCCAAGCACACAATGCAACCCCGATAAGGAGTTTGCATCATAGCTCTCCCGATTCATCTTCACAGGCCGTGCTTCTCTCAGGCATTTAAACTTCCTCTCTTCCAGCAATTGGTGAAAAACACAAAGAGATTGCCCAGTTATTGCTATTGTCACCAATAAAGCGCAATGTCCTCTCAGGTTTGAAAGCAACTTAAAAGATCCAAGCTGGCCTGCTCATTTCTGTACTTCTGAAATGTGTGCATTCTGACGGCCCAGGAAAGCCGCAGGGGAAGTCGTTGCACTCAAGTCTTAGTGGTCTCAGTCTTCAGACACAGAACTCACAGAGAGAGCCCACCCTAAAAATATTTTCTTTAATGTGTGAGTTACAGAGCAGCTGCTTGGGAACATTAAACATAATTTCTGGCTTATTTTCCTGGACATCCCAGCCAACTGATGTGTGGTAGGATTTCTAGTGAGAAATTTGGCACAGTGAATCATTTCCCCAATGAATCAAGGAGGCAGTGGTACTCAAAGTCCAGATTCCCATGAGGTCTCTATCCTGAGTGGTCATTACAGTAAGTCCCCTCTGCACCAAGGACTTCTACTCTGAGAGTGCATTCTGAAGTCCAGTTTGTTCGTTAAGTCCAACAAAGTTACCCTAGGTACCCAACTCAAGTTGGTGATGGACAGGGAAGCCTGACGTGCTGCAATCCATGGGATTGCAAAGAGCTGGACATGAGTGAGAGGCTGAACTGAACCGAGGTGCCCAGCTAATGCAATCGGCTATATAGTTCTGTACTGTAATAGGTTTATAATACTTTTCACATAAACGATACATCAAAAACAAACAAATATACAAAAAGATTTTCAATCTTGCAGCATAGTACCTTGAAAAGTACAATG
Source organism: Raphicerus campestris (assembly GCA_006410735.1). Taxonomy (NCBI): domain Eukaryota; kingdom Metazoa; phylum Chordata; class Mammalia; order Artiodactyla; family Bovidae; genus Raphicerus; species Raphicerus campestris. The sequence goes on along the minus strand of SJYW01030542.1, from coordinate 112,226 downwards.
GTACAGGACAACAGCAGGCACACAGGGGCTGGCATCAGGTGAACAGGCCAGAAGGGTTACTGACTGGAGGAGGAAGGGAAGGTAGGAGATGGTGGAGCTGAAGGGCCATCAGTGACAGGAGGCGGAGGGCCAGCTGCAGTTTCACTTACACCTGACCTTGACAGAACGCACATTCTCATTGCAAGTTCACAATTTGAAGGTTCACGTGTGGGGGACCTACTGCATCACAGAATCCATGCTAGCCAGCGCCATGGAGACCACCTCCAACTTCCACAGCTTCAGAAAACTGGTTCCAAGCAGGGAAAGCCCATGACTGTGCAAAGGAAGACCTAAGCTGGGCCATTCCACTTCTGAGAAAAACTGTGGGCCTCCCTGGTGGCTCAGTCAGTGAAGAATCTGCCTTCAGTGCAAGAGACCTGGGTTTGATCCCTAGGTCAGGAAGATCCTCTGCAGAAGGGAACAGCAACCCACTCCAGTACTCTTGCCTGAGAAACCCCATGGACAGAGGAGTGTGGCAGGCTGCAGTCCATGGGTTTGCAAAGAGTCAGACACAGCTGAGCGACTAATACACAACACAAGCTGGGACACGCCTCTTGACCTCTGTTCAGTGGGTAGCGCCACACAGGCCCCGACGCTGTACATCTACCTGGCCCTTCTTCTGCTCTCATGGCTGTTGTGACGTGTTCAGTAGGGAGGTGGAAGTGGGGCCACCAGGGCACCCAGTGGAACCCCATTCTTAGAGTGGTCTATGGAATGGGTGACTTCTGGAATTAGTCAATGCACAGTAGGGGGGTGAGCAGGCAAGAGTTGCCCATGATTGGAAGCAGCTATCATCCAGCCCAATTTACGTACACCAAGATCAAAGGGCCCCAAAGCATGATAAAATAGAGTGAAGACCCCAGGAGGCAGAAAAATCCAAGGGATCAGAGCTCAGATCTCAGTTCATCAGGACAGAGCTGCGGGGGCCTAAGAGCTGAATTGGGTCCGAGGTGTGATCCAAGCTCAGCCCTTATGTCAGAGAAGGGGAAGTTTGGGCCAAAGTGGGAAGTGGTTTGCCTAGTGTCACTCAGAGCATCGTCGGCCAAGCTGGGGTGGGGACCCAAGGCCTGCACACTACCCCGTGAGGCCTGGCATGGGAGTGAAAACACTGCCCTGGNCGAACCACAGGAAGGCAGACTCGGATTCAAAGCAGGGCTCAGGGCATTTCTAGCAAGCGTTCAGGAGACTGAGGTGTGCTGGTCTGCGGACCTCAAGTAATGAGGCCCTGGCATCAAAACGGTGGACCTTGGAGGTTCCCTCTCCTGAGTGGCTGTCTCGGTTCCCTCCCCTGTCAGTCCACGACCCTGGGCAAACGCCTTCCCATTCTGAGCCCAGTTTTGTGTCTATTGAGGGAGCATACTCCTGGCCTCCCTGCCTCCTATGGGGACGGAGGACAGGAATTCTGTTGCCTTCAAGCCTTCCTTTCCAACCGGGCTCTTTCCTTCCAGCCCATCTAAGTCTCTCCTCCAGCCAACCTCTGGTTTCTCTCTGTGTGATCCCACCAGGCAGATTCAGTACGTCTGTTCCAGGACCTTTTCAAAAGCATTCACCCTGTTCAGGCCCAGCTAGTCCCTTGGTTTGGCCCCAGCTCCCTTTTAACCTGGTGGTGACCCTTCCTCTGGCCACTAAACCAGAGGACACATGGGCTTTTCCTGAGCCTGGGAGATCTGCGTGCATCTGGCGGAGAGCCCATCACCAGCTGAAGAGACACCTCACCTTTGTGACATCATCCAGGGAGGGCAGTCGCTTTCTTTCTTTCACCCCTTTAACCCAGCAAGGCTGCTGTTTGGATGTGGTGAGAAAGTCTTGTTTCTAAACTTGATGGGGTCTACATTTATTTTAGGAGTATGTTTTGTTCTTCTGATGGACTGTCCCTCTGAAAAGTTTGTTGCTGGCCCACATTCTTCCAAAGGCTGGCTGACCTGGTGGCACTCTCACAAGCGGCTTTTTTCCTAGCATTTATAGACGACTTCAATTTCATCGCCACGTGAGCTGTGAAATCTCAGACTGTTGACTAGAGGTCACTGGTTTCCTGCCTGCAAAGGGGAGACTAGAGTCTGGCATTTCTCTTGAAAGAGGGCAGGGCACTCTTGTCGAGAGAACAAGGGGAAATCACCAAGGTGTCCATGATTACCAAAGGATATGTAAGAAATATGTTGTCTAAAGTGGAAATTGCTACCCTTGGGCAACAGGAAAAGGCTGGTCATTACATTATAAGTAGGAAACGGGAGATAATGAAATAGATGCCAAGCACACAATGCAACCCCGATAAGGAGTTTGCATCATAGCTCTCCCGATTCATCTTCACAGGCCGTGCTTCTCTCAGGCATTTAAACTTCCTCTCTTCCAGCAATTGGTGAAAAACACAAAGAGATTGCCCAGTTATTGCTATTGTCACCAATAAAGCGCAATGTCCTCTCAGGTTTGAAAGCAACTTAAAAGATCCAAGCTGGCCTGCTCATTTCTGTACTTCTGAAATGTGTGCATTCTGACGGCCCAGGAAAGCCGCAGGGGAAGTCGTTGCACTCAAGTCTTAGTGGTCTCAGTCTTCAGACACAGAACTCACAGAGAGAGCCCACCCTAAAAATATTTTCTTTAATGTGTGAGTTACAGAGCAGCTGCTTGGGAACATTAAACATAATTTCTGGCTTATTTTCCTGGACATCCCAGCCAACTGATGTGTGGTAGGATTTCTAGTGAGAAATTTGGCACAGTGAATCATTTCCCCAATGAATCAAGGAGGCAGTGGTACTCAAAGTCCAGATTCCCATGAGGTCTCTATCCTGAGTGGTCATTACAGTAAGTCCCCTCTGCACCAAGGACTTCTACTCTGAGAGTGCATTCTGAAGTCCAGTTTGTTCGTTAAGTCCAACAAAGTTACCCTAGGTACCCAACTCAAGTTGGTGATGGACAGGGAAGCCTGACGTGCTGCAATCCATGGGATTGCAAAGAGCTGGACATGAGTGAGAGGCTGAACTGAACCGAGGTGCCCAGCTAATGCAATCGGCTATATAGTTCTGTACTGTAATAGGTTTATAATACTTTTCACATAAACGATACATCAAAAACAAACAAATATACAAAAAGATTTTCAATCTTGCAGCATAGTACCTTGAAAAGTACAATGGTACAGGACAACAGCAGGCACACAGGGGCTGGCATCAGGTGAACAGGCCAGAAGGGTTACTGACTGGAGGAGGAAGGGAAGGTAGGAGATGGTGGAGCTGAAGGGCCATCAGTGACAGGAGGCGGAGGGCCAGCTGCAGTTTCACTTACACCTGACCTTGACAGAACGCACATTCTCATTGCAAGTTCACAATTTGAAGGTTCACGTGTGGGGGACCTACTGCATCACAGAATCCATGCTAGCCAGCGCCATGGAGACCACCTCCAACTTCCACAGCTTCAGAAAACTGGTTCCAAGCAGGGAAAGCCCATGACTGTGCAAAGGAAGACCTAAGCTGGGCCATTCCACTTCTGAGAAAAACTGTGGGCCTCCCTGGTGGCTCAGTCAGTGAAGAATCTGCCTGCAGTGCAAGAGACCTGGGTTTGATCCCTAGGTCAGGAAGATCCTCTGCAGAAGGGAACAGCAACCCACTCCAGTACTCTTGCCTGAGAAACCCCATGGACAGAGGAGTGTGGCAGGCTGCAGTCCATGGGTTTGCAAAGAGTCAGACACAGCTGAGCGACTAATACACAACACAAGCTGGGACACGCCTCTTGACCTCTGTTCAGTGGGTAGCGCCACACAGGCCCCGACGCTGTACATCTACCTGGCCCTTCTTCTGCTCTCATGGCTGTTGTGACGTGTTCAGTAGGGAGGTGGAAGTGGGGCCACCAGGGCACCCAGTGGAACCCCATTCTTAGAGTGGTCTATGGAATGGGTGACTTCTGGAATTAGTCAATGCACAGTAGGGGGGTGAGCAGGCAAGAGTTGCCCATGATTGGAAGCAGCTATCATCCAGCCCAATTTACGTACACCAAGATCAAAGGGCCCCAAAGCATGATAAAATAGAGTGAAGACCCCAGGAGGCAGAAAAATCCAAGGGATCAGAGCTCAGATCTCAGTTCATCAGGACAGAGCTGCGGGGGCCTAAGAGCTGAATTGGGTCCGAGGTGTGATCCAAGCTCAGCCCTTATGTCAGAGAAGGGGAAGTTTGGGCCAAAGTGGGAAGTGGTTTGCCTAGTGTCACTCAGAGCATCGTCGGCCAAGCTGGGGTGGGGACCCAAGGCCTGCACACTACCCCGTGAGGCCTGGCATGGGAGTGAAAACACTGCCCTGGGAAAACGCTGTGGGGCAGGGAGTGTTAGGTGGACAGGCTGAAGACTGGAAGCAAAGGTCAGCTTTGGGAAGTGGAGGCAAAGTAGGAAAATTTATGATGTCCTCTTACACAGATGCCTTTCTCTGAACCAAAGGTGTTTCACCTCTCTCTGTCACACATACTCACACACACACCAAGCTGCTACTCACCTGTGACTCCTCTTTCTCTGTAAACTCACATTCTTGGCTCCTCACTGCAGGGGCAGAATATTCTTAAATCCAGACACCCCAAGATTCTTGATTCTATGCCCAAATTGATGCCAAGTTCAAGGTGTCAGTTCCAGCTTCTCATCTGTGGCTACAGATGGGGGTTGGCAGGGGCATCTTCTGGAAACTGAGGCAGCAGGAAGTGTTTGCTGAGGATCCAGGAATCTTGAGTTGCCTGCTCATCACACAAGATTCTGAAATGATTCTGAATGGCTCTCCTGGTCACCAGCTCCTCCTCTTGAATCTTTGCTCTGCATTTGGCTCCAAATCGAACTTTGTTCTTCCTACTCTGAGCCCTGCTGAGACTCCCTGGGGCCAAATCTGCAGGATTGGGGTGGAGCCTCAATCCCAAAGCAGAGCCAGGAGCTCCAGAACAGCTGGCTGTGTGCCAGCCCCCAACTCTTGCTGGCACCCCTGATCCCGCAGAGCCTGAACCCAGCAGCATGCTGTGTGTGTGGTCCTCCACCCCTGGAAGCATCCAGACTGAGGGGCTGGAGCATCCAGACCCAGGTGGGTATCTGACTTCTCTGTGCTGGGAATTAGGTCTGTCGCTGAGTGAGGGGACCCTGGGTGCTGGAGGTAGTTGACCTCTATCCTGACTGGTGGGTCTTGTACAGATGAGTGAATTCATGAATTCTGGGACACACAGAACTTGGTTGCTGTTTGGGAAATTTAAGTGATGCACATTCACATCCCTGAGGCTTCCTTCAGGGGCTCAGCTGTAAAGAAGCCGCTTATTAGTGCAGGAGACCTGGGTTTGATCCCTGGATCTGGAAGATGCCCTGGAGAAGGGAATGGCAACCCGCTCCAATATTCTTGCCTGGAGAATGCTATGGACAGAGGAGCCTGGTGGGCTGTAGTCCACGGGTCGCAAATAGTCAGACACGACTGAAGCAACTTAGCACACACTCACATCCTGTCCTCGTAACCGTTGCTACAAAGACACCAGGAGGTTCGTTCGGGCTGGTGTTGAGGTTCATAATTTCAAGGCAGGACTGGGGGCTGGGTGGACTGGTGTTGGTTGACTGGCCGTTCTATGCTTGCCTCTTGCAACGTCTTCTGCAGATTATCTCAGAGGGACAGAAAGAAAAATTGGGGAACCACAGGGAAAGATAAGGGGAATTTTGTGACTTCTAATATCCAGGAAAAGACAGACCTTAAGGGAAAAAGATAAGACAGAAACAGAGAGACGTTTAGACAGCTGGGCTGGGGCGGGCCAGCTTGGAGCCAGCAGACCCTGGCCCTCCCATGCACCGTCTTCTGTTTGCCTCAGCCTTGCCTCTGCCCTGGGGGCCTTCCCATCAATGCCTGGCATGAGCCAGGTTTGTGGGGGCTTCACTGTGCTGCTCCAGGCATGGTGGGCTCCTCCAGCTTCCTAGGGCACAGGCGAGGCCGGAGGAGGCCGGACACCCCCAGGCCACATGTGGGAGCAGGTCCTTGGGGGTGATTCTCCAGGGCTCTGCCCCAGCCCCCAAGCTCCCCAGGAGAAGACAGCAGTGGCTAAGACTCTGCGAATAGCCGAGCCTAGGCGGTCCCTGGAAGCACGACAATGAGCACCGTGGCCACCTGGCCACTTTACATCATGCACTTTTCAAAACGACTTTTCCCTCTTGGCCTGCACACCCTGCGGCGGCTGAGCCCTGCTGGCTGGTGCTTTGTGGGTCTCCTTCCCTCTGCAATCTGAACTCCTTCCCCCCGGGCACCTCAGGCCTTGGGGCATCTGGAGATGGAGTCTAGGCCTGACCTGGCCTCCAGCAGAGACAAGGCTTGAGCAGCTGTGCCCCCTCTCACGGGCCAGGCAATTAAAGCGCCCCCTGTGCCTGTCAGTGGAGGGGCAGCTCTGAGCCAGGCAAACTGATAACTTCCAAATTTCATGTGCTAAGCCTCTTAGGACCTCCTGTTCTGCAGATGGGGAAATTGAGGCCACATCCTACATCCTGGGAAGTGGTCCCCTGAGATTGTCCCAGCTCCTGAGACCTGACCTCACATTCCTGTCCTTCCTGGGCTCTTTACTGGCAAAGTAAAAGCCACTCCTGTGAGGGATCTGAGGAGGCGTATGCTGAAAACATTCAGTGAGCTGGGGTTCCTGCAAGTGCCCAGACAAGGCCAGCCTCTCCTCGCAACACCTAGGTTGGAGCCAAGGCCAGTTTCAAGCATTGTCCAGCCCTGAATGCCACGTGCTTTGGGACCAGAGGGCCAGGCCAGGCCCGGTGCTGGCCGTGTGTCTGGGAAGTGTGTGTGGGCTCTGCGAATGGGGGAGTGGGATGCGGAGGGCAGAGCGTGCACATGTGGAAAAGCCAAGAATAGCAGCCTGCTCCAGCGGGGAGGAGACCCCTTCCCACCGGGCAGAGCGGAGGCTGTTGGGAGGAAGCGGAGGCAGCTGGTGGAGCCCAGGGGCTCTCCAGCACGGGGCAGTTCCTCTCGTGTCGAAGCCAAGGTACGGATGTGGTTTCCAACTCTCTGGAGGCCCCTGAAGATATGCATCCTGGCCGCCTGTGTGCTTGATTTAGAGATAAGTGCTGGTCTGGTACGAAGATGGGGAGGGGGTGCCCGGTGCGGAATCTCAGTCCACCCCATTGACCAGGTTCCCCCGTGTCTCCTGTCTCCCCAGTGCCCTCTCCCTTGCCCTGCCCTCTGCCCACCACCCCAAGCCATGTTTCTGGAGCCCCTGCCCAGCTGAGTCCCTGCCCGGCTGAGCCCCTGCCCGGCTGAGCCCTGGTGATCTGTTTGTCCAATGGCCACAGACAGGCCCTCGGGCTCTTGGGGCTCCAGTAAGTGGCTGGATGAGGGCTTAGAGAACTTAGCAGGGGTACATCTGAGACACTTGCCTGCCTTGGTCCTGCTTGTAAGTGGTTTTGCCTCAATGCCCGTGCCTGGCTCATCCCTGGGCCCGACAGGGCCAATCTGGCCCATTTGCTCCCCGCCAAAGGGCACATGGCTTTCCCTGCCTTGGCTTCCTGCTGAGTAGGGGACCCCAGCAAAGTCTCCACTTAGGCCTCACCGCTCCAGCTCCTCAGCCCAGGCCCGGGCCGCTCCGCTGGGCACCTCATCAGCACCCTTTCTTGTTTTACCGGTACCATCTCCTAGCGCTCTGCATTCCTTACCCAATATATTGTGGCCTCAAAGACAGAGCCATGTCTCCCTGACTTCATCACCTCCGTGGTCTCACAGGTGCCCTTGTAAGTTACATACACAAACACCCTTCCTGCCCGCCTCTCCTCCCGCATCCCGAATGCACCCTAACCAGGACCGAGAGCATGAAAACGCATCGCAAACTGCAACGTGAACTGTGTATTCCACGTTGCAAGGACAGTGCAGGGGACAGCAGGCCTGGACGAGGAGGGGAAAAGCTGGGGGCACGTGGGAGGGTATGGACAGGCACTGCCAACCGCTGGGCCTTGGGCATCCACCCCGAGGGTGGCAAATGGCCTTGCTGGCCCATGCTCAGCTTCCCCCAGCCTGGGAAGTGACCTGGGCCTAGGGAGGGTGGTGACTGGCCCCCAGCCCCATGGAGCCCAGAACACGTGTGGCCATGGTTGCCTCCTGTCGCCAGCTAGCGTCTGAGCTCAGCTGCTGGGGCTTCTGAACGGGGCCTGGAATACACCTGGCTGATGTCCCGTCTCTCTATCCATGTGGCTGCACTGGGCTGCATTCTCCCAAAGCGAAGGCTCTGGCCAGCGAGGTCACTGGTGGAGGAAGGCATCGGGAATGACCCAGCTCCCATCCCCACAGTATCCCCCGGCCACCGCTCCATCCTAGGGATGCACCCACATGTATCAATGTGATCAATGTGGCCACAGAAACCCCACCTTCCAGATGAGACAGGCTGTTAGCGTTGGGCCTCTGCTGAGTCATTTATGAACATTTTCAGTATCAAACATGATGTTTGCCACTTGGTGGGTATTCAGTGATGGTTATCACATGAATGAATGAAACAAAGAAGGCTGAGACAGTCCTTTTTATCCACTGGTGCCCTTTTGACTGTATTGGGCAAGAGGGCTGGGGACTGAACGATGAGGCGGACACGTGAGGTGTGGAGAGAAGAAGCACCTTCAAGTCCCCCCACACTCAGCCAAGAGCTGACTGCTTCTCCATTTCACGTAGTTGATGGGTATGCCTTATGTCACTCACAGAAGCTATGCCATCAGAATTACTCATTTTGTTAACTCTTCTCATCCTGATTAAGGATGATTTGTGTAATTTTCTTTGATAAATATTAATACAAGAAAGAAAGGAAGTGAAGTCGCTCGGTCGTGTCCGACTCTTTGCAATCCCATGGACTATAGCCTACCAGACTCCTCCATCCATGGGATTTTCCAGGCAAGAATACTGGAGTGGGGTGCCATTTCCTTCTTCAGGAGATCTTCCTGACCCAGGGATTGAACCCGGGTCTTCCACATTGTAGGCAGACGCTTTACCATTTGAGCCACCAGGGAAATACAAGTCGTGTTTTAATTCTATGAGATAGAGATTTAATACTAAAAAGCAGAATTTCATACGAAAAGCTATTATAAATTATGTCCTTTCCAAATAGCAAACAAAGAAACTATTAAAAAAAAATTTGTGACTAAGCACAATTTGTAAATGTATCTGCTTCTCTACCATCTGGTTTTCTGATCCACCACCTCACTCGCACTCCACCGCACCCTGTGATGTGGGTAATGTCATTCTCATTTCACCAAAAAGATGCTACAAATACTCAAAACTAAAGTCACAAGGAGGAATTTATTTTGATACTTGCATGCTCTAAGGACACAAAATATGAGATTACAAGTGGCTTCAGGGGGAAGAAAGGGATGGATGGCAAAGAGATGAAATTAAGGTGAGGCGGGAGGTGGCCCTGGTGTCTGTGGGCAACAGGTGCTCCAGATCCAGGGCTGGGATGCCTCACATTTTGCAGTTGCGATCCAGGGAGACAGATAGAATCGCTGGTAGGATGATGAGTAAAATTCCATCCCTTTGCATCTGCTGAGTAACTTCCGCTCATTTGATACTGTCTTATGAAGCAGGATGGGAAGGCATTTATTACAACACTTTAAAGAGGGGACAATGAGGCGGGGGCTGACTGGCCCCAGCCCACCGTTGGGAACAACGAGAAGAGTGGGTAGGACTCCTGTCCCCATCCAGGGCCTCCCATGCCCGGGCTGGCCCCGCAGCTTCCCAGTTCTCACACCCTGACCCTGACAGTGGTCTTGGGTAACAGGGTTCTGGATGCAGAGGTTGCACAAGCGCTGCTCAGTGAAGCCACTGAGTGCCCTCTGCGCCTGTGCTGGGGACACGGTTATTGCACAGCGGAGGCCGCCCAGATAAGGAGAGATTTGCGAAGTTCCCCAGCTGGTGTGCACACACTCACAATTGACCCAGTGAAATCACTCGCTGGTGGGCGAGTTCCGTGAAAACCATGGACGCCACCTGCTATCTCAGTGACCTAGAGGCTAGAGCAACGCCTAGCTGGCGTCCAGGGAATGTTTCATATGGATCAGCAGCAGGACGAGGTTAGGAACCCATGTCCTGGAGGCCCAAAGCCCCCGACTCCAGCTCCAGCTCATTCTGTGTGATTCGGGCGAGTGCTCTGGGTGTTGGTTTCGACCGCGGGGAAAAGCATTGCCCAGACAGAGTTTATTTCACCGGGAGCTGTGGAGGAGTAAGAGCAAGAGCCCGTAAGCGCAGACTGTCTTTCTCCCCCTGCAGCACTGTGGGAACCACCTCTTCTACGCTCTCGAGAATCAGCTAATTTATCTGCTACTTTGGCCAGGATGACCGATAGAAGTACTTTTGGTGCTTTTGGTAGCATCTCTCATTAGCAAGAGGATGACATCCAGGTCACAGCTCAGCTCTCATCCCAGGCCCTCTCCTCCGATCTGAAGAAGATAGGCTGGGCTGGTTGTGTTGGAGTCTCCTCCACCTCAGATCTCCTTCTGGAAAGGGGATGGGTCTGTCCAGGGCCAGTGGTCGGGGGGCGGCAGATACAGGGGGGTTGAGTTACACTCAAAGGAACCACAGAAGGAGAATGTCCAGCGGGCAGACTCTGGGCAGTGGGGTAAAGGGAGAGCCAGCGACCTGCAGACCCCAGCCGGGCACACAGGGCCGGGGCTCCTGCATGTGGCCATGCCTTTCCTGGCTAACAGATGCTTCTGTTCGAGTCCCAAGGCTGCCGGCCTGGCCTGTCATCTCACCGAAAATACATGAATTTACATCTGTCAGACTTTGCAGGAAAGCTTTTCAAAATCTTCAAAATGTCCCTTGAAGAAAAACAGGAAAACATCCTTTCCAGCAGGCATCATGAGTGTGCCCACTGCCTTGTGACTCTTTGACCCCTGCTCCGGATTCCACACTGGCTGTCATACAGGTCGGTGGGAAACCCACCCCTATACCCAGCCTGAAATCTGCCTTGGAAAGTCGTCCGCTCCTGCATGAACACTGAAGTTTTCTTATTTGAAAAATAACTGCCTGTTAGTTTAAAGCAATCAAATTAGGGATGATAGCTTAAAAAATCTATAAAGTATTATGTTTTATATATATATATATATAATTGGGACCAAAAAATCTCAATTTATGGATTTACTCTTTCGCTTTGTCAGGAAACCACTTTAATTTTCTGCTTTAAAGCCTCTCTAAGCTTCTGTATAAATGCTTGAAAATATTTTGTTCTCGGAAAGTACTGTGATGATCAACAGATCTTCACACTTGAGGACAGTTTCTTCAGGAAAACATAAACTAATTTCCACATATTGCCTGTATGCGGGACACCTGCATGGTTCTGGAACCACCGTGAAAGTTTGTGGTTCCTTAACAGAGCAGCTCTGGCTTCCATGCCGCGTTTCTCTTCTTGAAGAAAGAAGAGAACAGTTTCTGACCTGACAAGACAGTTCTATGACTTCAGTTATGGCCTCGTTCCATCTGCTCTTGTCAGAAGGACTTGGACATACGGATGCCTTTTGTCGTTAATAAGGAGGTAGGAGATCTCACCCTGATCAGTGCTAAGAAAACAGAGAAACAAAATAACACAGGCAAGCTGGAGAAAAGTGGCTGACAACACAGAAAGCAGAGCTTCTTATGGCAAATTAACTGGGCTGAGAGGCCAGCCTGCGGAGGAGTGTGAGTCTGTGATGAGGACCAAGGGCACAACCCGCAGCCAGGCAGTGCCAGCCTGTCGTGTGTGCCGGTGAGAGAGGTGCCGGGGGGAGTCAGGTGAGCATCCAAGTCTCTCTATTCGTTATTTGATAGCAGTGAGCTGCCATACTCTCACACATTACATTATTTGCTACCCAAGTCAGCATCCCTACTCCCACCCACTATTTGGTAGCCAAGTCAGCATCCATACTTCCACTCATTCTTTGGTGCCCAAGTCAGCATCCATATTCCCAGCCATCATTTGGTACTCAAGTCAGCATCCACATTCCCAGTTATTATTTGGTACCCAAATGAGCATCCATTCTAAAGGAAATCAGTCCTGAATATTCAATGGAAGGACTGATATTGAAGCTGAAACTCGAATACTTTGGCCACCTGATGCGAAGAACTGACTCATTTGAAAAGACCCTGATGCTGGGAAAGATTCAAGGCAGGAGGAGAAGGGGAAGACAGAGGATGAGATAGTTGGATGGCATCACTGACTCAATGGACGTGAGTTTGAGTAAACTCTGGGAGTTGATGATGGACAGGGAGGCCTGGTGTGCTGCGGTCCATGGGGTCGCAAAGAGTCGGACACTAATGAGCGACTGAACGGACTGACTAAACTGAGCATCCATACTCCCACTCAATCCTGCATCAACTGAAAGGTGGCTTTCACCAGAAACCTCAGACTGAGCTGCCGAGACTTTGATAATGTCATATCACTATCTCCAGCCACATCGCCCCAATGTCACAGGGTGGATCTTTCAAGGGCATTTCATCCAACTCTCCTTTCTCTGTTCCTCTTTTTCGGCCCTGATACATCTACTCCATCAGCAGATTCTCACGCCTCTGCCTTCAGTTCTAACAACATCCTGCACCTACACGCTTCTCTTTATCCCACCTTCAAACTCCTGCCCCCTCTCCCTGGACCACAGCTGTGCCCTTCCACCACTGCCTCACGTGCCTGCTTGCCCTCTAATCACTTTCCACACAAGACCAGAGAGACAGCTGTGTTCACTTCTGGCCTCTGTTAGCCCCACCTACACACCCCTTGGCCTCCCTCGTTCTCGGAGGAAAACCTGCCTCCCTTCCCACCTGGGTGCCCCTCCTGAGGTGCCTGCTGGCTGCAATCCACCCCCACTCTTGCCCTGCCTCCGGGTCCCAGGGGAGCTGGGTTGCCTCTCCCCTCCTTACTGTTCCTCTGGTGCCTGGCATGGCAGCTTCAGGGCCCAGGTCCTCCTCAAGCCCCTTCCTCAAAGAGGCATCCCCTAATCACCCCAGCTGCCACCAGGGCCCTTGGGAGGAAAACAGCTGCGTTGACTTTATCTCTGCCTGAGCTCCCTGTGGGAGATGTGGTCCCTCTGTCCTGTCTCTACCACCAGTCTCAGCCCAGACAATGCTGAGTGGCTGAGTTTGATGTTCCAACCAACACATCACTTTTCCAACTGCAGCTTCTCCTGAGCCCCTCAGCTTGTACCCAGGCTTCTATCCTGGACCTGAGTGTCCTGGGCCAGACAGGAGATGGGGCCACCACCCAAGGCGTCCACGCGTCCTCCTGCTTTCCTCCGCAGTGTGGCCACCTCCCCAGACAGCTCTGTCCCCACTCCCTCCTGCACCATCCCCTGAGCACTGCTGGGGGCAGCACTGAGATCGACAGGATGAAGCTGATGTGAGCACAGGAGCATCTTTCTAGCAGTTTCCAGAGCTTTCAGTGTTCTCTAGGGGACGACAGACATGTTAGTTGGTGACCCCAGGGACACTGGTAAGAGAGAGGTGACGGGGGACACTGTGGAGCTCGTGGGGGACCCCGGCTCAGACCTGGGGGATGGGAGTGTGCGTGGACTCCCCTAGGCCCGTCTCTGCCTTGTTCCTGCCCCACCTGAAGTCCTGGTCCAGTCACTCAGTCCAAGAGGGATNGAGGGCCAGGCCAGGCCAGGTGCTGGCCGTGTGTCTGGGAAGTGTGTGTGGGCTCTGCGAATGGGGGAGTGGGATGCGGAGGGCAGAGCGTGCACATGTGGAAAAGCCAAGAATAGCAGCCTGCTCCAGCGGGGAGGAGACCCCTTCCCACCGGGCAGAGCGGAGGCTGTTGGGAGGAAGCGGAGGCAGCTGGTGGAGCCCAGGGGCTCTCCAGCACGGGGCAGTTCCTCTCGTGTCGAAGCCAAGGTACGGATGTGGTTTCCAACTCTCTGGAGGCCCCTGAAGATATGCATCCTGGCCGCCTGTGTGCTTGATTTAGAGATAAGTGCTGGTCTGGTACGAAGATGGGGAGGGGGTGCCCGGTGCGGAATCTCAGTCCACCCCATTGACCAGGTTCCCCCGTGTCTCCTGTCTCCCCAGTGCCCTCTCCCTTGCCCTGCCCTCTGCCCACCACCCCAAGCCATGTTTCTGGAGCCCCTGCCCAGCTGAGTCCCTGCCCGGCTGAGCCCCTGCCCGGCTGAGCCCTGGTGATCTGTTTGTCCAATGGCCACAGACAGGCCCTCGGGCTCTTGGGGCTCCAGTAAGTGGCTGGATGAGGGCTTAGAGAACTTAGCAGGGGTACATCTGAGACACTTGCCTGCCTTGGTCCTGCTTGTAAGTGGTTTTGCCTCAATGCCCGTGCCTGGCTCATCCCTGGGCCCGACAGGGCCAATCTGGCCCATTTGCTCCCCGCCAAAGGGCACATGGCTTTCCCTGCCTTGGCTTCCTGCTGAGTAGGGGACCCCAGCAAAGTCTCCACTTAGGCCTCACCGCTCCAGCTCCTCAGCCCAGGCCCGGGCCGCTCCGCTGGGCACCTCATCAGCACCCTTTCTTGTTTTACCGGTACCATCTCCTAGCGCTCTGCATTCCTTACCCAATATATTGTGGCCTCAAAGACAGAGCCATGTCTCCCTGACTTCATCACCTCCGTGGTCTCACAGGTGCCCTTGTAAGTTACATACACAAACACCCTTCCTGCCCGCCTCTCCTCCCGCATCCCGAATGCACCCTAACCAGGACCGAGAGCATGAAAACGCATCGCAAACTGCAACGTGAACTGTGTATTCCACGTTGCAAGGACAGTGCAGGGGACAGCAGGCCTGGACGAGGAGGGGAAAAGCTGGGGGCACGTGGGAGGGTATGGACAGGCACTGCCAACCGCTGGGCCTTGGGCATCCACCCCGAGGGTGGCAAATGGCCTTGCTGGCCCATGCTCAGCTTCCCCCAGCCTGGGAAGTGACCTGGGCCTAGGGAGGGTGGTGACTGGCCCCCAGCCCCATGGAGCCCAGAACACGTGTGGCCATGGTTGCCTCCTGTCGCCAGCTAGCGTCTGAGCTCAGCTGCTGGGGCTTCTGAACGGGGCCTGGAATACACCTGGCTGATGTCCCGTCTCTCTATCCATGTGGCTGCACTGGGCTGCATTCTCCCAAAGCGAAGGCTCTGGCCAGCGAGGTCACTGGTGGAGGAAGGCATCGGGAATGACCCAGCTCCCATCCCCACAGTATCCCCCGGCCACCGCTCCATCCTAGGGATGCACCCACATGTATCAATGTGATCAATGTGGCCACAGAAACCCCACCTTCCAGATGAGACAGGCTGTTAGCGTTGGGCCTCTGCTGAGTCATTTATGAACATTTTCAGTATCAAACATGATGTTTGCCACTTGGTGGGTATTCAGTGATGGTTATCACATGAATGAATGAAACAAAGAAGGCTGAGACAGTCCTTTTTATCCACTGGTGCCCTTTTGACTGTATTGGGCAAGAGGGCTGGGGACTGAACGATGAGGCGGACACGTGAGGTGTGGAGAGAAGAAGCACCTTCAAGTCCCCCCACACTCAGCCAAGAGCTGACTGCTTCTCCATTTCACGTAGTTGATGGGTATGCCTTATGTCACTCACAGAAGCTATGCCATCAGAATTACTCATTTTGTTAACTCTTCTCATCCTGATTAAGGATGATTTGTGTAATTTTCTTTGATAAATATTAATACAAGAAAGAAAGGAAGTGAAGTCGCTTGGTCGTGTCCGACTCTTTGCAATCCCATGGACTATAGCCTACCAGACTCCTCCATCCATGGGATTTTCCAGGCAAGAATACTGGAGTGGGGTGCCATTTCCTTCTTCAGGAGATCTTCCTGACCCAGGGATTGAACCCGGGTCTTCCACATTGTAGGCAGACGCTTTACCATTTGAGCCACCAGGGAAATACAAGTCGTGTTTTAATTCTATGAGATAGAGATTTAATACTAAAAAGCAGAATTTCATACGAAAAGCTATTATAAATTATGTCCTTTCCAAATAGCAAACAAAGAAACTATTAAAAAAAAATTTGTGACTAAGCACAATTTGTAAATGTATCTGCTTCTCTACCATCTGGTTTTCTGATCCACCACCTCACTCGCACTCCACCGCACCCTGTGATGTGGGTAATGTCATTCTCATTTCACCAAAAAGATGCTACAAATACTCAAAACTAAAGTCACAAGGAGGAATTTATTTTGATACTTGCATGCTCTAAGGACACAAAATATGAGATTACAAGTGGCTTCAGGGGGAAGAAAGGGATGGATGGCAAAGAGATGAAATTAAGGTGAGGCGGGAGGTGGCCCTGGTGTCTGTGGGCAACAGGTGCTCCAGATCCAGGGCTGGGATGCCTCACATTTTGCAGTTGCGATCCAGGGAGACAGATAGAATCGCTGGTAGGATGATGAGTAAAATTCCATCCCTTTGCATCTGCTGAGTAACTTCCGCTCATTTGATACTGTCTTATGAAGCAGGATGGGAAGGCATTTATTACAACACTTTAAAGAGGGGACAATGAGGCGGGGGCTGACTGGCCCCAGCCCACCGTTGGGGACAACGAGAAGAGTGGGTAGGACTCCTGTCCCCATCCAGGGCCTCCCATGCCCGGGCTGGCCCCGCAGCTTCCCAGTTCTCACACCCTGACCCTGACAGTGGTCTTGGGTAACAGGGTTCTGGATGCAGAGGTTGCACAAGCGCTGCTCAGTGAAGCCACTGAGTGCCCTCTGCGCCTGTGCTGGGGACACGGTTATTGCACAGCGGAGGCCGCCCAGATAAGGAGAGATTTGCGAAGTTCCCCAGCTGGTGTGCACACACTCACAGTTGACCCAGTGAAATCACTCGCTGGTGGGCGAGTTCCGTGAAAACCATGGACGCCACCTGCTATCTCAGTGACCTAGAGGCTAGAGCAACGCCTAGCTGGCGTCCAGGGAATGTTTCATATGGATCAGCAGCAGGACGAGGTTAGGAACCCATGTCCTGGAGGCCCAAAGCCCCCGACTCCAGCTCCAGCTCATTCTGTGTGATTCGGGCGAGTGCTCTGGGTGTTGGTTTCGACCGCGGGGAAAAGCATTGCCCAGACAGAGTTTATTTCACCGGGAGCTGTGGAGGAGTAAGAGCAAGAGCCCGTAAGCGCAGACTGTCTTTCTCCCCCTGCAGCACTGTGGGAACCACCTCTTCTACGCTCTCGAGAATCAGCTAATTTATCTGCTACTTTGGCCAGGATGACCGATAGAAGTACTTTTGGTGCTTTTGGTAGCATCTCTCATTAGCAAGAGGATGACATCCAGGTCACAGCTCAGCTCTCATCCCAGGCCCTCTCCTCCGATCTGAAGAAGATAGGCTGGGCTGGTTGTGTTGGAGTCTCCTCCACCTCAGATCTCCTTCTGGAAAGGGGATGGGTCTGTCCAGGGCCAGTGGTCGGGGGGCGGCAGATACAGGGGGGTTGAGTTACACTCAAAGGAACCACAGAAGGAGAATGTCCAGCGGGCAGACTCTGGGCAGTGGGGTAAAGGGAGAGCCAGCGACCTGCAGACCCCAGCCGGGCACACAGGGCCGGGGCTCCTGCATGTGGCCATGCCTTTCCTGGCTAACAGATGCTTCTGTTCGAGTCCCAAGGCTGCCGGCCTGGCCTGTCATCTCACCGAAAATACATGAATTTACATCTGTCAGACTTTGCAGGAAAGCTTTTCAAAATCTTCAAAATGTCCCTTGAAGAAAAACAGGAAAACATCCTTTCCAGCAGGCATCATGAGTGTGCCCACTGCCTTGTGACTCTTTGACCCCTGCTCCGGATTCCACACTGGCTGTCATACAGGTCGGTGGGAAACCCACCCCTATACCCAGCCTGAAATCTGCCTTGGAAAGTCGTCCGCTCCTGCATGAACACTGAAGTTTTCTTATTTGAAAAATAACTGCCTGTTAGTTTAAAGCAATCAAATTAGGGATGATAGCTTAAAAAATCTATAAAGTATTATGTTTTATATATATATATATATAATTGGGACCAAAAAATCTCAATTTATGGATTTACTCTTTCGCTTTGTCAGGAAACCACTTTAATTTTCTGCTTTAAAGCCTCTCTAAGCTTCTGTATAAATGCTTGAAAATATTTTGTTCTCGGAAAGTACTGTGATGATCAACAGATCTTCACACTTGAGGACAGTTTCTTCAGGAAAACATAAACTAATTTCCACATATTGCCTGTATGCGGGACACCTGCATGGTTCTGGAACCACCGTGAAAGTTTGTGGTTCCTTAACAGAGCAGCTCTGGCTTCCATGCCGCGTTTCTCTTCTTGAAGAAAGAAGAGAACAGTTTCTGACCTGACAAGACAGTTCTATGACTTCAGTTATGGCCTCGTTCCATCTGCTCTTGTCAGAAGGACTTGGACATACGGATGCCTTTTGTCGTTAATAAGGAGGTAGGAGATCTCACCCTGATCAGTGCTAAGAAAACAGAGAAACAAAATAACACAGGCAAGCTGGAGAAAAGTGGCTGACAACACAGAAAGCAGAGCTTCTTATGGCAAATTAACTGGGCTGAGAGGCCAGCCTGCGGAGGAGTGTGAGTCTGTGATGAGGACCAAGGGCACAACCCGCAGCCAGGCAGTGCCAGCCTGTCGTGTGTGCCGGTGAGAGAGGTGCCGGGGGGAGTCAGGTGAGCATCCAAGTCTCTCTATTCGTTATTTGATAGCAGTGAGCTGCCATACTCTCACACATTACATTATTTGCTACCCAAGTCAGCATCCCTACTCCCACCCACTATTTGGTAGCCAAGTCAGCATCCATACTTCCACTCATTCTTTGGTGCCCAAGTCAGCATCCATATTCCCAGCCATCATTTGGTACTCAAGTCAGCATCCACATTCCCAGTTATTATTTGGTACCCAAATGAGCATCCATTCTAAAGGAAATCAGTCCTGAATATTCAATGGAAGGACTGATATTGAAGCTGAAACTCGAATACTTTGGCCACCTGATGCGAAGAACTGACTCATTTGAAAAGACCCTGATGCTGGGAAAGATTCAAGGCAGGAGGAGAAGGGGAAGACAGAGGATGAGATAGTTGGANTTTGGCCAGGATGACCGATAGAAGTACTTTTGGTGCTTTTGGTAGCATCTCTCATTAGCAAGAGGATGACATCCAGGTCACAGCTCAGCTCTCATCCCAGGCCCTCTCTTCCGATCTGAAGAAGATAGGCTGGGCTGGTTGTGTTGGAGTCTCCTCCACCTCAGATCTCCTTCTGGAAAGGGGATGGGTCTGTCCAGGGCCAGTGGTCGGGGGGCGGCAGATACAGGGGGGTTGAGTTACACTCAAAGGAACCACAGAAGGAGAATGTCCAGCGGGCAGACTCTGGGCAGTGGGGTAAAGGGAGAGCCAGCGACCTGCAGACCCCAGCCGGGCACACAGGGCCGGGGCTCCTGCATGTGGCCATGCCTTTCCTGGCTAACAGATGCTTCTGTTCGAGTCCCAAGGCTGCCGGCCTGGCCTGTCATCTCACCGAAAATACATGAATTTACATCTGTCAGACTTTGCAGGAAAGCTTTTCAAAATCTTCAAAATGTCCCTTGAAGAAAAACAGGAAAACATCCTTTCCAGCAGGCATCATGAGTGTGCCCACTGCCTTGTGACTCTTTGACCCCTGCTCCGGATTCCACACTGGCTGTCATACAGGTCGGTGGGAAACCCACCCCTATACCCAGCCTGAAATCTGCCTTGGAAAGTCGTCTGCTCCTGCATGAACACTGAAGTTTTCTCATTTGAAAAATAACTGCCTGTTAGTTTAAAGCAATCAAATTAGGGATGATAGCTTAAAAAATCTATAAAGTATTATGTTTTATATATATATATATATAATTGGGACCAAAAAATCTCAATTTATGGATTTACTCTTTCGCTTTGTCAGGAAACCACTTTAATTTTCTGCTTTAAAGCCTCTCTAAGCTTCTGTATAAATGCTTGAAAATATTTTGTTCTCGGAAAGTACTGTGATGATCAACAGATCTTCACACTTGAGGACAGTTTCTTCAGGAAAACATAAACTAATTTCCACATATTGCCTGTATGCGGGACACCTGCATGGTTCTGGAACCACCGTGAAAGTTTGTGGTTCCTTAACAGAGCAGCTCTGGCTTCCATGCCGCGTTTCTCTTCTTGAAGAAAGAAGAGAACAGTTTCTGACCTGACAAGACAGTTCTATGACTTCAGTTATGGCCTCGTTCCATCTGCTCTTGTCAGAAGGACTTGGACATACGGATGCCTTTTGTCGTTAATAAGGAGGTAGGAGATCTCACCCTGATCAGTGCTAAGAAAACAGAGAAACAAAATAACACAGGCAAGCTGGAGAAAAGTGGCTGACAACACAGAAAGCAGAGCTTCTTATGGCAAATTAACTGGGCTGAGAGGCCAGCCTGCGGAGGAGTGTGAGTCTGTGATGAGGACCAAGGGCACAACCCGCAGCCAGGCAGTGCCAGCCTGTCGTGTGTGCCGGTGAGAGAGGTGCCGGGGGGAGTCAGGTGAGCATCCAAGTCTCTCTATTCGTTATTTGATAGCAGTGAGCTGCCATACTCTCACACATTACATTATTTGCTACCCAAGTCAGCATCCCTACTCCCACCCACTATTTGGTAGCCAAGTCAGCATCCATACTTCCACTCATTCTTTGGTGCCCAAGTCAGCATCCATATTCCCAGCCATCATTTGGTACTCAAGTCAGCATCCACATTCCCAGTTATTATTTGGTACCCAAATGAGCATCCATTCTAAAGGAAATCAGTCCTGAATATTCAATGGAAGGACTGATATTGAAGCTGAAACTCGAATACTTTGGCCACCTGATGCGAAGAACTGACTCATTTGAAAAGACCCTGATGCTGGGAAAGATTCAAGGCAGGAGGAGAAGGGGAAGACAGAGGATGAGATAGTTGGATGGCATCACTGACTCAATGGACGTGAGTTTGAGTAAACTCTGGGAGTTGATGATGGACAGGGAGGCCTGGTGTGCTGCGGTCCATGGGGTCGCAAAGAGTCGGACACTAATGAGCGACTGAACGGACTGACTAAACTGAGCATCCATACTCCCACTCAATCCTGCATCAACTGAAAGGTGGCTTTCACCAGAAACCTCAGACTGAGCTGCCGAGACTTTGATAATGTCATATCACTATCTCCAGCCACATCGCCCCAATGTCACAGGGTGGATCTTTCAAGGGCATTTCATCCAACTCCCCTTTCTCTGTTCCTCTTTTTCGGCCCTGATACATCTACTCCATCAGCAGATTCTCACGCCTCTGCCTTCAGTTCTAACAACATCCTGCACCTACACGCTTCTCTTTATCCCACCTTCAAACTCCTGCCCCCTCTCCCTGGACCACAGCTGTGCCCTTCCACCACTGCCTCACGTGCCTGCTTGCCCTCTAATCACTTTCCACACAAGACCAGAGAGACAGCTGTGTTCACTTCTGGCCTCTGTTAGCCCCACCTACACACCCCTTGGCCTCCCTCGTTCTCGGAGGAAAACCTGCCTCCCTTCCCACCTGGGTGCCCCTCCTGAGGTGCCTGCTGGCTGCAATCCACCCCCACTCTTGCCCTGCCTCCGGGTCCCAGGGGAGCTGGGTTGCCTCTCCCCTCCTTACTGTTCCTCTGGTGCCTGGCATGGCAGCTTCAGGGCCCAGGTCCTCCTCAAGCCCCTTCCTCAAAGAGGCATCCCCTAATCACCCCAGCTGCCACCAGGGCCCTTGGGAGGAAAACAGCTGCGTTGACTTTATCTCTGCCTGAGCTCCCTGTGGGAGATGTGGTCCCTCTGTCCTGTCTCTACCACCAGTCTCAGCCCAGACAATGCTGAGTGGCTGAGTTTGATGTTCCAACCAACACATCACTTTTCCAACTGCAGCTTCTCCTGAGCCCCTCAGCTTGTACCCAGGCTTCTATCCTGGACCTGAGTGTCCTGGGCCAGACAGGAGATGGGGCCACCACCCAAGGCGTCCACGCGTCCTCCTGCTTTCCTCCGCAGTGTGGCCACCTCCCCAGACAGCTCTGTCCCCACTCCCTCCTGCACCATCCCCTGAGCACTGCTGGGGGCAGCACTGAGATCGACAGGATGAAGCTGATGTGAGCACAGGAGCATCTTTCTAGCAGTTTCCAGAGCTCTCAGTGTTCTCTAGGGGACGACAGACATGTTAGTTGGTGACCCCAGGGACACTGGTAAGAGAGAGATGACGGGGGACACTGTGGAGCTCGCGGGGGACCCCGGCTCAGACCTGGGGGATGGGAGTGTGCGTGGACTCCCCTAGGCCCGTCTCTGCCTTGTTTCTGCCCCACCTGAAGTCCTGGTCCAGTCACTCAGTCCAAGAGGGATGTCAGCATGGGTGACCAGTCTCAGGAGTGGACTCTGATGCTGTCCTGTCCCGTGCAGGAAGGACCCAGGTGCCCTCCTGGCTTCTCGCCTCTTCTCACCCACCCCGCCTGCACAAGCTTAGGCTGCATGCCCCCAGCCCCCAAAGGCTGTCTTCTGGGGCAGGCTCCTCCTGGGAGCACCTGCTCCCCAGCCTGGAGGAGGCAGACAGCAGCCCCTGCAATCCCCAGGCCTAGATCCCTGCAGGACTAGTCCTGCTCCCCAGATGTGGGACAGAGAGCTGAGGTGGCAAAGGGACAGACTTGGCCAAAGAGAGGGCAGATGCCAAGTTGCTGCCCAGCTGACCAGGAGCTGCAGGCGTGAGCGTTACCCACCATGTGGGTCTGTTTCTCACCCAGGGCTGGGCTGGCTGTGATCGACAGGGGTAGGGACCCATCACTACTGCCACCTGCTGGCCAGGTACCTCACCTGCAGGCCCAGCTCTGGCAAGGTAATTCTGATCTCAGGTTGGTGCAATCATTCCTTCCCCAATCTTAGGGGAAGAAGGCTTCCTTTAGGGTGAGAAGGCCAGAATCTCCGCTCCTTGCTTTCCTCTCCCACCTCCCACCAAACACAGATGTGTGCTTCCCACAGACAGCTCCTGTGGGAAGTGCGCGCTGGAGCTGAGGGTGTCTGTACTGAGGAACCTCTAGTTGGGAATAGAGGGGTCTAGGTTGAATTCGGCTCCAGCCTTCAAAAGCACTGATTGCACATNCACAGATGTGTGCTTCCCACAGACAGCTCCTGTGGGAAGTGCGCGCTGGAGCTGAGGGTGTCTGTACTGAGGAACCTCTAGTTGGGAATAGAGGGGTCTAGGTTGAATTCGGCTCCAGCCTTCAAAAGCACTGATTGCACATCAGCCAAAATGAGCCATTTAAAAATGTGTATTAAATACCAGGCCCGACCTGCCACTCCAGCTGGTTTACATTTCCTCGTGCCTCCAATCATTCATGAAACAAGGAAGCGCTGGCCGCCAGCAGCGCCCCTCTGGGCTGTCAGCATTCTCCCATCAGGACCTGCATTCCAGCAGATGGTGACTGNTGTGTGTGTATGAGGAACTTTGCCATTGTTTTATCAAGTCCCCCTCAAATTAAAAAAAAAAATCTATTTGTACTTAGAATGCTATTGCATTGAATGAGTATGTTAATTTGGAGGGAACTGCCATTTTTACAGCTGAAAGCTTTTCTGTAATTAAGGTGTGTGTTTTTATTTATTTAGGACTTTCCTAAATGGAATTTTAAAGTTTTCTTTACACCTTACAGATAATCATCCTGCATATTTCTTTAAAATCTATTCACAAGTATTTTATCTTTTTGTAGCTATTGTAAGTTAAATCTTTTTTTTTTTAACTTTGTGGTTTATTTAAGTATTGTTTACATATAGGAAAGCTATTGATTTCTATAAATTNAGTTTTCTTTACACCTTACAGATAATCATCCTGCATATTTCTTTAAAATCTATTCACAAGTATTTTATCTTTTTGTAGCTATTGTAAGTTAAATCTTTTTTTTTTTAACTTTGTGGTTTATTTAAGTATTGTTTACATATAGGAAAGCTATTGATTTCTATAAATTAATTTTATAACTGTCTTTCTTAGTATTGTTCCTCATCATTTAAAAATAGTTTTTTAGTCAATTCTCTTTTTTCTTTACCAATACAAATTCATATAATATGAAAAAGATATGAAATTCTTCCCTCATTTCTATATACTATCTCATTCTTCTCTCTCCTCTACTTGTATTGGCTAGTACTTCCAGAACAATGTAAAAATAATTAGTGATAATAGTGGCAGTTTTTATCTTTGAACTTCTTAAAGAATGCTTCAGGAACACATAGAAAGAGATAACATCCAATATAATATAATTGGTGTTTGAGAAAGACAAGGCATTAAAGAACTACAAATAACTAGTGTGGTTAGAAAATAGGCTTTCTAGGAGTAGGCCCACCTTTGACACTGGCAGGACCCAAGGCAAGAAAACCAAATGGAGGCTTAAATATTAAAAGTCAGAAAATAAAGTTAACAAATTAATAAAATACATCTTATCTTTCACTCTTAACAAATACACTTTTTTTTTTCATTTCACAAATGAAGGCAGAATTCTTGGGATGCTTTCCTCTTTAAGCTGGAATGAGGTGGCACAGGGAAAACCTGTGTCCAGTCGCACATGTGGCTGCACAAGCTTAGACATGCAAGCCTGCATGAACACCCTCTGTTCACACCCTGCAAACAGCCATCCCTTGGCTCCCCTTGAGGCCTACGCATGTGAGCATCTGTTGTGTGGTTCATGCTTACTAGGTGATCTGGGAAAGAAACTCCTCTAGATTTTGGGAATAAGCTAGAGTCTGTTTGGGCCAGGAATTTGAAGGTCTTGTTACTTGGATGGTCCTGAAGGAGTGGATAGGATGGACTGTGGGTGGACACATCCCTTTGGCCTTGTCCAGTGGGATATGGGATATGGGATATGGTGGAGTAGGAAGAGGCGTAGAGTTGCCCTAAAGAATGGAGCCAAGGCAGGGTCCCTTTTGTTTGAATCTAAGGTCTGTAATTGAATAATGAGAAACATGGCTAGGAACTGGTGCTTGACTGAAATTGTTTTCAAGTCTGAAAGACCAGGATAATGATAACCTAAGAGCTGATCATTTAATTTTACCTTGTCTCTTTCCAGAAGATATAATACAATTTAAATACACACACATCAAAATTAATATCATAGAATTCAAAAGTTGAAACATAATCGAAGGGGAAAAGAGAAGCAAAATTTCTCTCTGTATTTACATAACAATGTTACTGAGAGCTAGTACTTTTAATAGATAAAGAATGAGCTAGGAGTGGAGTTGGAGGGAAGAATGTTGAATTCATTTTGAGGGGATGGAGGCATCTATCGCGCAGTCAGAGCTCATGATACTGATGTGGGAATCATCAATGGACAGAGGATGCTAAAAGCTGTAGGGACCAATAAGATCATTTGGGGAAAGAGAAAGAAGTAACAGCAAGGATTCAAGGACACACCTTTGGAAAGTGTATCTTTAACGGTTAGGGAAAGAAGCAGCAATCTTAGGTGTCCCAAGATCTTCAGATGAGCTTATATCAGAAAATGGTCTGGAATCTTTTAAACATGGTAGTTTCTGACACTTCTGGCATATGGCAGAGGTGAACCCATTTTGTTGTGGTCTTCTCTCTCTCAGTAACAGTCTTAAACCAAAAGACCTTGAGATCTTTAGGCACTGCATATAAACAATCTTAGTAAAATACTTGTTGTCCTGTATTCTGTGCCATCTAAAGGCAGGAAAACATTCTTTTGAATTCATTTGTAGAACTTGTTAAGTCCTCCCACCTCATTCAAGTAGTGTTAAGTTCAGTTCAGTTTAGTCGCTCAGTCGTGTCCGACTCTTTATGACCCCATGAACCGCAGCATGCCAGGCTTCCCTGTCCATCACCAACTCCTGGAGTTCACTCAAACCCATGTTCATTGAGTTGGTGATGCCATCCAACCATCTCATCCTCCATCATCCCCTTCTCCTGTCCTCAATCTTTCCCAGCATCAGGGTCTTTTCCAATGAGTCAGCTCTTTGCATCAGGTGGCCAAAGTATTGGAGTTTTCAGCTTCAACATCAGTCCTTCCAATGAACACCAAGAACTAATCTCCTTTAGGATGGACAGGTTGGATTGCCTTGCAGTCCAAGGGACTCTCAAGAGTCTTCTCCAACACCACAGTACAAAAGCATCAATTCTTTGGCACTCAACTTTCTTCACAGTCCAACTCTCATATCCATACATGACCACTGGAAAAACCATAGCTTTGACTGAATGGACCTTTGTTGGCAAAGAATGTCTCTGCTTTTTAATATGCTGTCTAGGTTGGTCATAACTTTCCTTCCAAGGAGTAAGCATCTTTTAATTTCATGGCTGCAATCACCATCTGCAGTGATTTTGGAGACCAGAAAAATAAAGTCAGCCACTGCTTCCACTGTTTCCCTATCTATTTGCCATGAAGTGATGGGATTGGATGCCATGATCTTAGTTTTCTGGATGTTGAGCTTTAAGCCAACTTTTTCACTCTTCTCTTGCACTTTCATCGAGAGGTTCTTTAATTCTTCTTCACTTTCTGCCATAAGGGTGGTGTCATCTGCATATCTGAGGTTATTGATATTTAGAGCAGAAAGCAAAGAACTAAAGAGCCTCTTGAGGAAGATGAAAGAGGAAAGTGAAAAAGCTGGCTTAAAACTCAACATTCAGAAAACTAAGATCATGGCATCTGGTCCCATCACTTCATGGCAAATAGATGGGGAAGCAATGTAAACAGTGACAGACTTTATTTTCTTGGGCTCCAAAATCACTGCAGATGGCTATTGCAGCCATGAAATTAAACGATGCTTGCTCCTTGGAAAAAAAGTTATGACCTACCTAGATAGCATATTAAAAAGCAGAGATATTACTTTGCCAACAAAGGTCCATCTTGTTAAAGCTATGGTTTTTCCACTGTCATGTGTGGATGTAAGAGTTGGACTCTAAACAAAGCTGAGTACCGAAGAATTGATGCTTTTGAACTGTGGTGTTGGAGAAGACTCTTAAGAGTCCCTTGGACAGAAAAGATATCTAACCAGTCCATCCTAAAGGAAATCACTCTTGAATATTTATTGGAAAGATTGTGTCCACCCAGAGTCCATCCTATCCACTCCTTTCAGCTTCAGTATTGAAGCTGAAACTCCAATACTCTGGCCACCTGATGTGAAGAACTGACTCATTTGAAAAGACCCTAATTCTGGGAAAGACTGAAGGCAGGAAGAAAGAGGGATGGCAGAGGATGAGATGGTTGGATGGCATTACCGACTTAATGGACATGAGTTTGAGGAACCTCCAGGAATTGGTGATGGACAGGGAAGCCTGGCGCGCTGCATTCCATGGGGGTCGCAAAGAGTCAGACACAACTGAGCAACTGAACAGAAGTGAGGCTGATTCCAGAGCCCTCAGCCTAAACTATACTTCCTCCCCACTTATGATTCCTCAATATTTATGTTTTGTAATCTTGTTTTTATTATTATTATTATTTTAAATTTAGACTCCTAATGAGAAAATGAGTTCAATAACACTTCTTCTTAGTTTGCTCAGACACTTTTAACATTTATTGTTGTGTTTAACTGATACATTGAAATTTAATAATTCAGAGTATTGTGTCTTTCCTTTCTTTGAACAATTCAAACAATTAAGAAATATTCTTAACCCCTGGAAAGCAGGGGCACGTGGAATACTTTGAGAATCTGACGAAAGCTAAGTATCGCTTCCTAGGAAAGTTTTACTCACATAAAATTTTGCATGTGATTTCATAGCCTTCATGAGTTTTTCAGGTCCCTGATAAGGTTTCCTCATAGATTAATATACCAATAAAACCCCCAGTTTTTCCCAGCCAGAGTCAACCAATCCTTCCCCATTTGCTTCTCTGACAGAAGCAAAACACTCCTGTCCTAAAGCTCCATCCTGTCCAGTCCCAGAACTGATACTCTTATCTCAACTACCTTATAGTTTGTGTTACAACAGCCTTGGGAGTAAAGACTACTTACCGGTACCTCTCAGACAATTAGTCAGGATTCCTAATGCCCTGGAAAGGTCCACGTAGAGCATTTCCAATCGGAGGAATGAGCTTCTTCATGTCTGACTGGAAGGCTTGGTTTCTGTGTTCCACATCCACAAACTGTGAGTATTTATAAAGTTAAAGTATAATGAGTATGTTATCTCCTGTTATATCACCACTTCCTGGGTACCAAGGGAATTGTTTATATAGAGTTTCTGGAATACATTTTACATTTGATTTAAACTACCTTTGGGAATTAAAATCCTGAATCATCCTGGTAACTAATGATAACTCAGGCTATGATGCTTTTGTGCACGTTCTTAAGATGACTTGCAAGTCTAGAAGTTTTGGTGTGATACTTGGAGATAACCTTCCTGCTCTTGGAAGGACATCTTCAATGGATGGATGGCCTTGAAGTTGTGGCTGGGGTGAGAACCTCGTGAGGGTTTTACAAGGGACTAAGTAAGGTTATGCACAGAGAAGGCAATGGCACCCCACTCCAGTACTCTTGCCTGGAAAATTCCTGGTAGGCTGCAGTCCATGGGGTTGCGAAGAGTTGGACACGACTGAGCAACTTCCTTTTCACTTTTCAGTTTCATGCATTGGAGGAGGAAATGGCAACCCACTCCAGGGTTCTTGCCTGGAGAATCCCAGGGACAGGGGAATCTGGTGGGCTTCTGTCTATGGGGTCGCACAGAGTCGGATACGACTGAAGCGACTTAGCAGCAGTAGCAGCAAGTAAGGTTATGCAAAGGTTGTGTGACTAGGAATGAGATATGGGATATTTTTGCTTGCAAAGATGGCTTTAGCTAGCATATTTATTTTTCCCTTTTTGTAGTGAAGAGAAAAGCACTTTTCATTTTTCTTGTTACATATTTTGTGTTGAATCAAATTAAGGAATGAAATAATATTCAAAACCAGTGAAGTGAAATTGTCAGTTGCTCAGTCATGTCTGACTCTTTCAGCCCATGGACGATAGCCCGCCAGCTCTTCCATCCATGGAATTCTCCAGCCAAGAACTGGAGTGAGTAGCCATTTCCATCTCCAGAAGATATTCCTGACCCAGTGATCGAACCCAGGTCTCTTATGTTGTTGGCAGATTATTTACCATCTGAGCCACCAGGGAAGCCCATTCAAAATCAGGTCAGTGACTAAATGTTTAATAGCCCCATAAGCCTCCTTCCCCATTCTGCTCTGGAATGAAATTGGGGCAATAGCCAGGTCAGTGTTTTAATATATCTGGTCTTTCCTCATGGCCACTAGGGAAAAAGATATTATAATCTGATACTCTAGGTCATTAATTGCAGTGATTTAACACAGCCATTGAAGTACTGCTGCAAAGAACATTGCCCTCAACCTCAGTATTCAAAGCAAGGCAGGGCTAAGGTGAGAGCATTCTCCAGTTAGAACCTATGTTTTCCATCCCTCAGCATTTCCCAAGTCCATTGACTCACACCAAAGAGGAGGAAGCCGGTACAGAAGTGTGTTCATGTCAGACCCAGTGGCATGGTGCTAGTGGCCTCTCCTGGTCAATTTTGTCCTCAGTTCAGTTCAGTCGCTCAGTCGTGTCTGACTCTTCACGACCTNAGCCGGTACAGAAGTGTGTTCATGTCAGACCCAGTGGCATGGTGCTAGTGGCCTCTCCTGGTCAATTTTGTCCTCAGTTCAGTTCAGTCGCTAGTCATGTCCGACTCTTCACGACCTCATGAATTGCAGCACGCCAGGCCTCCCTGTCCATCACTATCTCCCGGAGTTCACTCAGACTCATGTTCATCGAGTCAGTGATGCCATCCAGCCATCTCATCCTCTGTCGTCCCCTTCTCCTCCTGCCCCCAATCCTTCCCAGCATCAGAGTCTTTTGTCCCGGTAGCAGGTAAATCTATAACCATTCATTCTGGTTTAAAGGGGAGAATTTCTAGACTATTTTCAGTATAGAGTATGTAAGTTTGACTTGCTAATTGAAGAAGTCCATGATCAAATACACAAGCAGCTTAGCCTGACAATAAGCAATGGGACATCTATGCACATCTATCTTGAATAGTGACTTAGACAGCTGGAGTAAGGGACAGAGGTAGAGGGTCAGCTAAACTACTGCCAAGGATCACATTTCATGTCTAGTCCCATTTCAGATGATAATCAATGGATGTTTACTGAGAATTGATTTTACACTGGAATTTTCTTTCAATAATAAGCCAATTGTAGGGATGGAATATCTGAGGGGAAAGTCAACCAGCCCTCCTAAATTCTATCCTTGCATAAAGCAAATGACACTGTGCACGTCAGGGAAAAGATAAGGAGAGAAACTGATGCTGTAGGTCTTACAGAGCCGAGAAGAACTGACTGTGGTCCTTTTGAGTCAGAATTTACACTATGCTGTATTGTTCNTGCACGTCACCTGGTAGAATGCCTATCAGGGAAAAGATAAGGAGAGAAACTGATGCTGTAGGTCTTACAGAGCCGAGAAGAACTGACTGTGGTCCTTTTGAGTCAGAATTTACACTATGCTATATTGTTCAGCAAAATTGGGAAATAAAAGTTGTAAGTCTGGGAGCATCAGATAGTCACCGGTGAGGTTCTAAAGAAGAGAAGAGTGTCTTTAAGGATCCACTGGGTCATGAGTTTAATTCCAATTTTTAGGAAAGACTTGTGTTAAAGGAAAGGGCACATGTTTTTTCATGCATTCAGGTTGGGATACACTTTGAGAAGGAGCCTTCTGTAGGTGTGAAAGAATCTTGGTAAGTTAACTCTTAAAGTGTCAGTGTCAAAACCACTGATACTTTGTTCAACCACAGTCAGGAACCCATATGAATCTGATGATTCTTTTGCTGAACTGTGAGTTAGTGGGTGCTCTGAATTACCATGTGTGCCCTAGAGGAGCTGATGTTCTGCTTGCATTTAGTTTGAAGTTTTATTACACATTTATATTTCCCTTGATGTAATGTTTCCATATTAATACAGTGTGGAATAAGTGAAGCAACTAAGAATGTCCACTTTTAATTTTCTCCCGGTGTGACCAAAATTTAAACAGGCCTGAGGAAATGTTGGTGTTAGCATTTGAGTGAACAAATTCAATCTTCAGAAAAAAAGAAAGGCATTTGCACTCCTATGTATTTGTGAGCTGTGACTTCCCATAAAATAAAAGTCTCTTCTTTTTATGACTGAGAAAAGAGATGCTCTGGGCTGTGCTTATACTGGAGATATTGCAATTCAAATGTTTGATTGCTTTGTATTTGTCTGAGACTGAGATGAATGACTGATATGATATCAACATACTGATCTATGATTTGTTCAATAATGTACTATAACAAAATGTGATTTTCCAAGAACATGATTTAAGCAGAACTTGGAAATTAAAATTTAGTTGATATGTATTTTCCTTTAGATAGAAAAGCTCATGGATGAAATTACCTCAAACATTTTGGCATTTACTACAGAAGATCAAAATTAACAAGGTCTATTTTGTGGTTTGAAAAATGAATACCTTTTGTATTTATCACCTATGGGCCCCACAGAGTGTAACAGAGAAAAAAGGAATGGCATGAAGAAAACTTTTATTTGAGAAACCAGTAGATAAAAACACTAAGCTTATTTTCTCATATGGACTATTACTCTTGTGTTATGTAAAACATCTTGGTTTTCTGAATTTGATAATTATTTTTGTATTCAAATATGTTATCTCAGTGTCCAAGGCCAGGTGATACCAAGCAGATTGGACCCCAGTTCAGCATAATTGTTAATAGCAAGTCTTGCTTTCCCTTGATGCACATACAGCAGTTTTTTCCTTTGGTGCTGTTTCTGGGAAATTCCTTTCCTTGGATTGCCTTGAGGTGTGTTAGGGAAGATTCAGCATGTTTATTGTTATTGTTGTTATTCAGTAGCTCAGTCGTGTCCAACTCTTCACAACACTATGGACTGCAGCACACCAGGATTCCCTGTCCATTATTTTCCAGAGTTTGCTCAGATTCATGTCCATTGGGTTGGTGATGCCATCCAAGCATCTCATCCTCTATCATCTCCTTCTCTTCCTGCCTTTGATCTTCCCCAGCATCAGCGTCTCTTCCAATGAGGTGGCTCCTCACTTCAGGTGGCCAAAGTATTGGNAAAATGTGGATTTTGAAGTTCAGAAAGAAAGGTTGGCATGGTTGAGATCTGAGGCTGGAGAAACAGGAGGCAAAGGATGTAAGGGACAAGAGGTTGCAGTTCAGAGTGAGGAGGGGGCTCCTCCGGTTAAGTTAGGTTTTCTTACAGCACATATCCATTATAAAGAGATGCCTGGCAGTTAACAGATTTGAGTGGGGAGGATTCATCATTTCATCCCAGAAAACTGTCCTGCAGGCATAGCATCACTGGTGGCAAGGTTGTAATTACATTTGCTCATGGCTACTCATTAAGAGTGGAAGATCAGGAGAGAAATTTCAGCTCCTGTTTTCTTCCTTACAGTCAGTTTTAATAACTATGAACTGTGCTTCATGGCAGGCTCATCAAATTCTCTTTCTGTGAAAATCAAAATAGGAAAAAGACTTCTTTTTAAATTGGAGTATAGTTGATTTACAATGCTGTATTAGTTTCGGGTGTACAGTAAAGTGAATCAGTCATACATATACATATATTCACTCTTTTTAAGATTTTTTTCCCATATAGGACTTTACAGAGTATTGAGTTGAGGTCCTTGTGCTCTGCAGTAGGTCCTTATTACTAGTTATCCATTTTATGTATAGCAGTATATATATGTC
Organism: Raphicerus campestris; assembly: GCA_006410735.1. Lineage (NCBI taxonomy): Eukaryota > Metazoa > Chordata > Mammalia > Artiodactyla > Bovidae > Raphicerus > Raphicerus campestris. The sequence goes on along the minus strand of SJYW01030542.1, from coordinate 79,587 downwards.
AATCCCAATCTCCCAGTTTATCCCTCCCTCCCACTCCAGTAACCATAGGTTTGTTTTCTACATAAGTCAGTCTATATACTCTTAGTTATAAGATACAATAGACACTTTCTGTCTTGTTTTCTTATCCTGTGATTCAAACATGTTCTCAGTGATTTGGAAATTACATGTAAGGTTTCCAAACTGTATTTACATATCCAGCAACATGTTAAGCTCAAAAAAGAAATTAGAACCGGAACACCACTTATCTCTGGACCACTAAGCACCCAGGCTGATGGCAGCACCTCCATTAGTCACAGCCCGTCATTTCCATACGCCCACCAAGGTGGGCAGGTGGTGCCCTGTGCTCACGGAGGGCGGTGAGTCACAGGGACCGGGACCTGTCACCCACTTGGGTCTGGCTTGATGGTGTGACTCACCGACACTGAGCCTCCAGTAACCTCCCTGCCTCTTGCCCTGGCTATGTGTCTGCGGTGCCGGGTTCCCAGAGCCCAGCTTCTCCTGTGACTAGGGAGCACAGTCTACAGGCCTTGTTGACCCGCTGGTTCAAAGACGAATAAGCTATTTTTACTTGGAGACAGTCTCGGGGGATTGAATCAGTCTGGTGGAAGGTTCTTTCTCTGTTCTTGGGTGCAGAGCAATCCGATGCTCTTTTTGGTGGCACAGCGGCTTCTGACTGCCACAAGCCACTTGTGTTCTGCGGCTGTGGCTGGAGGCAACGGTGGAGCTGGAGTCTGGGGGGACATCCTGAGGAGGAAGGGGGGAACTCCAGCACCATGGCAGCTGAACTGAGTTCAGGAGGGGCTGCAGGAGGAGTGTGTGAGTGATGCCAGGAGCAGGACTAGCTGACATGCCTCCTTTCTACAGGGCAATCCCCTGTGTTAGCCTCAAACCTGAGGAGAGTCGTTAGAGGTAACAGTCTCGAGTGTAGCTGTGATTTGAGCTTAAAAAGGATAAGCTCTGATAGTGATCTCATCGAGAGCTGGCTGGAGGCTTCTAGAAAACTGAAGGCATGACAGGAGCTGACAGCCCCCATCAGGATGAATGTGGGCAAGTGAGAGTGCCTTGGGGGGCTGTTTGGAGGGTGGGGCAGCCTGGCGCTGACTGTGACGATGGTGGGAAAGGCAGGGATGCTGGGGGTGGTCACACACCGTTTCCTGTGTGTGCATACTCAGTGGGGTCCAACTCTTTGCAACTGCATGGACTGTAGCCCTCCAGGCTCCTCTGTCCATAGAATTTTCCCAGCAAAAACACTGAGAGAGTTGCCATTTCCTCCTCCAAGTGATCGTCCTGACCCAGGGATCAAGCCTATGTCTCTTGCATTGCAGGCAGATTCTTTACAGTTGAGTCACCAGGGAAGCCCCAGAGGTGATCAGGTGACACTTAAATTCTCCCATTTTAATACAGTTCTAGAAGAAGTTTATTATAAATTGGATGTCAGTTTGTCCTCAATCTAAGATCTGTTCACATGTAATTCTGGCAAAGAAGCAAGCTTAAGAGCATATCCTGGGAAGATACATGTGATCTAGAAACAAAGAGACCCCCAAGGCCAGAGGGAAGCCCTGAAAATGGAGAGGTGAGGGGGTGTAGGCAAAGACCCCAGGGGAAGGGAAGGGGCCAGCCGGGTCTGGATTGGAATTTACCCCATACTAAAGTGAAAGTGAAAGTCTTTCAGTCGTGTCTGACTATTTGAGACCCCATGGGGGTCTATATACAGTCCATGGAATTCTCCAGGCCAGAATACTCAAGTGGGTAGCCTTTCCCTTCTCCAGGGGATCTTCCCAACCCAGGGGTCAAACCCAGGCTTCCCATATTGCTGGCGCATTCTTTACCAGCTGAGCCACAAGGGAAGCCCAAGAATACTGAAGTGTGTAGCCTATTCCTTTTCCAGAGGATCTTCCTGACCCAGAAACTGAACCAGGGTCTCCTGCATTGCAGGTGGATTCTTTACCAACTGAGCTATCAGGGAAGCCCTGCTGCTACTGCTGCTAAGTCTCTTCAGTGGTGTCTGACTCTGTGTGACCCCGTGGACTGCAGCCCACCAGGCTCCTCTGTCCATGGGATTTTCCAGGCAAAAGTACTGGAGTGGGTTGCCATTAGCAAAGCCCTACCCCATACTAAATATTAGCAAAATGGCCTTAGCCAACTGACAGGTCCACCCATATCAGTGGGTCCCCCCACGTCCACCCACACCCAGACTGAATGTCTAATCTTTACTTGGCATGATGGCTAATTCTATATGTCAACTTGGCTAGGTTCCTGTGGCCAGTCTTTGGCCAAACAACCACTCTGGATGTTATTAAGAAGGGTTTTTGTTTGTTTGTATTTTAAATGAGATTAACATTGAAATCTGCAGATACTGAGTTAAGCAGATTGCCCTCCATTTGTCGGTGGGCCTCATATAATCAGTTGAAGGTCTTTAGAGCAAAGACTAGATCTCTTGAGGAAAAGAAATTCTGCCACACACACTACTCTTCTGTTAAATCATGGATATGCACATACATACATGTTTTAAGATCTGGCATCCTAAAAGAAGAAGAAAAAATATCCCTCCCTTGGTCTCATATCCCCTCTCCTGCTCCTGCACACTTTTCCTCCTGGTTGTCCAACCAAGCTCCCTGCAGGAAGGTTCCTAGGTATCCAGCCCTGCTGTGCTTTCCAGCCAACCCCCTAGCCCCTGCAGCTCTTGCTGGGGCACTGAGGAGCTCCAGGCCACAACCCAAAAGACACATTCAGAGCTTATCTAACTCAACCTCCGGCCTGTGTTCAGCACCATTTCCTTTTGAAATCTGCTTCTCCTGCAGGCCTCTGGGGACCTTTACTCTATTTTCTTCCTCTGATCTCTGCTTCCTTTCTGTCTCTCTGCTTAGTGCTGAGACATTGCTGGGCCCAACAACCCTGATCTGGGCCTCTTTCTTGTTTACCTGCCCTGACCGGAACCTCATCCAGCTCTGTGGATCCAAACACCATGCTTACACTCTTTACCCCAATTCCGTTTCTGCTGGTCTGGCTACTCCCTGAAGATCCAGGCTTTCACCTCCACCCTCATACTCAGTTTGTCTGTGTGGGTGTCTTTCCATCCTATCATAGTCATGGCCGAGCTCTTAGCTCTCACCACCAGTAAATGGATATTCCTGTCTCATTAAACAGATCTATGCCATTGCTCAGGCCATAAATAGGTATGAGGTCTCTCTTTTTCTTTTCTTCTCTATTTAAGTTTTCACAGCTTTATTGAGATATTATTCCATGCAATAAAATTCACCCATTGAAACTACCATTTAGTGTTTTTTAATATATTCACAGAACTGCGCAGCTATCACCATGAACTAACGTATTTCATCACTCGAAAAAGAAACTTTGTACCTGCTGCTGCTAAGTCGCTTCAGTCATGTCCAACTCTGTGTGACCCCATAGATGACAGCCCATCAGGCTCCCCTGTCCCTGGGATTCTCCAGGCAAGAACACTGGAGTGGGTTGCCACCTCCTTCTCCAATGCATGAAAGTGAAAAGTGGATGTGAAGTAGCTCAGTCATGTCCGTTGTACCTGCTAGTAATCACCATATCCCCCACCCCAGCTCACCTCCCCAAGCCCCTGGCAGTCAATAGTCTACATCTCTATAGGTTTGCCTAATCTGCACATTTTATAAAAACAGAGCCATGTAATACATGGACTTCTGTGTCTGGCTTCTTTCACTTAGCACCGTGGTCTTGAGGTTCTCCCACGCCAGGCATGTACTGGCCCTTCATCTCTTCTGTTTTGTTTTGTTTTGCTTGCTTTGTTTCATTTTTGGCTGTGGTACGCAGCACCTGGGACCCTAGTTCCCTGACCAGAGGTTGAATCTGTACCTCCTGCAGTGGAAGCTTGGCATCTTAACCGTGGTTATGCACTCCAGTCTGCTTGCCTGGAGAATTCCTTGGACAGAGGAGCCTGGTGGGCTCCATACAGCCCATGGGGTCACAGAGAGTCAGACATGACTGAGCGACCAGTACTTTTACACTCTCATGAAGCGGGAAGCAGGCCCCCGCCAGACACCAAATCTTCTGGTGTCCTGACCTTGGATGTCCAGCGTCCAGGACCAGGAGAAATAAATGCTTGTGGTTTAGGCTCCAGTCTGTGGCGTCTGTTACACATCTCGAGCTGATGGAGTGCATGATGCTTTGCTGTTCCAAGAACCACAGAGCCAGCTGTGGAAATCTGGGGAAGTTTTTCTGGGACTTGGAGTTTGAACAGGTGTTAGAAGGATGGAGAGGATTTCAGTAGCTGTGGGGAAAAGGCGGGGCATTCCTGGGCAGCATGAAATATTGTTCCCCTTCGTAGGGTTTGTCTGTGAGCATGGCTGAAGCACGGCTACCCTGCGGTCTTGTTGCCTGAAGCTGGAGGCTGCTCTCTGAACGCTTCAGGTGTTTTGGTGGCTTAGGTGCTGGGGAAGGACAGTCAAGAGCAGCTGTGGTTCTGTCCCGCCCTGCCCCATCTCCGAATCTTTCCTCATTCCCTAAAGAGCCCTGTCCTTCACCCCATTCCACAGCCTGGCTTTACATGAGACCCATTAAACAAATGAAGAATCATAGTTAGAGTTTCACCCCTTGAGACATTAAATATGCTGTATGCGTTGGCTGCCATAAAACACCCCTGTGGAAATCTCTTGCTCCTGGGCAAGCTCTGGAGAGCGTGGAAGGAGCTGCCAAGTTGAAGGAGATGTCTCCACTGCGTGTTCTGCACGGCGGAGGCGGTGGGGAGCTGGGGCTGTGCTGCGGAGCCTGGTACGGCTGCAGCGCAAGGTGGTCAGATAAACAGGGTGGGTGTACCTGTGCACAGGTGATGTTCGCGGGACTCCAGTCAGGGAGACAGCAGGAATAGTTCCGCGAGAGTGTGAGGTAGCAGCAGAGGTGACCGGAAGCGCAGAAGCCAGGAAGGGGGCACCAACAAGACAGAGCTCAGTTTTCCCTACACATCAGGTATACTAGTGTTTAAACAATGAACACCTGGTTTTAAATTTGTATTCATTTAATTACTTCTCCCACAACTTTGTGTGGCAGAAGCAGAAATCCACCTTGGAAAGGATATCTGTTAAATAGACAAGTATAGTCATTAGAGTTAAATCTCTCAAAAGGCAGGAAAAGATAGAGTGACCTTTCATTTGACTTTAGGCAAATGATCAGAAAAAAGTGATATTTTTTTTTCACAAAAAATCACATACAGATATCAAGAGAGAAAACTATTTTTCATTCCAGTCGGTAAAAATGGCTGACTTCTCCAGACACAGCTAATTGCTCCTTGTTGCTCACAACCTGTAGAAAAAGTGATGGAAAGTCAATACCCTGGCATTTTCTGTATATCACGAGAAGGAATTATCTGTGAGTATTTTAAAATTTTTAGCAAGGGTTAAATGCTGTTATTATGTGGAATCTAAAATCCAAATGAACTTATTTACATATCAGTAATACAGTGACAGAAGTAGAAAGCAAACTGATGGTTACCAGAGGGTTAGAAGGGGTGGGAAGAACTGGGAGATTGGGATTGACATATACACACTACTATATATAAAATAGATAATTAGGAAGGACTTGCTGAATAGTACAGGGAACTCTACTCAATACTCTGTAAGACCTATATGGGAAAAAAATTCTGAAAAGAGTGGAATGTATGTATGTGTGTAACTGCTTCACTTTGCTGCATACCTGAACCTAACACAGCATTATAAATCAACTATATTTCAATACAAATTATTTTTAAAGTTCTGTTATTGTTTGCCTTCATCTCTTTCTCCTGATGATGCCCCTCCTTCATTCAGTTCAGTGGCCTTATAATGAGAAACCAAGTCCCCATCAATCTCTTGGTACAAACGACATCGTGTACACCAGTTGCAGGTTCTGGGGTTCTTTGTCTTGGACCGGCACCATCCATCTCATAACGGCCGTGACTTTTCTAAGCAGCAAAGAAAGGAGGCAAGTCTGAAAATCGGTGCCCAGGTTGATGATCGGTTTTTATTGTCTGAAATCTAAGCAAAATCATACCATTTTCCTGGGCTCTGCGGGGACGTTGAAAGGATGCGTGAGGCTCACTGAGATGAGAAGCGAGGGCTGCCTCCCTTCTCGTGTTGCTGGCTGCTTGGAAATAGTTTGTCAAATTGTATTTATGGTTAGACAGGTTCATGTGGTAGCTTTAGAGTTACCCGCCTGGAACTATATTGGAAATGGAAAACGAAGGAGCAAGAGAATAATAAAGGGTCAATTAAGGCTCCAGGGAAGAGAGGGGAAGAGACAAATTCAGAAAGGATGGTAAAAGGAGTCAGAGATTTTTTTATTACTGCCTTAAGAGATCAAGGGGAAGGATTACACCGGAGAGACTCTCCATCCTCAAACAGAGAGAGCAAACTCAGAAAGCAATGGGTAACGAACTGATGCTAGTTGTTCTCATCAGACTCATCAGTCGTCAGGTGACGACAGCTCTGCCCTGTCATCCAGTGTGACCATCGCTTTGTGCACAGTGAGCCAGGGCTCTTACCCCAGTTTCACAGGTGGGAGCAGTGAGGGTTAGGGAGCTGAAGTGACCTGCCCAGATTCACCCAGAGGTCACTCATGGAGCTGGTTTTTCAGCCTTACTTGCTAACTCCTCAGCACTGCTCTTTCTGCCAGGCTCCTGCCTCCACTGTGGAGGCAAGGATGTAAAAGCTCCAGCCGAGTTGTGTTCCTTTCTGAGCTGCCTCCTCAGCAAGTCGTGTGGAAGCTCCAGCAAGCTCTGACCCTGCTGAGCTCATGGGGAGCCAGCAGCGCCATGGAAGAGGGGCTGCCAAGTCCTCTTTGCAGGCAGCCCCCTGGCTCAGAGATGAAGCTTGGGTTCCCAGCAACATGGAGAGGGAGGCAAGGGCGGGTGGGCAGGGAGTGGTCCCTGGGATTTTGGATGGGAAGAGAGAGGGAACTAAGTCCCTTCTGGGGGGCTGGGCTCCATCCAGTCAGGGCCTTTGGAGGGGATGGAGGGATGCACCCAGGATTATGCTCCTGGGGTCACAGAGGAGGGGCATCTGTCCTCTGGCTCCAGCCCCAGGGAGCAGTAGCACCCCCTGGTGCCCTCACCCCCACACTCTTCACTGTGTTCAACTTCAGCATCCGTCTCTGAGGAGGACAGGCCAGCAGACAGGGATCCTCTCTGTACATGGTCGCAGAGCCATCAGCAAGCCCAGAGGACAACACAGGCGGTGGCTGGAGGGAGAGGCAGGTGCCCATGGAGCGGGGTAGGGGGGCCGGGACACAGCGGTGCACACAGGTTTGCTTCCAGACAGGGAGGAGTCGGAGCCTATGTGTGTTCATTACGAGCATGGGGGCTTAATCAAGGGCTTCTCTTCTACAAGAGGGTGGCCTCCTCCTGGCTCTAGGATGCCCCAGGCTACTATCCCAGGAAATCTCCAAGAGTATTTTCCAGGTTGGACCTGTAATATCTTGTTACGTTTGCACAGAGCTTTGTGGTTTACCAGGCTTCCCTGGCCATTCAGCGGGAAAATCTGCCAGCGCTGTGGGAGACCTGAGTTCAATCCCTGGGTCAGAAGATCCCCTGGAGAAAGGAATGGCTACCTACTCCTGTATTCTTGCCCGGAGAATTCTATGGACAGAGGATCTTGGTGGGCTACAGTCCATGGGATCGCAGAGTCGGACATGACTGAATGACTAACAATTTCCTAAGCACATCCACACTCAGTATCTCACCCAATTCTTCTGGAGCTCCACGAGCTAGTCCGTGCTCAGAGCCGCATTTTATCAAGGAGAAAACAGATGTCCCAAGGGGCTACTCAATTATTAAGTAAGGGAGGCCAATTTCAGAGTTCTTTACTTTTACTAATAGCTTCAACTTCTCACTGTTTCACATGATTACACAATGTGGATACTCATACATGTCTTTCCCCAGACATTACTGAGCCCTCTCTGCAAATAAAATCCATTCTGGTCCCCCAGGATGCGGTCTATGAAGCCACATGTACACTTTGAAATGGTGGGGGTGGGGGCCCAGGAAGAGGAACAGTGGGGACTTAGGTCTTCTCCCAAGAGGGGACACTCACTGTTCTTTCTTTCCATTTTGCATCTGCACCAGACAGTCCTACAGTCACATCATCACAAAACAAACAGAGCTGTGAAGACGGTTCACAGATTTCACACCGCCCCGGTTCATGTATCGTGTCTCTTTCCTGAGGGCTACATGCCAGGCACGTATGCCAGAGAGTGTGTTGGCTTCCCAGCAGTGCTGAGCATGCAAGGACCACTGTCCCCGTCTCATAAACAAGCCTGGGCTCCCGGAGGTGGGGTCTTCCTCAGATGTGCATGGCTAACAGCCAACCTGCTCAGACTCAGTTCCGTGGCACTTTTGGAGAGACCAAGGGTGGAAGACACTTGGAGACAGGCGTCCACCCTCCTTGGAGAGGAGCTTGTTTGTCGAGGTCATATAAGCAGTGCTCATGAAACAAGGGGTACTGCTCAGCCCGTCGTCCTTACCGCTGCAGCATCGCTGACTCTGGGCTACGGCCATGGGGCTGGTGCAAGCGTCATCGTCATAAAGCATGCGCTTCCGCTTCGTGAGGATTTCTCTTTTCCAGGGTTGTCTTGTTTGTCAAGATGGGTATTATTAGCGCACCTCTTTTATAGACAAAGAAGCCAAGCCTTTCAAACATTAAAAAACCAAAACAGACTCACAGAGAAAACAAACTTATGGTTACCAATGGGGAAGTGGGGAGGGTCGCATTATGAGCATGGGATGAGGAGGCACACTGCTTTGAATAAAAGAGATAAGCAACAAGGATATATTGTCTAGCACAGAGAAAAGCAACCATGGTTTTATAATAACTTTAAACAGAGTGTAGTCTAAAAAAATATTGAATCACTCTGTTGTGTGCCTGAAACTAGTACAATATTGCAAATCAGTGAGGTGCTCCGCTCTGCTCAGCTGCTCAGGCGTGTCTGACTCTTTGTGATCCCGATGGACTATAACCTGCCAGGCTGCTCTGTTCACGGGAATTCTCCAAGCAAGAATACTGGAGTGGGTTGCCATGCCCTCCTCAAATCAGCTATCATTTGAAAACTAAATATACTTAAGGATAGAAGGCCAAGCCGTGTTGGAGCTGAGATTCCAGCCTGGTCCAGGGACCCAAGAGAAACAAGAAGTCCAAGAAGAAAGGAAGCAAATGTCTGGAAGCAAGGCTTGGTTGGTCCTGTCCGGAAAAACAAGCTACTTAGAGCTCGTTAATATTCTATAACACGTTTAAGAAGCAAAGGCCTTATGGGGGTTCCGATATAAGACAGTTTTACAAAAGGATAAAGAGTTTCACCACATGGAGACAGATGGTTGCCCACGGCGCCTCTCAGCACCTTCCACGGAAGAAAACACAGCAGACTCGAGGGGCTGTCCTTCCCTAACTGTGGCTTCAGTGGCCCGAGAGGCTCTCAAATCGCATGCAGTTGCATGGATAAAGAAGATGGGACACAGAGCCACACTGGAGCGTTACTCAGTCATAAAGAAGAGGGAAGTCATACCGTTTGCAGTGGCCAGAATGGACCTAGAGATTATCATCCTGCATGAAGTCAGTCAGCAGAAAAAGACAAACACCATGTGACATCAGCTATACATGAAATATAGAAATATAACACAAATGAACTTATTTCCAAAGCAGAAACAGACTCACAACAAACAAGCTTATAATTATCAAAGGGGGAAGATGAGCGGAGGGATGAATTTGGAGTTTGGGCTCAACATATACACACTATTATGTGTAAAACAGATGAACAACGCCCTAGTGTTTAGCATAGGGAACTCTACTCAATTTCCTGTAATAACCTACAATGGAAAAAAAAATATATATATATGTTTGCTGTACACCTGAAATATTGTAAATCAACCATGTATGTGTTAATTGCTCAGTTATGTCTGACTCTTTGCGACCACATGGACTGTAGCCCACCAGGCTTCTCTGTTTATGGGATTCTCCAGGCAAGAATACTGGAGTGGGTTGCCATGCCCCCCTCCAGGGGATCTTCCTGATGCAGGGATGAACCTGTACCTCCTGCACTGCAGGCAGATTCTTTACAGTGAGCCACCAGAGAAGCCCAAATCAACTATACTTCAATTTAAAAAATTCTGGAAAGAGAACAACTGTCAGTCAGTTGGTTTACTTTGTGCCTCATGCAGTTAATGGGAATTCACCCATGAGACTCTGGCTTATTCAGTTCAGTTCAGTTCAGTTGCTCAGTCGAGTGTGACTCTTTGTGACCCCATGAACTGCAGCACACCAGGCCTCCCTGTCCATCAACAACTCCTGGAGTTCACCCAAACCCCTGTCCATTGAGTTGGTGATGCCATTCAACCATCTCATCCTCTGTCGTCCCCTTCTCCTCCTGCCCCCAATCTTTCCCAGCATCAGGGTCTTTTCAAATCGCTCAGTCAGGTCCAAATCTTTGCGACTCCATGGACTGCAACACACCAGCCTACTTGTCCATCACCACCTCCCAAAGTTTGCTGAAACTCATGTCCGTCGAGCTGATGATGCCATCCAACCAACTTATCCTCTGTCATCCCCTTCTCCTCCTGCCTTCAATCTTTCCCAGTATCAGGGTCCTTTCCACTAAGTCATTTCTTCAAATCAGGTAGCCAAAGTATTGGAGCTTCAGCTTCAGTGTCAGTCCTTCCAATGAATATTCAGGACTGATTTCCTTTAGGATTGACTGGTTTGATCTCCTTGCAGTCCAAGGGACTCTCAAACATCTTCTCCAACACCACAGTTCAAAACCATCAATTCTTCAGCACTCAGCTTTTTTTATGGTCCAATTCTCACATCCATACATGACTTTTGGAAAAGCCATAGTTTTGACTAGATGGACCTTTGTCTGGCTTATTAATCCCTAATAAAATGTTTGTAGTCGTTATTCTCAAAAAGTGTGTGTGTGTGTGTGTGTGGAGGGAAGCAAGACGCTCGGGCCAAGGGCACGAGTGGCATGCTCTACTGCCCATCGTCAAACGTTGGCAGTCATCGAGGGCCCTGCACCAGCAGAGAGGAGCTGAGTGTCACCCTCAGCAGGGTGGATGGGCTGGTGATGGAGAGTCCGAGGAGGGTACTGTGATGATGTCCCCAGCATGGGGCCAGGACACATGGGCACCTCTGCACCCTGGCTGTGTTAGTCCCACTTCCCGGGTATTCTGAGGGTCAGGTGAGCTACACCGAGGGCAGCAACTAGGAAGACAAGGAAGGGGCTCATCCCTCTGCTCCAGCTGCTCCTCGTTCCAGGACCAGAAGGAGAAGCTGGATTTCTAGCAGCAGGAGCCCGTGAGCACCACACCCCTGCAGCCTGCAGTGGTCAAGAGCTGGTAATTCTTGAACATTTTCCTCTTTGTGACCCTTATGTCCAACCCTGTGCAGGTCCAATGACCATCAGGCAGAAGCCCTGGATGTTGGTTGCATTTTGCCAAAGTCCACCCTGGGCTTGAATACAGAGGAATGTTCTGGTCTGAGCTATTGAAGAGTTTCATTTTTGAAGTTTCATCAAGAGGCAAGCACTGAATATGTGTACACATCAGTGAGCTGGCCCATTGGCTAAAGGATGGAGTACTGATTTACACGACCACATCTTGTTAGCACATGTCTGCCAGGTAAAGGGGTTGGGGGTGCTGGAGAGATGAACAGAATTGTACTGATGGCTTCAGAGGTGCCTGAGCTCAGATGGGAGGCAGGCATGTGCATCATCAAAAGGAAGCAGCAGGAGGGGCCAGATGGGAAACTGAGAACAGGAATATCTTCTAGTTTTGGGGCCACAGCCCTGCCTGGTCCTGCCTGGGGTGGAGGATACACTGAAGGCTGGATGCAGAACGGCTTCGAGAGGCTATGGCATCATAAGACCCACTGAACTTCTAGGCCTCCGCTTCCCAGAGTTTAAGACTTCTCTCCCTCGGCAGCAGTGGGAGGGTCTCTCGTTCCTTGCGCTTCTTTCCCTCTCTGGGAAATCACCCTTCTTATAACTGCTGCTCACCCCTCATCAACTGGAATAATTTACTGACTATGGTCCCTGTTCCTCTTCTCTCTTAAGAGACTGTACACAGAGATATGACTTTTTAGAATAGAATTAAAAAAAAACTTTTTAAAACCTCTTATTGAAAGCCATGGCATTTGAATCATTTTTGAGCTAACAAACGGAATTTATTTAGGCTAGTTTAAAGGCTAATTGATACAATTTCAATTTCAAATTGAAACGCTACTTATAATGCATTGTCATTCATCTTAATGGGTGTTAATGTTGAGACATAATTGAGACTCCTTGCATAAGAGCATCATTAACCCTGTTATTGCTGATCAATGTACAGAGATGTTCAAATACAGATGCTCATCTGCTTCAATTGGATGCACGGTCTGGGTCTCCCATCCCAAGAATCTCTGGAAGAAGAAGCTTCCAAACACTTTGGTGTGTAACCCTTGGATGCTGAAGAAATAAACAAGAGAAAACATGAGGTGCCTAGCATCCTGCCTAGAACATAAAAGGACTCAGTGATTAGCTTCCATTTCTCATGTAGATTGTAATTTTTGTTGCTATTCTCCAAAAGTTATATTGCTTTTTTTCTCCAAACTGCTTGGAGTTTCCCACTGGATCTAGAATATGTGTTAAAATATAGTAAGTGTCTCAGAATGCATATTCATCACAATCATCATTTGCACTTTCTGTACAGGACAGGAATACCAGAAAATCTCTCTTAGGTGGTAGAACACCGGTCCTCTCAGTGGCCCCATAGAGTAGGCATTACTAAGCCACTTTACATCTGAGGATACGGAGGTCTGAAGATGTTAGAAAGCCCCCAGATTCATAGATAAGATGCCTATTAAGTGATGGAGCTGAAATTTCCTCTGACGCTGTGGCACAAGCTCTTGATGACTGCACTGATGGGGCCTGGGGGCACCTGGCCTAATGTTGGGTGCTCCCCACCAGTCCAGCAGAGAAAAGTGACTCCAGCTGGGCCTGCTGTGTCAGAAACCTCTGCCCTTTTCAGTTCCCTTTTCCTCAGGCATCCCTCACCCTGGAGACCAGAGCCCGCCACCATGACCATTTCCCTGAACAGACTCCTGGGTGCTTCCTCAGCCATCAAGGATGTGGTGAGTCCTACCTCTGCCCTCAGCTCTCAAGGGCAAAGCTTCGGAAGCATCACTGAGAACTAAAACATCACGGCTTGCCTTTCATTGAGGGTGATTTTGAAGGTATCTACTGACAATAAGTGGGTCTCTCAGACTTCCCCCAGTGAGTCTTCCTTCTCTGGTTCAACACAGTGCAAAGTGCATTCAAAANCCTTTCATTGAGGGTGATTTTGAAGGTCTCTACTGACAATAAGTGGGTCTCTCAGACTTCCCCCAGTGAGTCTTCCTTCTCTGGTTCAACACAGTGCAAAGTGCATTCAAAAGCTGCCAGTATCAGCCAGCCAAGCTCTGCTGCAGCTGGGCATTGGGCCAATGCATTTACCCAAAGCAAGCTGTGCCAGAGCTCTGCGTGCTGGGCACACATATGTGGAAAGATCTAGCCTCTGGTAGGAAAGGCATTGCCTAGAGTTTAGTGCAGAAACGCAGGTGTGAGCAGTGCAGTGTATGAGGTAATGAGGTAATGACTGTGACAATATTGGACTTACTGAGCCTCTGTCCTAGGTGCCAGCAGGCTCAATGTGGATCAGTCCTCATAGGGAATCCTATGAAGGAACATGTTCCAGGTGGGACAACTGAAGTCAAGAGAGGTAAATGACCTCTGCCAGGCGATGCGACCATCAGGAAACAAGCAGGATCAGTATGTACGTCTCTGTAGTCTGACCACAGAACGCGAGATTTCGACCACCCCACAGGGCTCCAGAGTGGAAGGAAGACAGAAAGCACAAAGGGAAAACCCGAGGAGGCTGCATGGAGGAAGCACCATCTGACTGGAATCTCAATGCTTGAGTGAGAACTTGCCAAGTGAACAAGAAGAGAGGAAAATTCCCAATTGAAGAAATAGTCTGCACTGAAGCCTGGAGGTCAAAGTCCTCTCTTGTTTTGGGAACCACATGCAGTGTTACTGAAGCTGACTTCCTGGTGATGGGCGGGGGCAGGATATAGGGAGAGAAGAGGAAGTGGCAAGCAGGAGGTGGGGCAGATCACAGTGGGCCCTGAGGCCCTGCAGTGCTGAGGGTTCGGTCCAGCTGATGATGGGGAGCCCTCGAGGAAGGCAGGGACTCCAGAAGTTGTGCCATCAAGTGTCTGGGTTAGGCTGACTGCATGGCTGTGTGTGTGACAGGAGCAAGGTGGGTTGCAGGCAGGAGAGCTGTGTGTTGGGACCAGTCATGGGACTGCCGTGCGGGTCCAGGCAGGGCAGGATGAGGACTTTGAGGCTTCATTCATGGGTAGAATCATCAGGACTCTGTGAGAAGAGGATGAGCACACGTGGAGGGGATGGGGACAGGGTGTTACAGTCTGCATGGCAAGCAGCAGAAATGACCACTTAAGCAAAAAAGGGACTTGGTCTGAAGAAGTTAGTTAGCATAACACAGAGTTATGAAGAGGTGAAATCCCTGCCTCAGAGCTGAAAGGCCTCCATTCCAGTCTTGCTAATGAGAGCAGGTGGAGTGAAGTTCCATTTCACCCAGTCTCTTTGTCTCCAACTGTGACCACATGCTATTAGCTCAGACAAACACACATGTCACAGGAAGTGAGGGAGGGGATAGAGGTCCCTTGTTAAATGGACTTGGTAGAGGATGGGGTGGAGTTTAATCAAGTGACCCCCAAGATTGCAATCCTGCCTTCCTGTCTAGAAAAGGGCAAGATGAGCCTGAAGCAAGCCAAACCAGCTTTGGAAAAGTGGAAAATATTAAGATTTTTAGTGCATGGATAGCATCTCTGACTGTAAAGTACAAACTGATTTTAAGAATTAACCACCATCCACCCCACCNGAATGCATTGTACTGTAGGATGTCTGAGTAAATTAAATCCTCTCCTGCACTCTAAAGCATCAATTTCCTTATGGTAATTATCTGCTAGATTGGATCTGTCTCTTATACACATCTCCACCCCCACCCCCACCCAGTTGAAAAGGAAGTTCCTCTGAGATAGAGGTTTTCAGTTTGTGGAGGAGGGTGTTGACCTGGGGACCCAGCTCTCTGAGGACAGAGCCCATTGAGGGCCCTGCCCCTGGTAACCGCCAGGGTCTGAGGAGCAGGCTATGAACGGAGTCAGGTGCCCTGTGTGTGGACGTGCAGACAGCAAACCCAAGATCAGTGAACTCGGGACTGTAGACCAGCCCTGGCAGCTACTAAGCCAAGTGTGAGGATCAGTTTCCTCACTGAAATTTTGCTGAAAAATTTCAGCAAATATGTCTGTTATAGACCATACCTCCTTAGCTTCTAATTTAGTGAGTTAAGGTCTTAAAAAGTTCCACAGGTTCAAAACTAGAATGCGGTATCACTGGCAAGGACAATGATGAATGCGGTACGATGATGAATGGCTGTCATCAAAAAGCCCACACATAGCAAGTGCTGGAGAGGCTGTGGAGAAAAAGAGCCCTCCCACACTGGCGGTGGGAAAGCACATTGGTGCAGTCAACTATGGAAAACAATGTGGAGATTCTCCTAAAAACTAAAAATAGGGCTGCTGTAAGATCTGGCAGTCCCATTCCTGGGTGTATATTCAGAGAAAACTCTAATTTGGAAAGACACAAAGCACCCCAGTGTCCATAGCAGCACGGTTCACAATGGTCAAGACGTGGAAAAACCTAAATGTTCAAAGACAGATGAACAGATAAAGAAGATGTGGTGCATTTATACAGTGGAGTACTACTCAGCCATAAAAAAGAATTAAATGCCATTTGCAGCAACATGGATGAACGTAGAGATTGTCATACTAAGTGAGGAAAGTCAGACAGAAAAAGACAAATATCATATGATATCACTTACAGGTGGAATCTGAAAAATAGTACAAGTGAATTTGTTTACAAAACAGAAGCAGACTCACAGATTTATGACTCACAGACTCATGACTCACAGACTCACAGAAACAAACTTATGGTTGCCAGAGGGGAAAGGTGGGAGGGATAAATTATGAGGTTGAGATTAACATGTATACATCACCATATGTGAAATAGATAAACAACATGGCCCTACTGTACAGAACAGGTAACTCGACTCAAAACTCCGTAGTAAACCACACTGGGAAAGAATCTGATAAAGAATACACATGTATAACTGGATCACTTTGCCATACACCTGAAATTAATATAACATTCTAAATCAACTATAATTCAATAAAAAGTTCCACAGGTCATTGAGCAAAAAGGGCGGAAAACTGATCAACTGGAAAACCCCGAGACAACCATCTTTTCCATCATTCACTCACCCAACTCCACCATGGGCCAAGGTCTGTGCTGGGCCCCCGGACCAGAGTAATGGACGAGAGAGGACCCATCGCCTTGTGGAGCTTACTGTCTTGGAAGTGGTCCTCAGTGAGCAAGCCTGATCACTGGAGAAATCGCTGGAGGAGGAAGCACTGTCATAACACACATAGGGGTGGCCCCTGGTTATCACCTGCTAGAAGCTTCCTGGAGTCTCCTTAGCTCCTAAACTCCTGAAAACTTTTCCTTGACAATTCTGGACTTGGAGATGGTTTCCATTTGCTACCCTGCCATGTTCCATGATGGGAAATTTCAGAAGGCAGGAAGGCAAGGTGGGTGGGCAATCTTGGTCCCTAAGTGAAGCCCTTTCTGCTAACGTACTTGTTACATCACAGTGCTGACTTTAGAACTGCTGTGTGGCACGTTTTATGAACACGAGTGTAAGTCTGTGGCATCTGGCCCCTGCCCAGTCATCCCTGATGCCCGCTTCCTGGGCTCAGCCCCTTCTTCAGGGCAGGTTCTGAGCAAAGCAAGTGAGTCTCAGTGGCCCTGCCTCCCATCAGCTAGGGAACTAGGCCGGTTGTGTCGCTATAGATATGGGTCAGGATGCTGCATTGATTTAGAACTCAGAACAGAACTTTTCAGACAATTAGAGAACTTAAGTGTGGTAGACCAGACTTCACACTGAATCCTCTCATGAGCTGGTTAACCTGCACTGCCCAGCAATGTGTGCTTCCAAAGGGCAGAAGTCAGGAGCTGGCACTCTGGGAAGAGCTGCCCTGGTCGAAAGGGGAAGCTGGTGTGGTCAGGACGGGGGAGGACGAGGCAGGAGCTGGACAAGGGGCTGCCCGGGCTTGGGGAACTCAGTCCTATTCTCCACGACAAACACGGCGATCTGAGAGGCTAAGGGGGGATGTGAACACGTGTCTCTAGGCAGACATAGAGGGATGGGGGTTTTTAATCTGGCATGGAGATTGGAGATGGATCTAGGCTTGTGAGCCACCCCACTTTCTCCTCATTATCGGTTCAGTTCAGTCACTCAGTTGTGTCTGACTCTTTGTGAACCCATTGACTGCAGCACGCCAGGCTTCCCTATCCATCACCTACTCCCAGAGCCTACTCAGACTCGTGTCCATCATGTCAGTGATGCCATCCAATCATCTCATCATCTGTTGTGCCCTTTCCCTCAGCATGCTGCTACTGCTGCTAAGTCGCTTCAGTCGTGTCCAACTCTGTGTGACCCCATAGACAGCCTCCTACCAGGCTCCTCTGTCCCTGGGATTCTCCAGGCAAGAACACTGGAGTGAGTTGCCATTTCCTTCTCCAATGCATGAAAGTAAAAAGTGAAAGTGAAGTTGCTCAGTTGTGGCCAACTCTTAGCGACCTCATAGACTGCAGCCTACCAGGCTCCTCTGTCCATGGGATTTTCCAGGCAAGAGTACTGGAGTGGGGTGCCATAGCTAAGCTCATGGACCCTATTTAGTTTGAGGTTCAAATTCGAGCTCTGCCACTTATTAACTGAGGCCATGAGTGTGCTATTTAACTCTCCATATGCAGGTTTCCCCAACTGTAAAAGGGAACAATAATAGTACTATGTGTGTGTGTGTGTGTGTGTGTGTGTGTATCTGCCACCATAAGTGAGATGCTTAGAACCATGCCTAGCACAGAGCTAAGTGTCTGAAATTATTAGCTAGTATTATTAGTTGTAATGGCAGCTGTATATATTTGGACATCTATGTAGCCTAAGGTCTAATTTTCACATTTTCTGACTGTATGTATAAACATTTATCTGCTTTGCAGAAGGAGACAACTGTAAAAGATGAATGCAATAATGAGGCAGATGGAATCTGACCCCAGACTTCCCTTATCACTTGACTGTTTCAGACCGAGACCATCCAGTTACAATTTTGTATTGGCGCATTTTTGCTTCCTTTTTTATCCCTCATAGCTGAAAAGTACATACACAGAATGCAAATATGTTCTGAAATAAAATGATACTTAAGGTTTCAAATGACCTAGCAATTAGCAGAGAGAGGTAAGGACAGAATGCATCATTCTTGTACCTGATGAACATGGTTTGTAAATCTTGGCATTTATAGTCCTGGTTTATGGAATGGCCCTCCATCTCAGGGGCCTCATCGGTCCCAGTGAAGCATCATTTCCAGAAGTCAATGCTTCCCAGGTGGCGCTAGTGGTAAAGAACCCACCTGCCAATGCAGGAGATGTAAGAGACAAGGGTTTGATCCCTGGCTCAGGAAGATTCCTTGGAGAAGGAAATGGCTACCCTCTCCAGTATTCTTGCCTGGAGAATCCCATGGACAGAGGAGCCTGGTGGGCTACAGTCCATGGGGTTGCAAAGAGTCAGACAAAACTGAAGTGACTTAGCATGCATGCAAGCATGCATCTGAAACCTACACATCCCTCCATGAAATCCCGGGAGGATGTTGCCAAGATGACTGGGGCTGCAAGCGTGGATCCCAGAAGCCCCTACAGCAGGACCACCGCAGAGGTCAGCTGGCTCCCAGCTTCCTCAGCCCAAGCACTGGGGGACTTTTTGGTTGGGACCCTTGGGCAATCCCCCGCTGTTACCCAAACGGTCACAGGGTCTGTCTGGGACCAAGCACAGGACGGGCTTCTCTGAAAGTTTCTCCTGAGAGGAAATGTGATCGAGCAGAGGTGCTGGATAAAGGGAACTTCTGGGCTGGCTTCGTCCAGAAATTTCCTGTTAAGTGTTTCACTTCACGTTTAGGAAAGGATTGAGGAACTCTTGGGAATCTAGTTAACAAAGGTTTAGACTCAAAGAAAAGCCGTTCTCCACCCAAGCCCCTCCTCAGAGCCTGGGACACTGCTTTCCAACAGTAGGTGGAATGTTGTGCTACAAAGAGGTGGTTTTACGCCTTGCCTTCGTGTCTTGACTTGCTGGTGGTCCTGAGCTTGCACTTGGCATTGTCGATGATTTTTTCTTCTTCCAGGTCTCAAAAGAAAAAAAAAAAGGAAAGAAAAACAGGAAATACTGTAAGTGGTTTATGTCTGCAACACAGCCTGCCCTGCAAAGTGCCTGAGTAACTGTGATCACTCCATCCCCGAATGCTGTTCTCTTTCTTCCAAACTTTATGCCAGTAACCTCGCCCCAGGCCAGACCCATTACTATAATACTTTTTATTAAAGTCTGCACTAAAACTTCACGCAGTAAAGGATATATATTTTTCAAAGAGGGCATCTTCTTGGCCCCCCTCCATGGATTTTGAAGAGCAGAATTTGGAAGACTGGAGAGAAGAAAAGAGGATGGGATATTCTTTTTTTTTTTTTTTTTANAGACAAGGGTTTGATCCCTGGCTCAGGAAGATTCCTTGGAGAAGGAAATGGCTACCCTCTCCAGTATTCTTGCCTGGAGAATCCCATGGACAGAGGAGCCTGGTGGGCTACAGTCCATGGGGTTGCAAAGAGTCAGACAAAACTGAAGTGACTTAGCATGCATGCAAGCATGCATCTGAAACCTACACATCCCTCCATGAAATCCCGGGAGGATGTTGCCAAGATGACTGGGGCTGCAAGCGTGGATCCCAGAAGCCCCTACAGCAGGACCACCGCAGAGGTCAGCTGGCTCCCAGCTTCCTCAGCCCAAGCACTGGGGGACTTTTTGGTTGGGACCCTTGGGCAATCCCCCGCTGTTACCCAAACGGTCACAGGGTCTGTCTGGGACCAAGCACAGGACGGGCTTCTCTGAAAGTTTCTCCTGAGAGGAAATGTGATCGAGCAGAGGTGCTGGATAAAGGGAACTTCTGGGCTGGCTTCGTCCAGAAATTTCCTGTTAAGTGTTTCACTTCACGTTTAGGAAAGGATTGAGGAACTCTTGGGAATCTAGTTAACAAAGGTTTAGACTCAAAGAAAAGCCGTTCTCCACCCAAGCCCCTCCTCAGAGCCTGGGACACTGCTTTCCAACAGTAGGTGGAATGTTGTGCTACAAAGAGGTGGTTTTACGCCTTGCCTTCGTGTCTCGACTTGCTGGTGGTCCTGAGCTTGCACTTGGCATTGTCGATGATTTTTTCTTCTTCCAGGTCTCAAAAGAAAAAAAAAAAGGAAAGAAAAACAGGAAATACTGTAAGTGGTTTATGTCTGCAACACAGCCTGCCCTGCAAAGTGCCTGAGTAACTGTGATCACTCCATCCCCGAATGCTGTTCTCTTTCTTCCAAACTTTATGCCAGTAACCTCGCCCCAGGCCAGACCCATTACTATAATACTTTTTATTAAAGTCTGCACTAAAACTTCACGCAGTAAAGGATATATATTTTTCAAAGAGGGCATCTTCTTGGCCCCCCTCCATGGATTTTGAAGAGCAGAATTTGGAAGACTGGAGAGAAAAAAAGAGGATGGGATATTCTTTTTTTTTTTTTTTTTAAATACTTTATTCTATTTTACAGTACTGTATTGGTTGGGATATTCTTTTCATTTCATGGATCCTTAACCCATATTTAATGCAGCCTCTGGATTTGAGACGCAGCAAGTGAGCTCGTAATTATTTCAAACAGTTAAAAAAGCTAGTTAATGATGTTCAACATAAGTAATCATGTTAAATAGTAAAATTTAATTTCTTAAAAACTTAAATCCTCATATCTTCTGGAATGCATTGTACTGTAGGATGTCTGAGTAAATTAAATCCTCTCCTGCACTCTAAAGCATCAATTTCCTTATGGTAATTATCTGCTAGATTGGATCTGTCAGAAGCAGGGAAGCAAGCCTGACATTATACCCTCTTTACAAAAAATGATTACAAAAAATTAAGACGAATGAGTAAAATTAAGGCTGCGGCTGGTGAGCCCCTCAAAGCTTCAGGGATCAGTCTACATAAGATACCATTGTGCCGGGGACTAAGCTTTTAATGACTAGCCACATAATCAGGGCAAGTCCATTAAAGGACACCAGAAGTTACCGATCGCAGAGATAACAGCAAGAAATGATTTTCCGCCAGGGAGAAGCAATTTATTATACACAAAAACGCGTTTCTGATGGAAGTGTCTGGAGAGAGGGGGAACTTGGTAAAGTTGACAAGATTCCTTTCCTGGAAAGTCTGACAA
Organism: Raphicerus campestris; assembly: GCA_006410735.1. Taxonomy (NCBI): domain Eukaryota; kingdom Metazoa; phylum Chordata; class Mammalia; order Artiodactyla; family Bovidae; genus Raphicerus; species Raphicerus campestris. The sequence goes on along the minus strand of SJYW01030542.1, from coordinate 58,158 downwards.
ATGGGCACCACTGGGCCCGGGGCTTGCTTTGTGCCTTTGCCCCTGGCATGCCTGGGGTCCAGGTGGTTGTTCTGAGCTTGAACTCACTGGGGTCTTCCAGGGGTTCCTCCTGGGCTCACTAGGCCCCCAGACCCAGCTCTGTGGTCTGGACCCCTCAGAAGCTGATTCGGTCAGAGACAGCCTTTGGATCTAGGCTGGACTCGCTGAAAGCACCGTGCAGCCAGGTTGTTAATCTGCTGGCATAAAGCCCAGCCATGTGTGAAGGCGCTCAGGGCGTATAATTGCATGGCTATCACAGCCAGCACACTCATTTAATGAAGTCTAAGGATAAAGCAAAAGCAGAATTGCCAGTGGAACCCAGAGGAAAACTGCCCAGTCTCTGGGCACAATGGAAAAATGAATGACTTGGCGTTCAAGGTGCTGCATCAGTTGCCCCATGCCTCCCACCCTCCCATCTGCAAGATACCATCTCTGCCACCAGCCTGGTCGTGTCTTGGTCTGGGCTTGTCTTTCTGCCCATTCATTTCCAAGGATGCCCTTGCCCCCCTGTGATGACAGAGTGTTGGTCCCACTCCCCCACTCTGTAATGGGTCTCACACCATTTCCCCTGAGTTACTGAATGTTTCCAAGACTCAGTTTTCCCATCTGTAAAATGGGATTTCTCATGGCAGCACCACCCTTTGGGTTTATGGAGGCATCAAGGCAGTGCTGGTCTGGCACATTCCAACCGGAGTGCAGTTTCTGCAAATAACTGCAGATTCTCCTGGCTTCCCAGCCACCTCCGTGTGTCCATCTTCTGTTCTCTCCTGCACTCCGGAGGGTGAGGAATGTGCTTTGTTTTTTGTTACATTCCCAGAACCTAACACAAATGCTGGCAGATAGTAGGTGCTTTAAAATGATGGCTGAATGAAAGGCATGGGGGATTGGAATGTTGCAGTCTTGAGTGAAAACTCAAGTTTGAAGACTCAATTTTCCTCCATTTGGAGCCCCTCAAGAACCTGNAATAGTAAAATTTAATTTCTTAAAAACTTAAATCCTCATATCTTCTGGAATGCATTGTACTGTAGGATGTCTGAGTAAATTAAATCCTCTCCTGCACTCTAAAGCATCAATTTCGTTATGGTAATTATCTGCTAGATTGGATCTGTCAGAAGCAGGGAAGCAAGCCTGACATTATACCCTCTTTACAAAAAATGATTACAAAAAATTAAGACGAATGAGTAAAATTAAGGCCGCGGCTGGTGAGCCCCTCAAAGCTTCAGGGATCAGTCTACATAAGATACCATTGTGCCGGGGACTAAGCTTTTAATGACTAGCCACATAATCAGGGCAAGTCCATTAAAGGACACCAGAAGTTACCGATCGCAGAGATAACAGCAAGAAATGATTTTCCGCCAGGGAGAAGCAATTTATTATACACAAAAACGCGTTTCTGATGGAAGTGTCTGGAGAGAGGGGGAACTTGGTAAAGTTGACAAGATTCCTTTCCTGGAAAGTCTGACAAATGGGCACCACTGGGCCCGGGGCTTGCTTTGTGCCTTTGCCCCTGGCATGCCTGGGGTCCAGGTGGTTGTTCTGAGCTTGAACTCACTGGGGTCTTCCAGGGGTTCCTCCTGGGCTCACTAGGCCCCCAGACCCAGCTCTGTGGTCTGGACCCCTCAGAAGCTGATTCGGTCAGAGACAGCCTTTGGATCTAGGCTGGACTCGCTGAAAGCACCGTGCAGCCAGGTTGTTAATCTGCTGGCATAAAGCCCAGCCATGTGTGAAGGCGCTCAGGGCGTATAATTGCATGGCTATCACAGCCAGCACACTCATTTAATGAAGTCTAAGGATAAAGCAAAAGCAGAATTGCCAGTGGAACCCAGAGGAAAACTGCCCAGTCTCTGGGCACAATGGAAAAATGAATGACTTGGCGTTCAAGGTGCTGCATCAGTTGCCCCATGCCTCCCACCCTCCCATCTGCAAGATACCATCTCTGCCACCAGCCTGGTCGTGTCTTGGTCTGGGCTTGTCTTTCTGCCCATTCATTTCCAAGGATGCCCTTGCCCCCCTGTGATGACAGAGTGTTGGTCCCACTCCCCCACTCTGTAATGGGTCTCACACCATTTCCCCTGAGTTACTGAATGTTTCCAAGACTCAGTTTTCCCATCTGTAAAATGGGATTTCTCATGGCAGCACCACCCTTTGGGTTTATGGAGGCATCAAGGCAGTGCTGGTCTGGCACATTCCAACCGGAGTGCAGTTTCTGCAAATAACTGCAGATTCTCCTGGCTTCCCAGCCACCTCCGTGTGTCCATCTTCTGTTCTCTCCTGCACTCCGGAGGGTGAGGAATGTGCTTTGTTTTTTGTTACATTCCCAGAACCTAACACAAATGCTGGCAGATAGTAGGTGCTTTAAAATGATGGCTGAATGAAAGGCATGGGGGATTGGAATGTTGCAGTCTTGAGTGAAAACTCAAGTTTGAAGACTCAATTTTCCTCCATTTGGAGCCCCTCAAGAACCTGGTTTACACCCAGATGCATCTCATTTTCCAGGGATGTGCATGGCACTTCCTGAGGGGAGTGCTGGGGCCAGCTGGAGGCGGGAGTGGGGTGCCGCAGGGAGGCCAGGCCTGTCCAGCTCAGTCGGCCTCTGCAGCCAGCCCTGCCTGTCTTCATTGCCCGCTGAGGCGCTTCGTGGCTGGGGCTCCAGAGCCTGCTGCAGCCACGAGGAGTGGCCCCTTCAGCATCTCTGTGCTTTGCTCAGTCGGCGCCTTCCTTCATCGTCTAGTTCTAAAGTTCATGTTCCCTCTAACAGCTTCTCTAATGTTCTCAGGGGCAAAGGAGCTGCTTTCGGGACACATTGCTTATATGTCCCTAAGAGCACTGATGAAATTATAGCGCTGGCTAATTAGATATGTGTTTGTCTCCCGAGTTACTTAGCTACCTAAAGGTGCGGGATATATGTTTATTCTCTTTATGCCCACAACGGTCTGGAAGCCTGTCCTGGCATAAACTAACACCAAAGAATACCACCTAACTCCCAGTTGACCAGGAATACACACGGTATACCCAAGGAATGGTGCAAAATATATATGCACCAGTCTGACTAAGAGAGCTGCTGTCCCTCCAGACCTATCTCCCTGGAGAATCCGATGACTCATCCCTTGTTAGTCTTCTCCCTTCTTTCTTCCTGTTGCCAATATTAACCATTTCTCATAGCATAAGAATTTTTTTTT
>SJYW01030542.1:29896-45993 GCA_006410735.1 Raphicerus campestris | reverse complement strand
ATCTCCCAATGCCGAAGCCCCCTCCCACCTCCCACTCCACACCATCACCCCGGATTGCCTAGAGAATACCATTCACAGAAAAGCCTGGTGGGCTACAGCTCTTCTACAGTCTTTATGGATTGGTGGACTACAATCCATGGGGTCACAAAGAGTTGGACACAACTGAGCCACCAACACTTTCAATCTCTCTTCACATGCCTGAACCTCAATTTACTTCTTCCAACATCCACTGAGTGCTCAGTATACTCTAGGCAATGTTTCTACCCTTACAGGACATAATTTCCAGCATTACAGGACAAACAGGCATATAGCTTAACAATAATGAGGGAGTTTATTAAGTAAATAGATATATGTACAAAATGCAATTAAAAGGATAGAATAATTAATTCCACCAGGGGTTTAGCAGGGCCTGGAATATTACTACCAAGTCTTTAGGTCTGGGGTGAGGAAGTTTGTAGGAAAGGCAGACCTTCAAGGCAAAGCAAGTGAATTCCTGTTGTTGTTCAGTCACTAAGTCTCGTCTGACTCTTTGCGATCCCGTGGACTGCAGCATGCCAGGCCTCCTTGTCCTTCACTAGCTCAAGGAGTTTGCTCAAACTTATGTCCATTGAGTCAGTGATGCCATCCAACCATCTCATCCACTGTCACCCTTTTCTCCTCCTGCCTTCAATCCCTCCCAGCATCAGAGTCTTTTCCAGTGAGTCAGCTCTTCACATCAGGTGGCCAAAGTATTGGAGTTTCAGCTTCAACATCAGTCTTTTCAATGAACACCCAGGACTGATTTCCTTTAGGATGGACTGGTTGGCTCTCCTTGCAGTCCAAGGGAATTTTGAGAGTCTTCTCCAGCAGCACAGTTCAAAAGCATCAATTCTTCAGCACTCAGCTTTCTTTATAGTCCAACTCACATCCATACACGACCACTGGGAAAACCATAGCCTTGACTAGACGGACCTTTGTAGGAAAAATGATGTCTCTGCTTTTTAATATGCTGTCTAGGTTTGTTGTAGCTTTCCTTCCAAGGAGCAAGTGTCTTTTATTTTCATGGCTGCAGTCACCATCTGCAGTGATTTTAGAGCCCAAGAAAATAAAATCTGCCACTGTTTCCACTGTTTCCCCATATCTATTTGCCACGAAGTGATGGGACTGGATGTCATGATCTTTGTGAATGTTGAGTTTTAAGCCAGCTTTTTCCACTCTCCTCTTTCACTTTCATGTAGAGAGTTCTTAAGAAGGTATAAACAAAACTGGCCACCTTGTGATGGTGATGTGGAATGAGCGGGAGGCAGGCAGAACATGATCCGGGAAAGAAAGGTCGGGTCTGTGCCATGTAACAGTGTGGATGCCCTCTAAAGGCTGAGGATCTGTTCTGGGATTTGTTAGGATTTGTCCTGAAGGTAGACGGACTCTTAGGAAAAAAAGTTAAGCAGATGTGTTTTAAGTTTTCCTTGAGCAACACTGAGAAACAGAATGAAGGAGAGTAGGTGATAGAACACACTGGAGGATGTTACAGAAATATCAGACCTGGGATGAAGGAGGTATTATGAATGAGAAATGCTGCTGCCGTATCAGTAAACCAAGAATGCTGCAGCCGTCAAGCCATCATATTACAGCCACCAGATACTGAGCCCGGAGAGAACTCAGGATGGAAAGAAACGAACTGCCCACTGCCAAGCCCATTTAACCATCATCCACTGCAGTCGCCGCCCTCCCCAAGGTGTACCCTGAGCAGACTTGGAATGTGAAACACAGGGCGCTGGCCTGGGTATCTGAAGTGCAGATCAAAGGAATGATTTCAGTGCGCCCAGCCTCCTGCCTCTTCCCACATATAGAAAAGCACTAAATTCTTTGACTTGAGGTGTCTAGTTTTCTTTAATTAGTAGTTATCTCTTCACGTTGTGATTGCCTGGTCTGTGTTGCAAAAACTTCTATATATTTTGGCTCCTCCCACTCTATACTTCTTCAGAGCAGTCCTTCAGAGCTATCTTAGAGGCTGTGTCTAGGGCTTAAGTCCTCAGAAAGTCCACTGAAAAAAACATAATTCTCGACTTCTACGCTGTGATTGTTTTTTAGTAGACAAACCAGAAAAGCAGAACCTGTAACATATATGTATAGGTGTAGGTGTATACACATATAGGTGTGTGTGTGTGTATATGTATATTTGTATGTAGATATTTTGTATGTTTGTATGTAGATATACAGATGTATGGGCTTCCCTTGTGGCTCAGCTGGTAAAGAATCTGCCTGCAATGTAAGAGACCTGGGTTCCATTCCTGGGTTGGGAAAGTCTCCTGGAGAAGGGAAACGCTACCCCCTGGAGAATTCCAGGAACTATATAGTCCATGACTGGGCAACTTTCACGTTCATACAGATGTATATGTACAAATGCACATACATACAGGCTGGAGGAGGGCAAGGTATCTCACTCCAGTATTCTTGCCTGGAGAATCCGCATGGGCAGAGGAGCCTGGTGGGCTAGAGNGGACTATATAGTCCATGACTGGGCAACTTTCACGTTCATACAGATGTATATGTAAAAATACACATACATACAGGCTGGAGGAGGGCAAGGTAACTCACTCCAGTATTCTTGCCTGGAGAATCCGCATGGGCAGAGGAGCCTGGCGGGCTAGAGTCCATGGAGTTGCAGAGTCTGACATGACTGAGCAGCTAAGTGCGTGCACATGCGCGCACACACACACACACACACCATCTTCAGTGAACCTGATACAGAAGGCTGTCCCACACCCGAGGCTGAGCCCCAAGCCCANACAGGAGAATGGAGATGAAAAAAACAGCATCTTCAAAGCTGATTTGTTAAAAAAAAATAAATCCTGAAAATGTATTTTTCAGAGAAATGCATCTTAGTTAATCATAGTTATTTTTCATTTTCTTATTCACCTTTTATATGCTAGTTTATAGATCACAAAGCAGAACTCTTGGATTCCCAAAGATGAAGACAACCCAGTCTACTCTAGGCCAAGGAGCAAGGAATGAATCTACTGTGGAATATTCTCACTTATTAGAAGACAGTCCTGGTCATCAATCAGGTCATGCCTGCTGCAGGGTGATTTGACTCTCTCCTGCCACCAATCTGCTTTGGGCAGGACCAACAGGGCTGGAGGGTGCCCCCAACAAAGGCAACGGGACAGTTTTGACCACTTGGTCCCAGCTTGGGCTTCTCCTTCCGTAGCCAGTGCTCTTTTTTTTTTTTTTTGCATGAAACACTAATGGAGAAACATTAAACGCTTAATGTGATGTATGTCATAGACGTTTCCCCAAGGGTGAAGGCATCTCCCTAAAGTCTTAAGTCTCTTTCAGTAGAAACAGAAAAATCTGNAATCTACTGTGGAATATTCTCACTTATTAGAAGACAGTCCTGGTCATCAATCAGGTCATGCCTGCTGCAGGGTGATTTGACTCTCTCCTGCCACCAATCTGCTTTGGGCAGGACCAACAGGGCTGGAGGGTGCCCCCAACAAAGGCAACGGGACAGTTTTGACCACTTGGTCCCAGCTTGGGCTTCTCCTTCCGTAGCCAGTGCTCTTTTTTTTTTTTTTTGCATGAAACACTAATGGAGAAACATTAAACGCTTAATGTGATGTATGTCATAGACGTTTCCCCAAGGGTGAAGGCATCTCCCTAAAGTCTTAAGTCTCTTTCAGTAGAAACAGAAAAATCTGAACCCACGTGGAAAGAGGGAAAAGCAGGTACAGAGTCCCACAGAATCAGTGGTCTCAGACTTGGGCAGGGGCCAGAGGACTGCAGGGGCCTGTGTGCGTGTTGAACCAGGCACCTGGTTCGGATCTGTCCTGGGCTCTAAGCTAATTTGGCTTTGAGCTTCCTGGCAGGCATGGGGAAATGGAAGCACTTCCCATTTCAGCATTTCCACTTATGGGAACTGCAATTTCACTCCTGTATATATTACAAATCATCAGATTTTAGAATATACTGAGGCAAATGGCTAACATAATTCTCATAGTCTGACACCAGTTCTTCTAGAGGGACAAATGTTTTCCTGATACTCGATTCATAGAAGAAATGTGTGTGTCGGGGGGTAGTTTCTTTTACAAGTGATTTCAAAGTTTTAAAGATAGTCTTTTCATAACTTTTCAAATTTTCAACTTTAAAGAAATACATGTCTACTGTAGTAATGGTATAAAATATATAAGTAAAACTATTAACTTTTTTTTTACATTTTCCTACATTATTCTATATGTTCATATATAAAATTAAGATAACAAAATACATACTGCTGTAAATCTGATTTTGGCACTTACCAATAATTTCATGTATGTCTTTCCATGATATAAATACACAGAGATAAACATAATAATACACAGAGATAACAAAACACACAGATAATAAACTCCATTGTCTTTCAATACATGTATTTTAATATATTCATAGACAGCACTTTACTAACTTTTCTCTTGATGAGCATTAAGTTGTTGCTAAATTCTATTATGAAATGTTGTACCTTCAATCTCTTTGTAAAATATATTTGCTCACTGGTGAAATTATTTGCTTGAGAAAATCCTAAGAATGAAATTGCTAAGTCTGAACTTCTGTCACCTGGAAAAACTCCTGAGACATTTTTCCAAATGAAAAGGGTTAGCAAGGTCAAGACCAACTAGCAGTGGAAGGGAGAGATACAGACCTCTCCCCATGAGCACTGACCATGGGTAAATTTACCATGGGTAAATTTTTCTAATATTCCAGAGATATAAATACTTATTTATTGGTCATTGACATTTTTAATGTATTTGTTAATATCCTTTGCCTTATTTCTATTGGTATAGTATTTTTTTGTCATTGGCTGTTTTTATAGGATATGAACCTTCTGTACAATATACTCTCTTACAATATTATGTTGTAATATCAGTCTTGTCTGAAAAAAAATGGTGGTATTTTTGACGTTAAAAGTAATTATTTTTTTCTTCATAATTTCTGGCTTCAGGGGCCTCTTTGAAAAAAATTTACACTATCCACATGTTATAAACCAATTCTGAATTTTGAGGTTGCCTGTCTGAGACTGTAGATTATCCATTTAAAGCTATATTGTAAGAGCAGTTCTCTTTCTCTTACGGCTGAGACCTGGATCTTCCTTTCTGTTTTGTTTCCAAACAGTTGCCACTGTACCGGAGAGTGTATAATTTCTTTGGTTGTTTTGCTGCAACAGAAATGGTGGCCCAGTTACAGCTTGGTTATAGCTCAGCGTTTTATAGGCAGGCCAACCCTGAAGGAGAGGCCTCCACCTGTCTTGGCTCCTTCTTTTTAAACATTTTGTCTGCTCCCCCTTGAGCCTGCCCTATGCGAATTAGGGCGGGCCAGGAAGGGGGCGTGTTTGTTTCACCTGAGGTTCTCACTCTGGTCTATGGACTTTTGCTTTGCTCCCTATTCACAGGCTTTTCCCTTTCTTTGCCTTCAGCTACCACCATTTTGGACTCCTTTTCCCTATTCTAGGGCTTCCCTTGTGGCCCAGCTGGTAAAGAATCCACCCACAATGCAGGAGACCTGGGTTGCCTCCCTGGGATGGGAAGATCCCCTGGAGAAGGCCTTTCTCTCCACTGTTCTAGCCTGGAGTATTCCATGGACTATATAGTCCATGGGGTCGCAGAGTTGGACATGACTGAGCGACTTTCACCTCACACTTTCTATTTTAACAACCTAACAGTATCATCAATTGAAAAAAAGAATCTGTTTTGGGCTCAGGTTTAAACTGATTTATCTGTCCCTTTCTAGACTTTCTCTTCTTCTCCCCCATAAGTGTCACATCTTCATAGTACTTGTGTAATATTTTTACAACATTATGTTGTAATATCCTTATTTGTGAGAATAAACTCATTAGAATGCATTTTCTCTTCCAAGTGAATTATTTAGTAATTTCTGACACTGTCTTCCACCTATGTTTTACAAAACCCACATAGGTTCTCCGTGTGTGTGTGTGTGTGTGTGTGTGTGTGTGTGTGTGTGTGATCCCTGGGGATAAATAAAAGCTGAGGCAGTAACTGTCAGAAAGACTGAGCTTGGGGAGAGGAGCCAAGGGCAAGTGGCTGCCCTGAGAAGGAACAGGGATGTTGGCTCCCAGCCCGTCGGAATAAACCAAGACCCAGTTCAGAACTTGATGAGCAGATGGAAATCCCGGCAGCTCTCTTCCCTGATTTTTGTGATTTTCAGTTGAATTGCTGACCATGGAAACCCAGGTCACAGGACTGAGAACACTCAGAGGTTCTGGTAGTCTGTCAGGCCGGAACTCTGGATCTGTGGTGAGCAGGGTTTGCCTCTGACCTTTATGCGCGAGAAGTCTGAGCTAGTTACAGTGAAAACGAAGAGCTGCCACCTGACCTTTCCTGGAGGTGGCCCTGGGACTCTGCAGACAAGGCCGCTATCCTTCCAGGAGCAGCTCTGGAGGTGCTCCGTCCGTGGATGGTGTCCAGGGGCCGGCAGCATGGAGGCTGCGAACAGCCACCTGAGGCTGAGGGGCGTCAGGACGGGGTGCTGCTGGGGCCCTGCTCAGAGGGTCCCAGAATGATAAACAAGGCTCAGACCTGGGGCAGCTGTGCCTCCTGACAAAGTGGCCTGCCAGGGATGTTTACTGCAAAACGTAATCTCGGGTCCCTGCATTCATCTGCTCCCTGGACAGGGCTCATCATTCCCATCTGTGTTTGGGTGAGAATCTTCCAAGAGATGAAGATTTTTGTTTTGGTCAGATTTTTTGACAGAATTGCTCTTTTCTGAAAATAATTAAGGCTGCAAGATTGGGTTCAGGTGAAGCCATTACTTTTCTGTGAAGGCTGATCAGCTCCACAGCACAGATAGAGGGTGGATGGCAGCCTTCCTGTGTCTCCTGGAAGAAGGCAGCAGCCAGGGAGGGTGGCAGTCAGCACCCAAGTCTGTGTAGATGTCAGCTGAGGCAACACATGGTCCTCAAGCAAAAACATCTGATTTCGCCCTTCTGATGGGAAAGCAAGGCCAAACTACCTCCGAAGGATTTACATGTTTGCTTGGAGTTCTGCGGGATTCCTAGCTCATTCTGAATCTCTTGGGAGAAGAGGCATTCTGTCTCTGGGTATTTTTTTTTAATAACTCAGGGAAGGTTATTTGATCTATAGCAAAAAGGAGCAGCAAAGGTTTCTAAATTCAGAAAGCTGGGTTCTAGTTCTAACTCCACTATGAGTTGTGTGACCTTTGATTAATATTTTCCTTCTCCTAATCTCAGCCTGCTTATTCATAAAATAGTAAGATAGTTGCAAAATGCCCACTGCCGGTTGCAAGGGTGAAGGAGCTAAGGTTTATGAAAGCTCATGGGATCCACAGCTGTGTGGATACAAATACAACCTCATGTGAGAGAATGGAGGGATCTCACACAGTCCACTTCCGTGCCCACATGGTTCTGGAGCTGGTGCTCCGCTTGGTCAAGGCCCAGCCAGACACACTGAGAATGTGCCTTTATTTGGCTTCTGTTACCTCCCCATCACATCATACCCAGCACCTCTCCCAGGCTCGGGGGTCATTCAGGGCAGGTCCCTTTCAGTAGCTGATAGTTTCTTTATCCTTCTTATTGAAGGGATTGTAGGGTGTCACAGTTGTGACCATTTGAGAGAGCGGCCCCTGGTGACGGAAGAGGTCAACTGCCATTCCTTTCCGTAAGACACTAAAAAAATGGAGAGAAAAAAAGACATGTGAAATAAAATGCGAATATATAACCTCATGTATTCTCCAACTAATGCTACACAAATATGGGAGAGATGAAGAGAGAAAGCGATAGTAGAGGCAGAGAGGAAAAGGGCGCACAGAACAGAGAGAGAGTGGGAATGGTTAATCCTTGTGAGTACTGTTTCCTTTATTTCATTTATTTGCGTTCAGTTCATTGACTGCATACTATGCATTATGTCACTGACTGAAAATCTACCTTATGCTTAGAATTACAGTTGGTGCCAAGAAGATAGAAAATACAGGCAGAAGGAGGTAAAGCTGCAGAGAGGCCACTGAGTAACCAACAGCTACCACACAAAGCTTGGGGGTGTGGGCTCAGGGTGTGAGGCTGCCCAGAGGTAGATCTGGGCTTGGGGATCATCTGGGCTCCAGTCATCTTTCTAGACCGGAGAGGGACCTTTCTGGTTTTGAGAAATGAATGGCTTCTCTACCCTCCACGTACAAAGGAGAAAAGGCACCCTTTTGGGGGACTGCCTTCATTCCCCTCCCAGACGCACACTGTGCTAACTCGAGAGCTTATACTTGCGCGAGGCCGGCCTCCGGGCCTGGCTAAGATGCATTTGCGCGAGGCCGGCCTCCGGGCCTGGCTAAGGTGCAGTTGCGCGAGGCCGGCCTCCGGGCCTGGCTAAGGTGTATTTGCATTTTCAGAGCGGTGTCACCCTTCTGCAAGGCAGGGCTTTCAGCAGATGTTTTCAAATTTGAGATGTAATGAGCAGTCACCCCCTGCTTCTCACTGGTAGCTTCAAAGCACGGAGTCTGCGCTAAACTCCCATCAAATGCCTCCTGTTTTCAATTTGCAAAATGGTGTTTAAATATATATATATACATATATATATATATATATATGGCTTTTAACAATGTTGTCTTTTATGAAAAGTAAGATGGATATCCACAATAAGTGAACGTGAATCTCATGTAGCATGTTCTATGCATGTTCTAAGGATAATGCAGAAGGGTGGTAAGTATGCAGAGTTGAGTCCAAGAGGCTAAGATGCTGTTCGCTAAGGTGCTTTCAATCTCTTAATGCCCTCCTAGCAACAACAGTGGGAAAATGAACTCTTCTGTCTTTTGGGGCTTGACATCCTATTTTTTAAACAATGTAGATTGACTCCTAATACTTAATTGTTCTTTAATGGAATAATCATCATTAGGATNTCCTAGCAACAACAGTGGGAAAATGAACTCTTCTGTCTTTTGGGGCTTGACATCCTATTTTTTAAACAATGTAGATTGACTCCTAATACTTAATTGTTCTTTAATGGAATAATCATCATTAGGATTTCCCCCTCCCCAACATATCCAAGCACGGTGAGTAATAGGATTCATACTTACTGGTGCACTTCTGAATCTGGTGAGGGGGTCGTTGATGTGCGATCAGTATTTGCTGGATGGGTGGCTGTGAAATGAACCTTACCAGTGTATCCTGGAATATTTGCAGAGCTAAAGGAAAGAGTGAAAAGAGGGGAAGAAAGGAAATGAACACAGCAATCTGCGAAAGAGTCACGGTCACCAGCACCCAATTATGAAAACATAAAGAAGGATGTAATCTAAAGGTTTTGTCCCACATTAAGTTCTGGAAGTCGGATTGCCAGATAGGAAAGCATGCAGGCAGGGGCAGAGATGAGTAGGTAAGAGCCTTCCTCTGAGACTGAAGAAGCTTGTTTCGCGTCCATGCCTCTCTGCTGCTTGAATTTGCATGTGTTTTACATGCCTGATCCACATGGAGCTCTTGTTCCCTAGGGAAGGCGGACATGCTTTCCTCACCGAACGGCAGGCCCGGCTCCTGGACAGAGCTCTGCAGTGCCAACTCCAGTGCTGGCGGACACACGCATGATGTTTAAATAATACTTCTTTCTCGCCGCCACTAATGTCCTGACTTCATACAGTTTATGAAATTTAGCTCAATTCCACACACTCCTCTGTGTTCATGGCCCTTTTCCCTCCAGAGAAAGTAAAAAAAAAACATAAGAATATATGGCAGGTTTTTCAGTGTGGGTATGAAATTCATCTTGATAAAGGCAAGCAAACATCCGAAACAAATATTCTATTGGGTACTTCAGAGGCGTGTGAATAATAGCTGCTGTTTTGACATTTTTACAGCATACAAAACCCTTTCCATGGATCATCCCCTGAGGAAGAGGTGGGACCAGGCCGAGTGCTGCTGGAGACACGGGCCCTCATCCCCACGTGCGAGGGAAGATGTGAGGTTGAGACTATCTCAAAGAGCAGAAACATACTCTCTGCAATCACAGGGCACTTCAAATAACACCGTCTTTGTAAAGTGCAGCTCTCAGGGGCCTCCTGGTGCCACAGTAAGGAGAGGGGAAGGTCAGCTTGCCCTGGGCACTCCCTGGTCCCTCCTCTGGGAGCAGGACACCCCTCAGCGAGGGCCCTTACCCTCCATGGATGACCAGACCCAAGATAAGGAGCAGTGAGGACTGAGTCCCGTGGGAGGTGCAGGGTCAGCTCCTCTGAGGGGCCCCTGGTTTGATCCCATCCTGTCCACATGCCCAATAAGGGGACCTCCAAGCACTACTGACGGCCGGAGGAACTGTCAAAACACTCAGTTTCAGACAGGATACAGACGCAGTGGCAGGTGACGAGCATGCCGGGCAGGGCAGGGCAGTGAATGGTGAGTGCTCAGAGGCCCGGCCTCTAACTCTGCGTGTTGACTCGCAGACCTGCACACAGACTGAGGCCCTGGAAGCCTCGCTGCCTCGGCTACCAGAAGGGTGCCAGGACCAAGCTCAAGGCTGCAGTTGAGAGGGAGGCCAGAGTCTACCTGTGTCTGTGGGCAGGTCCTCTGGGATCCTTCCAAGCATGGACCCTGTGATGGCATTAGCACACGAGAGGACAGGACATACAGGGTAGCGCCTGTGCCAGTAAACATTCTGTGTCTCTTCCAAGCACATCGGTCTGTGACTAGCCTCCTCTCAGACAATAAAATAGGGGACCCAAGGCAGACAAAGGGAAGGGCGAGCACAGCAAGAGCCACAGCAGAATGAGCGGTGCAAGTTAATGGATACGGTGAGGCTGGGAGCCAGGCCTGCCTCCACCCTCCACTAGCTGTGAGACTAAGCCGGGAAAGCCCTGGGTGGCTGCAGCCCAGTGCATGCGGCCTCCCAGGGCCCTTGGGGTCAGAGGGATTCAGTGAAGGTAAAAGCAGCTGGCAAGTCTTTAGCACTCAGTAGGTGCTCAACTAATTGTAGTCATAATACTAGATTTCAAAGAAATAAGAAATGTGTGAAATAGCAGCCTGGCAGTGAAGAACGCAGTTGATCCGGGACAGGCAGCTGGAGAGAGGAAAAGACAGTGGTTTCCCGACGCTGCTGCGCCTGACTACTCGGGGATTTTTCAAAGGTACCACCAACGCCTGACTCCCACCCACCAGACATGCTAATTTAATTGGTAAGTGCTGTGAGCTGGAAATTGTTTGTTTTTTTTTTCNTAATTGTAGTCATAATACTAGATTTCAAAGAAATAAGAAATGTGTGAAATAGCAGCCTGGCAGTGAAGAACGCAGTTGATCTGGGACAGGCAGCTGGAGAGAGGAAAAGACAGTGGTTTCCCGACGCTGCTGCGCCTGACTACTTGGGGATTTTTCAAAGGTACCAACGCCTGACTCCCACCCACCAGACATGCTAATTTAATTGGTAAGTGCTGTGAGCTGGAAATTGTTTTTTTTTTTTCTCTCTCTCTCTCCAGATAACTCTCATGGGCAGTCAAGTTAAGTCTGTGCTTCAGGTTTCAGGTTTAAAACGTTGGAGGGACCTGGGTGAGAGAACCACTGCCACCAAATTCTAGGTAGGACCCTTCAGGATTTCTTGGAATCTTCTCCTAGAATTGCAGCTGTATGTCAGAGTGGGGGCAAAAAGTGGGGCAAAGTCATTCATATGTTATATCTCTCCCCGAATTCATCAAAGGTTCCATGCATGTTATGAAGGAAACCCCCTTCCTCTGAGTGAGAGTTTTTTTCCACTGCCTCTAAAACACCTGCAGAATGAAAATGCCTCTAAGGTCACAGCCTTCCATCAGAGCAGTAAAAAACCAAGATGGAAGCTTGACAAGGGCTGGATCTGAAACACCATCCAACTACTGGTGCTTTACCTGTGGCATACAGGTTACTGATATTAAATAGTACTCTACGTCATGTTATAATAATGATATTACATCATATCTAAAAATAACAAACATGAACCAGAGGACTGAATTAATGATAAGCTGCTTGGGCCTGAGAAACGAATGCAGTTGCATAATAAACTGCCACATATTTGAAAATGAAAGTCCTCACCCACGCTGCTTCTAGAATCTATTCCATTTAACCCTTTGTCAGGGACAACAAAGGGGAACTTTCTTCCATCTTAAGCAAGAGAGCAGATTCTGGGGGACACGCTATAGACCCATGGCTGATGGGGATAAGGTTTTTCAGAGGAAAGACACTGAAAAGTACAGGCTCTGAGAAAACTTCCAAGTCAGCTGCATGATCAGACCCAATCCCTCACTTAAGGAAACTTAAGGGAAGCAGGAACCCATTTAAAAATAAGTGGTCTTCATGTCTGTCTTTGCTCCATAGTTGCTAGTCTCCTGAACACCTTCTTTGGCACTCGATTCCCAAAATAAGCCTAGGGTTGGTCCACTATGGGTAACTGAATAAATTACTGCCTAAGTTTATAACTAATTGGTTTTTCTTAACAAAGCATAATAAAATAGAAATTAAATAACTTGAAAAATATAAGGAAGTTAAGTAAATCAGTTAGAAAAAAAGGGGCCCAGATGGCATATAATTAAAAGACAAATAGAAAAATAAGGGAAACATGGAGAAAACCATGTTATGTGTAGATTATAAGTCATGCATACGTGGATGAGAATTCCAGCATGAAAAGGCTCTCTGTCTGTAACACAAACCCGACTAATCCTCAGGAGCCCATACCCTTTGTGACACTTACGTGGGCTGCTTTATTTAATCTCACAACACTCCATGTCCTTGGTCCTGGGACCATGCCATGGTAGAGATGTGGGCACTGAGGCTTGAGAACAAGTCTAAGCCATGTGCCCAGAGACAACAAGGCTGGTAGGTGGTGGAACCGAGTGGCCCCGGAAGGCCCTGAAACCCAGGCTCCCAGCTGAGCGGCATCTGTTCTGCCTTAAGGGTAGTGTGAGTTCAAGTCCCCTGGACCCTTGTTTACCGAGGGCTATGCTATGTCAGGCGGAGAAGGCAATGGCAACCCACTCCAGTACTCTTTTCTGCTCTGGAAGATCCCATGGACGGAGGAGCCTGGTAGGCTGTAGTCCATGGGGTCGCGAAGAGTCGGACATGACTAAGCGACTTCACTTTCCCTTTTCATTTCCATGCGTTGGAGAAGGAAATGGCAACCCACTCCAGTGTTCTTGCCTGGAGAATCCCAGGGACGGGGAAGCCTGGTGGGCNAGACTGGGAGTTGCTATCTCCCGTAGTGTTGTTGGAGAGGAAGCCAGAGTGCAGTTAGAAAAATTGCTTGCATATGAGAATGTGAATCAGGAGTGTCAAAGAGCCATCACTCCGATTCGTGAGACCCGGAACATTACTGATTATTTGAAGGCTTGTTGCAACTCAGGATCAGAAACTCAGAAAATGTTAGTGGAAGCAATGGCTTCTGCCTTTAAAAAGGGGAATGAAGGATGTTTTGTTTGTGAGGATAAGAGTCATTTAAAAAAGGACTGCACTAAAAAATGCACAGAAAAAGTTAAAACTGTTAAGAAAACCTCCAGGGTCTGCCCTTGCTGTCATAAGGAGGTACACTGGGCTAAAGAATGTCAATCTAAATATGATGTTGAGGGAAATCCTATTGTGGGAAAACTCAAAGATGAGGACTCCCTGAGTCTCCATCAACAAAAACCAGGGGCAANCTCCAGGGTCTGCCCTTGCTGTCATAAGGGGGTACACTGGGCTAAAGAATGTCAATCTAAATATGATGTTGAGGGAAATCCTATTGTGGGAAACTCAAAGATGAGGACTCCCTGAGTCCCCATCAACAAAAACCAGGGGCAAACTCCATCTTTCTCCTCAAACCCTCAACATCCAGCAGTGCTGCCATCGACATACTAGCTATAAATGATTTTCTCCTTTTCCCTCAAGCAGTCCCTTCTAGAATACCTACCGGACTTTAAGGACGCCTACCCCCACAAACCTTTGGCCTTATACTTGGCCGATCTAGTCTGACTTCTAAGGGAATTACTGTTCACCCTGCAATAATTGATTCAGATTATAAGGGAGAAATTCAAATTATGATGTCATCTCAGATACTATGGCAATTCAACAAGGGGAACAAAATTAACCAATTACTTCTTTTACCTTACATTTCTATTAACTCCTCTAATGGTATATGGACAGGTGGATTTAGTAGTACAGATCAAAAGCAATCCTTGTGGACATCAATAGTATCTGAATATGCATGACCAAATATAAACATTAAAAATAATGGCAAAAGATTTTCTGGTCTTCTTGATACTGGATCTGATATTACTATTATTTCCAAACATTTATGGCCCAAATCTTGACCTATACAGAGAATTTCTTGCCAAATTGCAGGAGTTTCTCAAACCAAAGTACAAGAGGTTTATCAAAGTGTCCAAATATATCCATGTGAGGGACCAGAAGGCCAGCCTGCAATATTATGCCCTTATGTGATAGACGCATCCCTTAATTTACTAGGAAGAGGTTTACTTATGCAATGGCAAACTCAAATATATATTCCACATTTTTCCTAGGGGCCACTACTCATTTAATAAACAATACAATTCTTAAAATAACTTGGAAAAATGACGAGCCTATTTGGACAGAGCAGTTCAGTTCAGTTCAGCTGCTCAGTTGTGTCCGACTCTTTGCGACCCCATGAACTGCAGCACGCCAGGCCTCCCGTCCATCACCAACTCCCAGAGTTCACTCAGACTCGTGTTCATCGAGTCAGTGATGCCATCCAGCCATCTCATCCTCTGTCGTCCCCTTCTCCTCCTGCCCCCAATCCCTCTCAGCATCAAAGTCTTTTCCAATGAGTCAACTCTTCGCATGAAGTGGCCAAAGTACTGAAGTTTCAGCTTTAGCATCATTCCTTCCAGAGAAATCCCAGGGCTGATCTCCTTCAGAATGGACTGGTTGGATCTCCTTGCAGTCCAAGGGACTCTCAAAAGTCCTCTCCAACACCACAGTTCAAAAGCATCAATTCTTCAGCGCTCAGCCTTCTTTACAGTCCAACTCTCACATCCAGGAAAAACCATCGCCTTGACTAGACAGACCTTGGTCGACAAAGTAATGTCTCTGCTTTTGAATATGCTGTCTAGGTTGGTCATAACTTTTCTTCCAAGGAGTAAGTGTCTTTTAATTTCATGGCTGCAGTCACCATCTGCAGTGATTCTAGAGTCCAAACAAAGCAGTGGCCCCTTATAAAAGCGCAATTAGAGGCTGCTAAGGAACTTACAGACACACAATTGAAATTAAAACATACTGAGAAATCTTGTTCCCCTTGGAATTCTCCCATTTTTGTAATAAAAAAGAGATCTGGCAAATGGAATCTTTTAACAGATCTTCGAAAAATTAATACATCTATGAAACCTATGGTTGCATTGCAACCAGGAATTCCATCACCTACCACTATTCCTCAAAACTGACATATTATTATTATAGATTTACAAGATTGCTTTTTTACTATACCTTTACACCCTCTAGACTGAGAGAGATTTGCTTTCTCTTTTCCTTATCCTAATCATATCGAGCCTCATAAACAGTATCAATGGACTGTGTTGCCTCAAGTAATGGTGAATTCTTCCACCATGTGTCAATATTATGTAGCTAAAGCCCTTGAACCTGTGAGAAAACAATTTCCTGACTTTCCTGTTATTCATTATATGGATGATATATTGTTTTCAGCTCCATCTGTTTTAGAAACTCAGCAGATGTTTGACGTAGCTGAACAATGCTTAAAAGCTTCTGGATTAATCATTGCCCCTGAAAAGATTCAAATAGCTACACCTTACTATTACTTAGGATTTGTTGTTAACAGACAACGTATTACTCCCCAACTAACACAGATTTGTGTTGATAAATTATCAACCTTGAATGATTTTCAAAAACTTTTAGGGGATATAAATTGGATTAGACACTCTTTAGGCATTGCAAATTATCAACTGACTAATTTATTTAACACTTTAAAAGGAGATCCTGATTTAAATAGCCCTCATTCACTTTCACAAGAGGCACGAGAGGAACTCCGTTTAGTACAAAATAAATTGCAAAAGCAGTTTTTTACTCAGAGTTGATTTACCTCTAGAGTTGTTTATACTCCCCTCTCTCCATTCTCCCACAGGACTTCTTACCCAACAAGAATACCCGATAGAATGGATCTATA
>SJYW01030542.1:0-28931 GCA_006410735.1 Raphicerus campestris | reverse complement strand
ACCCCATGAACTGCAGCACGCCAGGCCTCCCGTCCATCACCAACTCCCAGAGTTCACTCAGACTCGTGTTCATCGAGTCAGTGATGCCATCCAGCCATCTCATCCTCTGTCGTCCCCTTCTCCTCCTGCCCCCAATCCCTCTCAGCATCAAAGTCTTTTCCAATGAGTCAACTCTTCGCATGAAGTGGCCAAAGTACTGAAGTTTCAGCTTTAGCATCATTCCTTCCAGAGAAATCCCAGGGCTGATCTCCTTCAGAATGGACTGGTTGGATCTCCTTGCAGTCCAAGGGACTCTCAAAAGTCCTCTCCAACACCACAGTTCAAAAGCATCAATTCTTCGGCGCTCAGCCTTCTTTACAGTCCAACTCTCACATCCAGGAAAAACCATCGCCTTGACTAGACAGACCTTGGTCGACAAAGTAATGTCTCTGCTTTTGAATATGCTGTCTAGGTTGGTCATAACTTTTCTTCCAAGGAGTAAGTGTCTTTTAATTTCATGGCTGCAGTCACCATCTGCAGTGATTTTAGAGTCCAAACAAAGCAGTGGCCCCTTATAAAAGCGCAATTAGAGGCTGCTAAGGAACTTACAGACACACAATTGAAATTAAAACATACTGAGAAATCTTGTTCCCCTTGGAATTCTCCCATTTTTGTAATAAAAAAGAGATCTGGCAAATGGAATCTTTTAACAGATCTTCGAAAAATTAATACATCTATGAAACCTATGGGTGCATTGCAACCAGGAATTCCATCACCTACCACTATTCCTCAAAACTGACATATTATTATTATAGATTTACAAGATTGCTTTTTTACTATACCTTTACACCCTCTAGACTGAGAGAGATTTGCTTTCTCTTTTTCTTATCCTAATTATATCGAGCCTCATAAACAGTATCAATGGACTGTGTTGCCTCAAGTAATGGTGAATTCTTCCACCATGTGTCAATATTATGTAGCTAAAGCCCTTGAACCTGTGAGAAAACAATTTCCTGACTTTCCTGTTATTCATTATATGGATGATATATTGTTTTCAGCTCCATCTGTTTTAGAAACTCAGCAGATGTTTGACGTAGCTGAACAATGCTTAAAAGCTTCTGGATTAATCATTGCCCCTGAAAAGATTCAAATAGCTACACCTTACTATTACTTAGGATTTGTTGTTAACAGACAACGTATTACTCCCCAACTAACACAGATTTGTGTTGATAAATTATCAACCTTGAATGATTTTCAAAAACTTTTAGGGGATATAAATTGGATTAGACACTCTTTAGGCATTGCAAATTATCAACTGACTAATTTATTTAACACTTTAAAAGGAGATCCTGATTTAAATAGTCCTCATTCACTTTCACAAGAGGCACGAGAGGAACTCTGTTTAGTACAAAATAAATTGCAAAAGCAGTTTTTTACTCAGAGTTGATTTACCTCTAGAGTTGTTTATACTCCCCTCTCTCCATTCTCCCACAGGACTTCTTACCCAACAAGAATACCCGATAGAATGGATCTATATCCATTTTAGAAGGACAAGGTCACTTACACCCTATCTTGATTTGATCATTCTAATCAATGGAAGAAAAAGAGCTAAGACTCTAATTGGCTCCAATCCTCATAAAATTGTAGTACCTATTAATAAATATCAATTCAAGAACGCATTACAAACTTCTGATTTCCAAATAGTGTTTCTGGAATATTTTGGAGAAATTTCATTTCATTATTTTTCTAACAAACCCTGGAATTTCTTCAAAAATACTGAATTTATTATCTCTCGCATTGTCACATCACAACCTATACCTCAAGGTGATGTTTTCTATATAGATGTGACTAAAAATGGCAAAGCCTCATTCTGGTCTCTCAAAGAATATAAAAACTTTTATACTAAATTTCACTCTGCTCAACAAAATGAATTATATGCTCTCATTCAGGTTATTCACCTACATTCTTATCCTATTAATATAGTTTCTGATTCCTTATATTCAGTTTTTATATTAAGAAATATAGAAACTTCTACAGTAGATTCAAATCAATCTATTATCCAACAACTTTTTCTTGAACCATAACCTATTATTAGGAACCGCACTTCCCCCATTTATATTACCCATATTCGAGCACATTCTTGTCTTCCCGGCCCTATGGCTCATGGCAATGAACACGCTGATAAACTTGTCTCTTTTGCTACTCCTGAAGAGCAACATGCTCTATTACACAATAATGCTGGCTCATTACGTCAAATTTGGAAAATTCCATACTGACATGCTAAAGAAATCATTAATAATTGCTCTACTTGTAGGCCCCTACATCTGTGACCCATTGCACAAGGTATCAATCCTTGAGGATTACAAGCCAATGAACTATGGCAAATGGATGTAACTTACTGCCCCGAACTTTCTCCCTCTTCCTTCTTACTTGTCTCAATCAATACACATTCTTCTTTTTTATGGGCCACACCTCTCTGAGCTGAAGCTACATGACATGACACCAATGCCAGGGACACTGGTCTGATCTCCGTTCAGGGAACATCCCATGAGTGGTGGGACAGCTAAGCCCATTCGCCACAACTACTTAGCCTGTGCATCGAAGCTACTGAGCCCGTGCACCCTAGTGCTTGCTTTGCAATAATGGGAACACCTCGTTCTATAATGGCCCTGCCTATATTTCTAGGCAATTCAAACAATTTTTACAATCATTTTCTAGCAAACATATTACAGGCATTCTTTATAATCCACAAGCACAGGGCATAGTTGAATGAGCACATCACACACTGAAACTACAAATAAATAAATTAAAAAAGGGGGAATACACAGGAACACTTCTATCTTCCTTATCCAGAGCAGACTTTACTAGATCCCAATGCAACATATTCTTTAATCCTATAACTATTGTTAATACAGCTTTATTTGTTTTAAATTTTTTAAACTTACCGCAAGAAGGTATTTTGACAAAAGCAGAAAAACATTTCGAGACATTGAAGGATACCTCCCTTCCTCTGCCCATCTGGTATCAAGATGGGTTGACTGAACAATGGAAATCTGGAAAATTAATATTACAGGGAAAAGGGTATGCTTGTATTTCTCCAGATGAATCCAACAAAATCAGCTGGCTCCCTCTTCAGAAGATCTGCCCCAGGGGAGCCACCAGCATTCAAGATAGAAAAGAGACAGCGAAATCCACAGGAGGAGGAATTTCCAGTACAAGCCATGGCGGCTTTAAAAATTTCCAAGAAACGCCGCACTCGGCGTCATCGACCTTATGATCTCCCTACTTGGGGACAAATAAAAACCCTAACTGATCAAGCTGAAAATCTGGTTTCTCAACAGGGAATGCCTCAGAATCCTGAAAATATTTTTGTCACTATGCTTGCTATGCTTGCTTTTGCTTCCCCCGCTCAGGCTGACTTGATTAATCACACTTTATTGGGCTTATATACCTAGCCCCCCTTTACTGCAGGTTGTAGAATGGACAGATATAGGACTGGTTGTATCCACTAATGACTCAGCACATATGCCTCCTCCTTGGAGCTTGGAGGGGCCCTCTCATCCTGAGGAAGAAGGAAGACTAACATTTCTCTAGGCTATGAAATCCTTCCTTTATGCATGGGCCCAGCAGAATTATGTGTTAATATTAGTCGACAAATGTGGGCTTTCGTCCTGCCTCCAAAAAAGAACTTCCACACATTGCTTGGACTGTTTACTGCCCTGTCTTTTTATGAGAACCATGTCAATACTACCAAAACTCTAGGAAAAGGACAAAAGCTGGAATGTAAGGGGTTTATTAAAAGGACTTTAAATATACTCCTGTTTATTGGGATAGATGTCAAGCTAAATCAGGGAAATAAATGTTTGTGGCCAATTACACCATTGTTGATTGGGTATGTGGTTATCTAAGTGCTCAGATGATATTAATAGTACTATGTGTGATTATGTTACTCAAGTAGCATGGAAGGTTACCAGCAGTTCAATGGAACGCTTCCATGACAAAGGACTCCTTGGCTGGCTTGACAGTGGAATAGCACCTCCTTGCCCTCAAATCATCCTCAATAAATGGACTGGGTCTGAACAATGGGACATCTGGAAACTTGCTGAGAGTACTGAAAAACTTGGAACTTGGACTGGATATTTCACAGGGTCCAGTTGCAGTCATAGTAATTATTCCTTCTGTTATAATCATTCACATTTTATACAACTTTGTGTTTCCCTTCCTTTTGTTATAGCCATAGGGGTTGGACACAACTGAAGCGACTTAGCAGCAGCAGCAGCAGCAGGGAACTTACAATTTAATAAGACTTTACATTCTGTGACTTGTATAGATTGCAAATTGTATACTTGTCTTAATTCCTCTATTTCTCTAAAATATGAATCCCTTTTGATTCTTCGATCTTGACGTAGTCTGTGGTTGCCAGTAGGTCTCCAACAGCCCTGGGAAGAGAGTCCTATGGCAGGACTTGCCTCCTGGTTACTCACTAAATTACTCCAATGATCTAAGCAATTCATTGGATGGTTAATTATTGGCATTTTGGGGTAAATAACCATTTCCACTGCTGCTGTCGCAGGCACTGCTCTACAAACTTCAATTCAAACACCAAAACTTTATTCAAAATTGGACTAAAGATGCTCATACTATATGGGCCATTCAGGCTCAGACAGATGAAGAAGTTCAGGATAAAATTCAGGAATTAGAAACAGCCATCCAATGGGCTGGAGATCAATTAATAGATTTACAAAACCAAGTATTATTAAAACGTGATTGAAATTCTACTCAATTATGTATCACTTCTGTTTTGTTCAAGCATAGTGCTTACAACTGGGAACAAATCAAATATCATTTGCAAGATATATATAATAACACTTCCTTAAATGTACAACTGTTGCAAAAGGAAATCTTTGAAACCTTCTCTAAGAGTCTACCCTGTTCCAACAATTTGAAAACCTTAGCTGAACAGCTAACTCACCAATTATCTGGGCTGGAACCTTGAGGATGGTTTCAAAGCATTACATATTGTATTGGATCTGCAACTATAATGCTGATAATTGTCCTGGTGATTATATTTGTAGTATACCGATGCCTTTCAACTAAAATTGTTCACACTAAACAAACAACTGATCAGGGCCTTTTTCGTAGAAGTATCTACAGTCGCCCCCAATTATGAAAAAATAAAAAAGGGGGAATTGTCAGGGGTTGTTCAACTTTAAGGGATCCGATATGTCATTTTCTTCCTTTGTTTGCCATTTCTCAAGGACTCTCTATTCCTTATCAGTTCCTGGAAAACAGGAATGAGCAGAGCTGCACGCAGCTCTCAGGACTGAGGTAATGAGAAAGAGCACCTGCTTGGACTCCTTTCAGTGACTCCCTTCAGTGACTTTTACTTGAAGGTAATCTATTCAGTTATGCTTCTCTTACTCAGGATATGGAATGTTTTCTGACCCTTTGAAGATTGTTATTTGCTTGGCTCTGTTTTTGTTCTTTTTTTTTTTTTTTTACTGCCTAAAGCTGCCTTGTATGAAGATATATAAGCGTGCATTTCTGCAAAGAAAGTACGCTTGTTTCACTTGAGACTTGGGTCCCCTGTGTCCTCCTCCTCCTCGACTCCAGTCCCCAGGTCCCAGTCTACAAAGACCGTGACACACTATTAACAGAGATCACTGATCACAGATCACCATTACAAATATAATAATGAAAATGTTTGGAATACTGTGAGAATTACAAAAATGTGACACAGAGATGCAAAGTGAGAAAATGCTGTTGAAAAAATGGCACCAACAGACTCACTTGATGCAGGGTTCCCACAAACCTTTAGTTTGTAAAAAAAAAGAAACAAAAAAAAGAACAAACCCACAAAATCAAAAGCACAAACACAGTATCTGTGAAGCACAACAAAAGGAGGGTGTGCCTGCCAACCTAAGTTTCCTAGAATGTCCCCGAATCTAAACAGCACCACAGGGTTCATCATAACCTTTTCTTTCTGACAGTATGAAATCTGACTCTAGCTATCTACCAAAGACCTACTTTTTTGTTCAAAACTAGTATATACGTAAGAAGTTTTAAAACTGCCAATCCATTTCTGGTGAGAAACATATTTATCAAATAGAGTATAGATAGCACTTATATACAGTTCTTTTTGTCTTGAATCTTACAGTCTTTAGTCCAAAGACTGTTTCCAAGATTACGAAGGTCCAAATTTAGGACCACTCCTGATTTTCTCCATCCACTTAAATGTACTTATGTCATTTGTCTGTAACACAGATTCACTTGTCACCATCTGCATCCCAGCCTGGATTTTCCCACCATCATGGTGTCTATCAATCTGTCTTACTTTGTGTTCAGTAAAGGTTGCTCTCTGTTGCATGCAGTTCTATGGGTATGGCAGAGTGTCCTGGGCCAGCACCACAGAACCACGCACAACTGTCCCGGCTCCCTAATGTTCGTTTACAGGCTCTTTGTCTGCAGCTCTTTCCCTCTCCTCTGATTCCTGGCAGCCACCTGCCCACTCCCACCCTGGTAGTTTTGCCTTTTCTAGAATGTCATATAAACGGAATTGTGCAGCATGAGGCTTTGGGGTCTGGCTGCTTCCACTGAACAAACTGCACTGAAAATTGACTTGTGAGTTGTGTGCTGTGCTTGTTCTCTTTCATTGCTGAATAGTCTTCCACTCCACGGCTCTACTCTAGTATCTTCATCTGCTACATGCTTTCCATTCACCTGCTGAAAGCAATATTGGTTGTTTCCAGATTTTGAAGATATGAATAGAGCTGTTATGGGCATTTACATATACATTTTTGTTGCTCACGAGAGCAGCATTTGCTAGATGAAGGCTCCAGGGTGAGTGGAACCCTCAGGAGTTCTGAGACATGACAGAACTGGTAAGATACATGGCTTTTAGTTCATTAAATGATTCATCATTAAAACAATAAATGCAACAGATCCATAGAAACTGGGTGAGCTATTTGCTATTTCACTACATGACATGTAAATTAAAAAAATGTTTATAAACTTTTTTTCTTTTCTTTTCCTTTTTTGGCCATGCCACATGCCTTGTGAGATTTTAGTTCCCCTATCAGGGATTGAACCTGGGCCCACGGCAGTGAAAGCACCTAGTCCCAGCAACTGAAACTCTAGTAAATTCCTGCAAAAAAGCTTTTCTCATTAGCTTTCACATAACATTAAGAGTTAGTACTTGTAATTTATATCTTTATTCTCTTAAAAGATGTTTGAGTGAGATTATCAACTATTTCAGCTTGCTATGTTTAAACAATCTTAAATTTTGAATGTTTCAATCTTTTATTTACATTATTACCATTCAATTTATACATGAGAATCTATTATTTTTATTGGGGTGCTTTACACATGTTAAAACCATCTTTTAAATAATCTTTATTAGAACTTAGATTATTTTTAGAATATGGCTCAATAAAATCTGTTTGCTGATGAGACTCTATTTTTCTCAACATTGTCATTATTTGCAACTTCAGATTCAGCCTTTAAACTTGATTATGATTTTGCATGTTTAAATTTCATTAGTTTTTTTTCTTCTAATAATAAAAAATCCTTCTATAAAGGGCAATTTATGTTGGTTCTATTGAAGTAATAAATAAAATTGTTAAAATATTTGAAAAATGTCACTTTGATATTATTTTTCCATAACTTAAAAATTTTCAATAACTTACTGATTTTGCTAAGGCTAAAATCTCCCATACTTTGCTTTACAATGAATTGTGGATTAGGTAAATATAAAATTAAATGTACAAGGTTAACACCCTTCCATTGAGGTGATGAAATTCCAGGGAACAAAAGATGGGATAATCTCACTGTGGGCACATGCATTTTTCTTATACATTATCTGTCTGTCACACTATTCTTCATAACTGGCCACAGTATTTGTTCCAAAGTAAAAATATCTCTTTAAGGTGCCATGTGATTCATTCTTATATTTTCTATTCTACTTAATTTTCACAAAAATTCTGGTTGTGACTCTCCACTAATGGGCTGCAACCAACAGGCCACTACTCAGCAGTCTACTCACTAAACTGGGCCAGGACGCCTGCCTAGACCTGCTGAGAAACAGGTTCCTTGCTCAGACCATAAGTAAGAGTCAATTTCAAAACGTTTAAAGAAATAAATGTGAACAGCAAAATTTTAATTGTTTTAGGAAAAAAATAAAGAAGGATAATATCCTTATTACTTCTGGACAGGGAAAGATCTATTAAAAATTCCACAGAAAATAACAATATACTAGGGAAATATTGATGATTTCAGTCATATTAAAATTCAAAACTTCGGTTCAGCAAAGGGCACCACAAAATAGAAAAGTCACAGACTAGAAGGAGATATCTTGATGCATATTACCAATGAAGGATTTAATCCACAATAACAGCCATAAAACTTTCTATAATCGAAAAGTAAAAGACAAATAACCCAGATGCCAAATACATGAAAAGGTAACTTATACACATGAGCATGCAAGTAAGTCACAACTTACAAAAAATAGTAGTAACCGTGAAATATTAAAATTATAATGAAGCACAATTTTATACTTTTAAAGTTAGATGTTTAAAATTTGGAAATTCCAAATGGAAGCCACAGAATGCAGCAGTGGGAACTCAAGCATTGTTGATGGTTGGTCCACTGGCAAAATTCATTTGGAGAATAATGTTGCAATGTTAAGAACATAAAGGAGTTTACATCTCTAGATGCAGCAATTATAGATGTAAGGATGCATATATATAAAGCCCAGAAACATCTTTATACTTTATAAAGATACAGGGACATTGTTTCCAACTGCAAGAGAAATCAGACAAAAAATTAAATTATGAGAATGGATGACTAAATGGCAGTATATCCATTGGAAGACTGTGTGTCAGAGAAAGGGATTACCTAGAGAAGCCAGCATGTGTGAATCTCACAAACACAATGAGGAACAAAAATGTTAAGCTGTATGACTGTACATCTGATATCACTTATATTGAGTCTCCACATATGGAACACAATTTCATATCTTAGTTAAGAATAACATATATGTTTTAAGGGTGCAGGAATATATGAAACATCAAATCCAGAATAATGTGATCCCTGAGGAAGGCACATCTTCTTGGAGAGAAGTATATAGGGGCTTCTGGGTATTAGTAATGGTTCGTTTCTAAAGCTGGGAAGTAGATACATAGGTTATATCATATTTCTATTTTACATTTTTACATAGGAAATATTCGAAATTAAATTTTAAAAATAAAAACAGATGATGGCTGGACTGTGAGTTAAAATTAGAAGGAAAAAAAACCAAAATGGTGACATATTCAAAGACAGAAGTACCAAGTTTTTTTAGACTATATGCATAAAATTATATTTGTGGAATGGTTAGTAATAAAGTTATTGCTTTTAGTGTTAATAGAATACAAAATAACTATAAGATACAAAATTTGATAGAAAATAATTTATAATCCCTTGAAGCCCATGTATTTCACAACACTATATATCTTAATAACAAATGATATAAAAACACTCCTTATTTTTAAACGGTTGTGGTATATTTGATAGTCTACACTTTAAGAAGATTAAGGGAAAACCAGAGAAAGCTGGGAACACGCGTGACTGCACTGGGGTTTGGGTTCTCTCTCCAGCCACAAGGACAAAGTGTGAGGCCCTCTGGGATACTCTCCAGAGGATGTGCTCCTCACCCATGGGTTAGAGTGTCTGGTGATTAAAGATAAATATGTGACAGTGATGAGAACATTAGGAGATAAAACTTACAAATTAACTGGCTTGACTGGGGCCAAGAAAGATCTTGTTTGAAATCTGTCCCAGAGTCCACCAACCATCTAAAATCATCAAAATGAATGACAAGTATTTAACAAAGTGACTGTAATTTCTAGTACTTAAATTTCAATTACTGCGATTTCTGGTATGTAAGTTTCAAGTACCGTAATTTCTCGTACAGTCCCTCCTATCACAGGCACAGGCCCAGGGCACCTAGTGGAGGCACTCCTGGACCATCATTACCTACTCAGAGGGCTGCTCCGGAACCGCTCTGCTCTCTGCTTTGCCCTCAGGCCCTCAGTGTCAACTCTGTTTCCCGGAGCTGGACTCTGCCTCGGCAGCCACCTCCTCCGGACTGAAGCCCTTGTGAAAGGTCTGACTTGAGTTCTCATCTCAAGACGGTGCTTTCTTGGCTCCTCAGCCTTAGGATAGTCTCTCCCACCCTGAGCCTGAGCTCTGAATCTCATCCTGCCATGAAGGACTTTGGACACAAGTACAGTTCAACACCAAAGAATATAAGGTATAAAATATTTTAAAGGAGTTGAGAGAGCCTTAAAGATATTAATAGTTAGGAATCCAGACATACTTTTGGCCCTTTAATTGGTTTTAATTTCTGTGTGCAAATCACACGCTGAGATTTTTATACTAATGCTTTATTTTCTCATTATCATTTTTTTCACTATAAATGCTGAAGTTTTTCAAGTTAATCTAGACTTCTTAACCTGTAGCTCATGAATGTCTTAGGAGTCCATGTTTAGAACTGTATTTCAATATATAGCTGATCTCTTTTATAGTCTCATTTATTTTACGTATTAATCACTTCATTCTGAAAGGTGGCTCCAGGGCTCAGATTTCCCCCAAAAGACGAGGAAATCGAGGGAAGCAGAAGGTGCTTTGCAAGCACAGAGCGGGGGCATCCCATGCAACTGTGAGGCCTAAAGTAAGACCTGAATGGTTCTCGAGATATAGCCCAGAGAAAACAATGGCGATGGCAGCGGAACACTATCTGCAAAAGACAAGGCTGGAGGAAGCAGCAGGTGGACTCGGCGATTTGAGAGAAGCTCAGCACAGAATGTGATGTGCGATGTGGAGGGTGACATGTCGGTGGTGGAGTAGAAGCTAGAGGAAGAGGTGGAGAGAGATGAGGATAAGACAGAGGTCATGGGCAAATAACAGAGACCTGGGTATGTGCCATGCAAGGAGGATGAGTTTTACCTTCTAGAAAGTGATGGGTTTTAATCAGTGTGGTAACAGGGAGTGATTCATCCTTTAAGGAAAGCACCCTCGCTTTTATGTGGATATCATAATACCTGTCATGAGTTTTTTATTTTTTCCCCCATGATGAGTTCTTGATGTCAAAAATGAAAACAATAAACATCTCTACTGATAATTGGGTATGTCTGTCACAAAAGTTTTATGATTCATGGATTTTTCCATTCTGCCTCAAAAAGTGTAGAGCTAAGTTCTGGATTTAAGGACTGTTCTCAGCATATGCTGTCTGGAGGAATCAAAATCATATCTCTGTCTTCATTACTTACTCCTTCTTTTGCAATTTTTAAAGTAAACACAGTATTTGAAAATAACTTTTGAGAAAATGGTGGTCTTTAAATGAAATTTGAAAAGTTTCAATATAGGTATGAATGCATTTGGGGTTGTTGATGACTTATGATTATGGAAGTTTCAATTCCATGAATGTATATATTTGCTTCAGTCTTTTCATAACAATAAAATAAATATTATTGTGGTTTAAAGTTTGGTTCAGTAATAAATGCATTATTTCAAAAAAAATATGTAACTATAAAGTAAAAGGGATTGTGCATACATAATTAAAATTCCTAATCACTGACCTGTGTTATTGCTGGCAATCCTTCATATCTTTTCAGTGTAAAACAATGTGAAACAGGGTCAGCGGCTTTTTCCACTGTTGTTTCTTCTGGATCAAGTTTTGGTGGTAGCATCTTGTCCCAAGGAACCATTTCATAAGCTCTATAAAATTATGAAATAATGACATTTTGTGAAAAATACATATCCAACTAGCATGGTTCCGAACAGTATTGCATTCTGTAGTAGGAAGATGTCCTCAAGACTCCTGCCCCTCGTGTACACACTGTATACAACCACTTCCCTTCTAGTGTGAGCAGAGCAGATGAATGTGAGAGGTACTATTCCTATGACAGTTTCTATGGCAAATTTATATGGCAAAAGGGACTGCACACATGTAATTAAGGTCTCTAATCAGCTGAATCTGAGTGACTCAAAAGGTGGCTTATCCTAAGTGGTTCTAACCTAAACAAGTGAGCCCCAAAAGAGGCAAGAAATCAACAGCAGACATCTTTAGTTATCCTTAAACAAAACCGGTGAGTCGTGCAGCTGCACTGAGCTGAATTCTGCCAACAATCCGAATGATCCTGGGAGATGAGGACCCAACTGTCACTGATGTCTTGATTTCAGCCTGAGAAACTCTGAGCATGGAACACAGTGTGGACATGCCAGCACTTTCACCTTATGGAAATGTGAGATGATAAACGGGCATGATTTAAAGCTGCTACATTGTGGTAATCTATTACACACTTTTTTTTTTCATTTGGTCTCTGCAGCAGGACAAGAAGAATATTAATACATAAATAAACTATGGCTTACAGAACTGAGTTTGTTTGCTTGAGGTCACTCAGCCACTGATGGTCAAAGTTAGGACTCCCATCTCGATTACTGGCTTCTGAAGGGTCAGTTATATTCACATGATGTGAAGCAGTTCATCCCCCTCCTCCCTAAAGCCATCTCTGCATCTTCTTCCTCTTCTACCTGTTGCCTCCTCTTGGTCTCTTTTGCGGGCTTCCTTCTCTCCTTTTCCTTGATGTACACATGCCAAGACTCAAGCTCTGCTCTTCTTTTGCTCATTCAATGCTGTGGCTTGACATCCCTGCCTATATATCATGACAACCAGTTGTATTCCTCCAGCTCAGCCCTCTCCCCGCAGACTGCAGACCCACAGACCCACTGCCCACTTGATATATCCACTAGGATTCCTAATGAGCACCTCTGACATTCAGCACGTCTAAAACTGACCTCTCTTATTTCACTCCAAACCTTCTCTACCTGCCTTCACTGTGATAAGCAATGGCTTCAGTCCATGCGGCTGCAGAGCCTAAAACCTTGGAATCATTCTCCACGACTCTTTCTTTCAGACTTATATTTACAGCCTGGAAATTGTGTTAGTTTAGCTTTCAAAATGTAACCAGGGGCCAACAACTGTTAAAACTTCCTACTGACCTCCTCCTACCTGCTTTTACTTCTGACCTAGATAACAGTGGCAGCCTTCTGACTGGTCTGCCAGCTTCTTCTCTCACTCAATCCACTGTGAATCCAACAGCCACCATGACTGTTGATATACACACCCAATCTGGCCACTTCACTGCCAATGCCTTACTATTTACAGTTTCTTAACATGCCCCATGAGATCTGGGTCCTGTCACTTCCTGAGTTCTTCCACTACCGCTCCCTTACTCTGCTGCAGACCCTGGCCTTTGTTCTTCCTTGATAGACACCTCAGTCACATGTCTGACATGGGGCTGTTACTCTGTAATCCCTTTGACTGGAAAACAGTCCCTCCAGACATCTGCACATCCCCTCATCTCCTCCAAGTTTCCACTCAAATCTCACTGTGCAAAGAGGCCCACCCAGACCTCTCAGTTGTTCCAGAAGCCTATTACTCGACATGGGGTGCTTCTGATCTTTTCATGTTTTACTTTTTCCCTCATTTTTTCATTGACTTATTAACTTCTAAGATACGACCTATCTACCTATTAGGCTTGTGGCTTAGTGTCAGTCTCCCTAACCTCTCAGTTATTCCAGAAGCCTATTATCCCACACGGGCACTCCTGATCTTATCATGTTTTACTTTTTCTCTCATTCTTCCATTGACTTATTACGTTCTAAGATATGATCTGTCCACCTATTAGGCTTGTGGTTTAGCGTCCATCTCCCTTTAGAGTGAGTACTCACTGGAGAGTCTCACAGCCTGGGGCGTAGACACATAACAGATACTTTGTATGATTCACTACTCCAAACTTCTTTGCTCTCCTTTTCTATGATGCTGTACCCTTATCTCATCCTCTCTCTCAGACCATTTCCTTTCTGTTCTGGTTTTATTTCTCTATTAAATGTAGGGTTTTCTCTGTTCAACTGTTTATTTTAGCAATCAATGTAAGTAAGTAAAGAATTGTGTTTGAAGTTTTTTGAAGTCATCGCAGGACCCTAGATATTGTGCACAGGAAGGAGCTGTGTTATTAAAGAAAAACTAAATAGAACTATATTTTAAAATCAAATTCTATTGGGAAAAAAATGCTTACTTTTGTGTAGAGGACTTGTAAAATGAGTCTTTTGCACTATATTTCTTGTTTGATTGTAAAACTGGTTCTCCATTATCCTAGAAGAGGCGAATAATGTTAAAAAAATAAGATATAAATGAGAATTGCTAACGTTTTCTATTCATCATTCTTTCTTTTCTCGTCTTTCCGCATTTTTCTTCTTTCAAAGCACATCTTGGATCAACCAGATTTAATGCTTTCCTACTGCCCTCTATTATCTTGAAAATTTACATTTTGTTTACACATACACACATATACACACACGCACACACATTCTTACTGATTACATTAAAATTTACAAATATATATTATTCTACTCATCTTTTTAATCTCTGATTTTTGGCTTAATCATTTTTTAGTTTAAGATTGTAATTTATATAATTAATTCTAGACCTTTCTTATTTTCTAATATGCACACAAAAGACTGATTTTTTATTCCTAGAACACTTTTAAAAGCTTTATATAAAATTATCAATTTTATTTTCAAATTTATGATTTAGGTTAAAACATTTTCCAATTTCTCCTGTGATTTCTTCTTTGACCCATGAATTACTTAGAGTCGTGGTGTTTCATTATAAAATATTTGATGCTTTCCCAGACATCTTATATTATTTATTTTTAACTCTGGTAGTTAGGGGCTTTCCAGATGGTAGTAGTGGGAAAGAACCCACCTCCCAATGCAGAAGATGCAAGATGTGGGTTAGATCGCTGGGTAGGGAATATGACATGAAGGAGGAAATGGTAACAAACTTTGTATTCTGGCCTGGAAAATCTCATGGACAGAGGAGCCTGATGGGCTGTGGTCCATAGGGTCACAAAGAGTCAGACAAAACTGAAGTGACTTAGTATGTTGTAGTTTGAGAACACATATAGTAAACTATAGTTACTGACTTGGAATTCTGAACCAAATTTGCAATCCTGGAATAATGCCCACTTAGTTCTAATGTCTTATCCTTTTTATATATCACCAATTGTTCTTCCCAGATGGTGCAAGTGGTAAAGAACCCGCCTGCCAATGCAGGAGACTGAGGGGATGCACATTCAATCCCTGGGTTGGAAAGATCCTCTGCAGAAGGGCATGGCAACCCACTCTAGTATTCTTGCCTGGAGAGTCCCAGGGACAGAGGAGCCTGGTGGGCCACAGTCATAGGGTCACAAAGTGGAGGACATGACTGGAGCAACCTAACACGCAAATTCAATTTAGTAAAATTTTGCTAAGAATATTTTTCATATGCCTGTTCATAGGCATAGCCATCTAATTTTTGTTATAGTATCTTTTTCATATTTTGATGACAGTCTTCTTTTGTTCTCAGATATATTATTTGGGTCAGATGATATTATTTCTTCCTTAAACATCCTTTTATTCATCAGTAAAACTATCTAACCCTGGAGTTTTTTCTGTGTAAAGTGTTTTAATAATCAATTAAACTATTTTAATAGCTACAGGGCTACTCAGTTCAGCTCAGTTCAGTCACTCTGTTGTGTCTGACTCTTTTTGACCCCATGGACTGAGGCATGTCAGGCTTCTCTGTCCATCATCAACTCCCAGAGCTTGCTCAAACTCATGTCCATCGACTCAGTGATGCCATCCAACCCTCTCATCCTCTGTCGTCCCCTTCTCCTCTCACCTTCAATCTTCCCCAGCATCAGGGTCTTTTCAAATGAGTCAGCTCTTCACATCAGGTGGCCAAAGTATTGGAGTTTCAGCTTCAACATCCGTCCTTCCAATGAACACCCAGGACTGATCTTCTTTAGAAGGGACTGGTTGGATCTCCTTGCAGTCCAAGGGACTCTCTAGAGTCTTCTCCAACACCGCAGTTCAAAAGCATCAGTTTTTCGGTATTCAGCTTTATGGTTCAACTCTTACATTCATACAAGACTACTGGAAAAGCCATAGCTTTGACTAGATGGACCTTTGTTGGCAAAGTAATGTCTCTGCTTTTTAATATGCTGTCCAGGTTGGTCATAGCTTTTCTTCAAAGGACTAAGTGTCTTTTAATTTCAAGCCTGTAGTCACCATCTGCAGTGATTTTGGAGCCCAGGAAAATACAGTTGGTCACTGTTTCCCCACCTATTTGTCATGAAGTGATGGGACTGGATACCAAGATCTTAGGTTTTTGAATGCTGAGTTTTAAGTCAGCTTTTTCACTCTCCTCTTTCACTTTCATCAAGAGGCTCTTCAGTTCCTCTTCACTTTCTGCCATAAGGATGGTGTCATCTGCATATCTGAGGTTATTGATATTTCTCTCAGCAATCTTGATTCCAGCTTGTGCTTCATCCAGCCCGGCATTATGCATAATGTACTCTGCATAGAAGTTAAATAAGCAGGAGTGTGACAGTACACAGCCTTGACATACTCTTTCTCCAATTAGCAATGAGTCTGTTGTTCCATGTCCAGTTCTATCTGTTGCTTCCTGACCTGCATACATATTTTTCAGGAGGCAGGTAAGGTGGTCTGATACTCCCATATCTTTAAGAAATTTTCCACAGGTTTTTTGTGATCCACACAGTGAATGTCTTTGGCATAGTCAATAAAGCAGAAGTAGATGTTTTTCTGGAACCTTCTTGCTTTTTATATGATCCAATGGATGTTGGCAATTTGATCTCTGGTTCCTCTGTCACTCAGACTTTATTATGTCAGTTTTGATAAGCTGTGTTTTCAAAGAATTTGCTGACATAAAGTTGTTTACCATATTCTTCATTAAAATATAAACTATATTGAGATCTTTAATGAACTAAATCTGATTAATGCATATGATTTGATATTACAGCTATATATATATATTTTTTTTTCATGAAACCACCACAACAGACAAGATTCAGAGTATTTATATTCTGAAAAAGCACTTCTCATGCTTCTTTGTATCCATATATCCCTAAGTTCCCAGTCCAGGTCAACAAGTAATCTGCTTTTTGTCACTCTATGCTGTTCTGCATTTTTAGAGCTTTAGTTAAATAGAATCAGCTAATATATAATATTTTGTTTCTGGTTACTTTCATTCAGTATAATGATTTTCAGTTTCATTCCTATTGTCCCTTGTGTTAGCATAATAGATCTTACTTGCTGAATATTAGTCTATTGTATGGCTACACTACAACGTGTTCATACTTTCACATGCACATGAACAATTTGTTTCCACTTTTTTGTCAATGAGGAATAAAGCTGTTCTGAGTATTTATGCTCAAGTCATTGTGTGGACATATATTTAAATTTGTCTTGTATAAATATCTAAGAGCAACATGTCTGGACACTTGATAGGTATGTGTCTAACTTCTGAACAAAGTGTTAAAGTTTCTGCAATATTTGTAACATTTCACTTTCCCACCAGCAGGGTGTAAGGGTTCCAGTGCTCTGGATCCTTGTCAACAGTTTGAATTTTCAGTCTTTTAAATTTTAGCTATTGTGGAAATATACTGTATTTAAGTTGTATTTCACTAATGACTCAGCACATTGAGCATTTTTTACTGTGTCCATTAACTATTCTTATATTTTTTTGTGAGGTGTCTGTTCAGATCTTTTGATAATTTTTCATTTGGGGTGTTCCTGATTGATTTCAAGTGATCTTTATACATCTTAGACACAAATACTTTCTTATTTATATGACTGTGAATATTTTCCCATTATATCGCTTGCTGATTCATTTTCTTAATAATGCACTTTGAAAATCTAAATATTTCAGAAATTTTATAATCCTAATTTTATATTAAGGCTTATTATATTATCAATTTAAGATTATTTTTTGTACAGGTTAATGGTATATCCAGCTATTTCTGTAATACATTAAAAGACTTTCCTTTTTTCACTAAAATGCTTGGCACATTTGGTGACTGTATTTCTGGACTCTTAGGTTCCATTAATCTGTATGTCTATCATTTGCCTATTGGTAAATGGCAACCCACTCCAGTACTCTTGCCTGGAAAATCCCATGGACAGAGGAGCCTGGTAGCTACAGTCCATGGGGTCACAAAGGGTCAGACACGACTGTGCGACTTCACTCACACTCATTCACTGATTATTGTAGCTTTATAGTAAGACTTGAAATCAGGTGGGATAAATCCTCCAACTTGTTTTTTTTATTCAAAATAGTTTTAGCTATTTTAGGTTTCCATTGTATATTGATTTTCAAAAAGAAACAGCTTGGATGTTGATTAGAATTGCACTAAGACTAAAAATCAACTTAGAAAGGTCTAAAAAGAATTTAACACTGAGCCTTCCAGCCCAGATGAGAGCAAGTTGCTCTATTTGGGTACTTTTAAATTTTTCTCAATACACTTTGTAGTTTTGCCACAGGGTTCTCAAATATTTGTAGTTGCTGGTTAAAGTGTTCTTAGTTGACTTAAAAAAATTTTACTGTGTCCTCATTTTCTTCTGGCTTGTACGGATTCTAACAAGAAGCCTGCTGTCATTTTCATATGTGCTTCTTTGTATATTCATTTTTTCCTCTACCTGTTTTAGGATCTTCTCTTTTAGCACTGTTTTTCAGTAATGTGATTGATGTGTATGGGTTTATCTATACTCAGCTTGGCATCTGCTGAATTTCTTGGGTCTACAGATTTATAATTTCCATCCGTTAGGAATAATTTGGCCATTATTTTCCCCAATAATTTTCCCACCTTCTTTTCTCCCCTGGGATACCAACTACATGTATGCTAGGCTGCTTGAAATTATTCCACAGTTGACTGTGGATCTTCTCCCTGTATTTATTTTGGACAGTTTCTATTCCTGTGTCTTTCATTATTCTTTTATTTTGCAGGGTCTAATCTGCTTTTGGAGCAGTTTTAGACACTGTATTTTTCTCTATAAATCATTTTGAGTCTTGTTTGTGTGGCCAATTTTCCACGTTGTCATGGTTGTGGTCTCCTCCAAAGCCTGAATGTAGGGAACAAATTTGTAACATAATCCTGTCATTTCTTCATGTCTGTCACTCGTGTGTCTGGTATTGTTGATTTGTTTTTCTCTTGACTATGGTAATATTTTTCTTCTTCTCTGCATAAAAATGAATATTTTTATTGTCCATTTGTTTTGCACTTTAGTTTGTTGGTTGCTAGATGTAGTTTTATACTTAGTATTAGACTCTGTTTCAGTGCAAAGTTCAATAATTGAAATCAGTTGGGTGCTTTTGAGGGTTCCTTTTGAACTTTGTTTGTTAAAGTCCAGAGGAGCCTTTAGAGGACTAACTTGACCTGACTAGAGGTGATATCCTTCTGAAGCATCTACTGATATCCCATGTACTCTGTGTCTTCCTTCTTTGTGGGACATGAACCATCCTCTGACTGTCTGAGTGTCAGAGAATGATCATGAAGTTCTTTACAATAAGTCTTTGCCCAGCTTTGGTAATTTCCTCTTAAGGACACGCAGATCTACACTATGTCCTGTGCATTCTTTGCCCCACACCCAGGTCTCTAGAGCCCCTTCTATGTAGCTCCCTCCACCCTGATAGCCTACTCTGCATATTTTGCTTGACTTAGTCACCTGCAACTCCAGTTTCCTCAACTGCATAAGCATGCAAAGCTTTGTATGATTTCCCTTCCTTGGGCTGTGGTTTGGAAACTGTCACTATTTTGTCCATTTTGTGTCCACTTTGCTGCCCATTTTTTAGCTTTCTGAGAAGGTATATTCATTCAGCAAAGAGAGTTTTACTGGAGTTTAGTGGGGAGAAACTAGGAAAGCTGTTAATGATCCTACAATGCAGGCAATGTTCTGCACATTAAAGAATTACCCAGCCCTAAATGTCAGTGTGGGGCTTCCCTGGTAGCTCAGCAGTTAAGAATCTGCCAGCTGATTCAGGAGATGTGGGTTCGATCCCTGGGTCGGGAATATCCCCTAGAGAAGGAAATGGCAACCCATTGCAGTTTTCTTGCCTGGAAATTCTATGGACAGAGGAGCCTGGTGGGCTACACAGCCCATGGGCCAAAAATGAGTCAAACACGACTTAGCCACTAAATACCACCACCACCACCAAATGTCAATTGTGCCAAGGTTGAGAAACACTGGTTTGACATATTATACCCAGTCTATTATTTAGCTCTTCTTCAGGGACTCTAATTATACATATATTGTTTCTTCTTTCATTCTGTCTGCCCTCTGATGGAGAATGAGAGGCTTGTGGAAGTTTCCTGATGGGAGAGACTGACTGAGGGGGAATCTGGGTCTTCTGATGGACAGGGCCATGCTCAGTAAAACTTTAATCCAATTTTCTGTTGATAGGTGGGGCTGCATTCCCTCCCTATTGTTTGGCCTGAAGCCAAATTATGGCAGGAGTAATGAGAATTGTGACCTCCTTCAAAAGGACTCATGCCCACGCTGCTGAGTTCAGTGCCCGCAGCAGGCCACCCATGCCTCTGCCAGAGAATCCTGGACACTCACAGGCAACTCTTGCTCACTCTCTTGTGGGGACACTGCTCCTTTTTCCTGGCTCCTGGTGCACACAAGGGTTTTTTTTTGTGCCCACCAAGAGTGTGTTTCCCCAGTCCTGTGGAAGTTCTGTAATCAAATCCCACTGGCCTCCAAAGTCAAATTCCCTGGGGATTTTCAGTCCCTTTGCCAAATTCCCAGGTTGGAAAATCTGTTGTGGGTCCTAGAACTTTCTTAGCAGGTTGAAAATTTCATCAGTATAATTGTTCTGCAGTTTCTGGTAGTCTGCTCAGAGGCTCTATGGTGGGGCTAATGGCGACCTCCTCCAACAGGGCTTCTGCTACATGCTGCCTGTGCCAGGTCTGCAGCAGCCGGAGCCCCTGTCTCCAGCAGCAGGCCACTGTTGACTAGTGCCTCTGCAGGAGACACTCAAACACTCAAAGGCAGGTCTGGCTCAGGCTCTGTGGGGTCTCTGGGTCCTAGTGCTCACAGGTTTTGTTTGAGCCCTCTGAGCATCTCTACAGGGAATGGGGTTTGATTCTAAGCATGATTTCACCCCTCCTACTATCTTGCTGAGGCTTCTCCTTTGCTATTGGATGTGGGATATCTCTTTTTGATGGGATCCAACATTCTCCTGTCAATGGCTGTTCAGCAGAGAGCTGTAATTTTGGAGATCTCGCAGGAGAAGATGAGTGTACGACCTTCTACTCCACTGAATCCCTTAGAAGAAATGGAGTAGCCCTCACAGTCAACAAAAAAGTACTAAATGCAGTACTTGGTTGCAATCTCAAAAATGACTGAATGATTTCTGTTCATTTCCAAAGCAAGCCATTCAGTATTACAGTAATCCAAGTCTATGCCCAAACCACTAAAGTCGAAGAAGCTGAAATTGAACAGTTTTCTATGGTGACCTAAAAGATCTTCTAGAACTAACACCAAACGAAGATGTCCTTTTCATCATAGGGGTCTGGAATGCAAAAGTAGGAAGTCAATAAATACCTGGAGTAACAGGCAAGCCTGGCCTTGGAGTACAAAATGAAGAAGGGCAAAGGCTAACAGAGTTGTGCCAAGAAACTATGACCCGACTGGTCATAGCAAAACCCTCTTACAACAACACAAGAGATGACTCCACACATGGACATCACCAAATGGTCAATACTGAAATCAGATTGATTACATTCTTTACAGCCAAAGATGGAGAGGCTCTATACAGTTAGCAAAAACAAGACCAGGAGCTGACTGCACACAGATCTTGAACTCTTTATTGCAAAATTCAGACTTAAATATAAGAAAGTAGGGAAAACCACTAGACCATTCAGGTATGACCTAAATCAAATTCCTTATGATTATACATTGGAAGTAATAGATTTAAGGCATTAGATTTGATAGACAGAGTACCTAAAGAACTATGGACAGAAGTTCATGACACTGTAGAGGAGACAGGGATCAAGACCATCTCCAAGAAAAAGAAATGCAAAAAGGAAAAATGGTTGTCAGAGGAGGTGTTACAAATAGCTGAGAAAGGAAGAGAAGCTAAAGGCAAAGGACAAAAGGAAAGATATACCCATCTGAACGCAGAATTCCAAAGAATCGCAAAGAGAGATAAGAAAGCCCTCCTTAGTGATCAGTGCAAAGAAATGGAGGAAAACAATAGAATGGGAAGGACTAGAAATCTCTTCAAGAAAATCAGAAATACCAAGGGAGCATTTCATGCAAAGATGGGCTCGATAAAGGACAGAAACGGTGTGGACCTAACAGGAATAGAAGATATCAAGAGATGGCAAGAATACAAAGAAGAACTATACAAAAAAATCTTAATGACCCAGATAGCTATGATGATGTGATCACTCACCTAGAGCCAGACATCCTGGAATGTTAAGTCAAGTGGGCCTTAGGAAGCATCACTAAGAACAAAGCTAGTGGAGGTGATGGCATTCAAGCTGAGCTACTTCAAATCCTGAAAGATGATGCTGTGAAAGTGCTGCACTCATTATGCCAGCAAATTTGGAAAATTCAGCAGTGGCCACAGGACTGAATATGGTCCGTTTTCATTCCAATCCCAAAGAAAGGCAATGCCAAAGAATGTTCAAACTACTACACAATTGCACTCATTTCACACACTAGAAAAGTAATGCTCAAAATTCTCCAAGCAAGGCTTCAACAGTACATGAACCAAGGACTTCCAGATGTTCCAGTTGGATAAGTTTAGATAAGGCAGAGGAATCAGAGCTCAAATGGCCATTGGATCACAGAAAGTTTCAGAAAGAGAGTTCCAGAAAAAACATCAGTAGATTTACACCAAAGACTTTGACTGTGTGGATCACAACAAACTCTGGAAAATTCTTCAAGAGATGGGAATACCAGACCACATAATCTGCCTCCTGACAAATCTGTATGCCGGTCAAGAAGCAACAGTTAGAACCAGATATGGAATAACAGACTGGTTCCAAATTGGGAAAGGAGTACGTCAAGGCTATATATGGTCACTCTGCTTATTTAACTTATATGCAGAGTACATCATATGAAATGCCAGGCTGGACAAAGTATAACCTGTCATACCAATAACCTCAGATATGCAGATGATACCACCCTTATAGCAGAAAGCAAAGAGGAACTAAAGAGCCTCTTAATGAAAGTGAAAGTGAAAAAACTGGCTTAAAACTTAACATTCAAAAAACAAAGATCATGGCATCCAGGCCCATCACTTCATGGCAAATAGATGGGGAAACAATGGAAATAGTGACAGGCTTTATTTCCTTGGGTTCCAAAATCACTGCAGATGGTGACTGCAGCCATGAAAGTAAAAGACACTTGCTCCTTGGAAGAAAAGCTATGACAAACCTAGACAGCATATTAAAAATCAGAGACATTACTTTGGCGACAAAGGTCCATCTAGTCAAAGCTATAGTTTTTCCAGTAGTCATGTATGGATGAGAGAGTTGGATTATAAAGAGAGCCAAGAGCCGAAGAATTGATGCTTTTGAACTGTGGTGTTGGAAAAGACTCTTGAGAGTCCCTTGGACTACAAGGAGATCACACCAGCCAGTCCTGAATATTCATTGGAAGGTCTCATGCTGAAGCTGAAGCTCCAACACATTGGCCACCTGATGCGAATAACTGTCTCACTGAGAAAGACCCTGATGCTGGGAAAGATCGAAGGCAGGAGAAGGGGACAACAGAGGATGAGATGGTTGGATGGCATCACTGACTCGATGGACATGAGTTTGAGCAAATATGTGAGTTGGTGATGGACAATGAAGCCTGACTTACTGTAGTCCTTGGGGTTGCAAAGAGTCGGACATGACTGAGTGAACTGAACTGTTTCTTCTTTGCATATCTTCCTTTTCAACCATTTTCCCTTAGCTATTTTCAACTAATTCTTTATTGTCTTTTTATTCTCTTTGGTGATTTTCATTAAATTTTTATTTTAATTGCCTTTTTCTTGCGTTTCACNAGTGAACTGAACTGTTTCTTCTTTGCATATCTTCCTTTTCAACCATTTTCCCTTAGCTATTTTCAACTAATTCTTTATTGTCTTTTTATTCTCTTTGGTGATTTTCATTAAATTTTTATTTTAATTGCCTTTTTCTTGGGTTTCATGTAATGAAGTCATAATTTCTGAATGAATCTTTATTTCACCTAAAATTTTATTTGCAATTATTCTTTGAATTTCTGTGTGAAATTTCTGCACTTTTGCACAACCCCAAATAGTTGTTTGAAAATATATAACAAACTTCGGAGTGTATTACAATGCTCTTCGGTTTTATAGTTGATTTGGGGAGTAACTGTCTTCACTGAAGTATTCTAATTCTCGTTTTCTGTTTTATTACAGTTTAATTCAATCTGTGAATTTCATGTGGTTTATAAAATTTAAAGTTCAATTGTGCCCTATTTTGTCAGTGTAGCCAAGTACAATTTCTTTCTTATACCTATGAGACTAACCAATGTTCAGTTAGATTAGTTTCCCCTTTCAGAGCAGCAGATTCCTATCAGGCCAAAGTGACACTAAGTGCTGGCTTACATTTTAAAGTTTCTAACCTTTCATTGGTTCAGTAATTTCTCTCCATTTTATTAACTTTTTTATATTAAAAAGTAAATATTAATCTAGTCATTTCCATTAGAAATATTGCCCCATGTTACTTAGTTAGCTTCCATTACTGGTAGGAAAATATCAAAATTTATCTTGACATAAAACTATATGCTTAAGTTTAAATAAGTATGCTTTATGAGTTTTTGCATGACAAGAACTTCAGCTGGGGGGTGGTCCAAAGATGGCGGAGGAATAGGATGGGGAGATCACTTTCTCCCTAACTAATTCATCAAAGGAACATTTCAACGCTGAGTAAATTCCACAAAACAACTTCTGAATGCTGGCATAGGATAT
The DNA here is from genome assembly GCA_006410735.1 of Raphicerus campestris. NCBI lineage: Eukaryota > Metazoa > Chordata > Mammalia > Artiodactyla > Bovidae > Raphicerus > Raphicerus campestris. The sequence goes on along the minus strand of SJYW01030542.1, from coordinate 4,078 downwards.
CAGGCATCCAGCAAAGCAGATCATTGGCTTCAAAACCTGGTAGGAAAAAATATAAAAGACGAAAAAAAAAGAGACAAAGGAGGTAGGGAGGGAGCTCCATCCCCTGAAGGGAATCCCGTCCTAGGAAGAGACTCTTAAAAAGAGAGGTTTCCAAACACCAGGAAACATTCACATAGCCAAGTCTGTGGCAAGCCTTGGTGTTATGACCGAAGTCCAAANGACTGGTTCCAAATTGGGAAAGGAGTACGTCAAGGCTATATATGGTCACTCTGCTTATTTAACTTATATGCAGAGTACATCATATGAAATGCCAGGCTGGACAAAGTATAACCTGTCATACCAATAACCTCAGATATGCAGATGATACCACCCTTATAGCAGAAAGCAAAGAGGAACTAAAGAGCCTCTTAATGAAAGTGAAAGTGAAAAAACTGGCTTAAAACTTAACATTCAAAAAACAAAGATCATGGCATCCAGGCCCATCACTTCATGGCAAATAGATGGGGAAACAATGGAAATAGTGACAGGCTTTATTTCCTTGGGTTCCAAAATCACTGCAGATGGTGACTGCAGCCATGAAAGTAAAAGACACTTGCTCCTTGGAAGAAAAGCTATGACAAACCTAGACAGCATATTAAAAATCAGAGACATTACTTTGGCGACAAAGGTCCATCTAGTCAAAGCTATAGTTTTTCCAGTAGTCATGTATGGATGAGAGAGTTGGATTATAAAGAGAGCCAAGAGCCGAAGAATTGATGCTTTTGAACTGTGGTGTTGGAAAAGACTCTTGAGAGTCCCTTGGACTACAAGGAGATCACACCAGCCAGTCCTGAATATTCATTGGAAGGTCTCATGCTGAAGCTGAAGCTCCAACACATTGGCCACCTGATGCGAATAACTGTCTCACTGAGAAAGACCCTGATGCTGGGAAAGATCGAAGGCAGGAGAAGGGGACAACAGAGGATGAGATGGTTGGATGGCATCACTGACTCGATGGACATGAGTTTGAGCAAATATGTGAGTTGGTGATGGACAATGAAGCCTGACTTACTGTAGTCCTTGGGGTTGCAAAGAGTCGGACATGACTGAGTGAACTGAACTGTTTCTTCTTTGCATATCTTCCTTTTCAACCATTTTCCCTTAGCTATTTTCAACTAATTCTTTATTGTCTTTTTATTCTCTTTGGTGATTTTCATTAAATTTTTATTTTAATTGCCTTTTTCTTGGGTTTCATGTAATGAAGTCATAATTTCTGAATGAATCTTTATTTCACCTAAAATTTTATTTGCAATTATTCTTTGAATTTCTGTGTGAAATTTCTGCACTTTTGCACAACCCCAAATAGTTGTTTGAAAATATATAACAAACTTCGGAGTGTATTACAATGCTCTTCGGTTTTATAGTTGATTTGGGGAGTAACTGTCTTCACTGAAGTATTCTAATTCTCGTTTTCTGTTTTATTACAGTTTAATTCAATCTGTGAATTTCATGTGGTTTATAAAATTTAAAGTTCAATTGTGCCCTATTTTGTCAGTGTAGCCAAGTACAATTTCTTTCTTATACCTATGAGACTAACCAATGTTCAGTTAGATTAGTTTCCCCTTTCAGAGCAGCAGATTCCTATCAGGCCAAAGTGACACTAAGTGCTGGCTTACATTTTAAAGTTTCTAACCTTTCATTGGTTCAGTAATTTCTCTCCATTTTATTAACTTTTTTATATTAAAAAGTAAATATTAATCTAGTCATTTCCATTAGAAATATTGCCCCATGTTACTTAGTTAGCTTCCATTACTGGTAGGAAAATATCAAAATTTATCTTGACATAAAACTATATGCTTAAGTTTAAATAAGTATGCTTTATGAGTTTTTGCATGACAAGAACTTCAGCTGGGGGGTGGTCCAAAGATGGCGGAGGAATAGGATGGGGAGATCACTTTCTCCCTAACTAATTCATCAAAGGAACATTTCAACGCTGAGTAAATTCCACAAAACAACTTCTGAATGCTGGCATAGGATATCAGGCATCCAGCAAAGCAGATCATTGGCTTCAAAACCTGGTAGGAAAAAATATAAAAGACGAAAAAAAAAGAGACAAAGGAGGTAGGGAGGGAGCTCCATCCCCTGAAGGGAATCCCGTCCTAGGAAGAGACTCTTAAAAAGAGAGGTTTCCAAACACCAGGAAACATTCACATAGCCAAGTCTGTGGCAAGCCTTGGTGTTATGACCGAAGTCCAAATCCCCAAAACTGAGAGAAATAAGATGTCCACAGCAATGCAAAAGCATAAAGGGGTTTATTGCTAGCTCGAGCTAGGGCTCCCCCAGCACCGACGCAGCGGCTATAGGGAAGAAGCCCCGGGTTTTGGGCTGCACTGCTTTTATAGGGAATTTAATCAGGTAAAAGGGTACAAGAGGGGGTGTTCAAGCAGGAGGACAACTGATTGGCCACTTTAGGGGGTGTTTAAGTTGACAGATAACTAGTTGGTTACTTCCATCCATAGGATTTTTGTGTAGATTCTTGATTGGTTTTTACTTCCAAGGTAAATCACAAGCTCCTGAACGTTAAGTCAGAAGGTTTAGCCTAGTGACCGACTGGCTCGTGTACAGTGAGGCTAGGTTAGGTAATCTGAGGGTTGATTGGCTATGGGTAGTGAGCTTAGGTTGGGTAACGTCTAAAGTTCTTTTGCCCAGGACCTTGCAGGATGGAATTCTTTTACAAGATGGAGTAGCTCAGGCCCTTCATCCTAGGGTGAGTGGGACCCTGCTAGGGTGTAGTCTCCTGGAATCATGACCCAGGTTTACAAGAATTCAAACCCTATGCAACTTTTCAAGCCTGCCATGGCTCCGGTCTGGTTTCCCAACATTGGAAGCACAGAGGGCAACATAACAGGAAGGAAAAATAAATAAATAATTTAAACAAACAGATTACAAGCCCAACAGTAAATCCCCCAGTGGGAAAGCAGCGCAGACGCCTGCATCCAACTCTAGCAAGTGGGGGTTGGGCAGGGAGGAGTGGGAGGTGCAAGCGGCAGTGCTTTCTATGAATCGGGCCGCGGGAGAGCGGGCTGCAGTGCTTTTTCTGAGAATCGGGTGGCCCGCGCGTAACCAAAATGAACTAACTTGGGCTAGCAAACCAGATTGTGGGATAGCTACCACGCAAAATGCTCGAATGCCAGGACCGCACACAGAACAAAGCATGGATTGGAAATAGCCAGTCGTAGACCATTCCCCTCTGGTGACAGGCAGCCAGAGCCTTAAGGGCTGGAAGGGGGCAATTGCAGCCCAAGAGAGACATTACCTACCAAATTGCAAGCAGGTTTCTTTGCTAACTAAGTCTTCTGGGGGCTCTGGACAGTCATCGTCTGCCTGAGAAGGAGCCCTAGCAGTACTCCCAGAAAACGGAGCAACACAGAAAGGCCTTAAATCACTGCAATTGCGCTTGCCAAACTCCCTAGCTACACGGACCAGGGAAGGGCACAAAACGCAGGCCCAACCAAATCTGTGCCTTGGAAGGCTGCCTGAGCGCCGAGCCAGAGTGGCTTAGACTGGGGGGTGCTTGAAGCCTAGGGCCGGCCTCAGTTACCCGGCGGAGCAATGTAGAACCTGAGCCGGGTGCGCCACAAGCAGGGTCAAGCACAGCGTAGAGTCCACCACCACCCTCCCTGTGTCAAGACGGAAATCAAACACTGAAGAGACCAGTAAACAGAGGAAGTTAAATGGAGGGAACTGCCTTGGTAGTGACCTCACACAGTCCACAACGCCAGAGAAAGGGCCAGATATTCCTTTATTAATTTTATGATCAATCTTTTTTTTTTTTTATTGAGTTGGCATGGATGCATGAATGTTTTTTCCTTTTAAAAAAACCTTTTTTTTTAATTCTATTTTTTTCTTATTTTCTTTTTCGTCTCCTTTTTTTAACTTTCTTAAGTTTTTAAGTTCTCTATTTCTCCAATCATTATTTTTATAACCTATTATTACTTTACCAAAAAAAACCTATTTTTAAAGCAAACGCTGTATATAGTCTTATTGTGGTGGATTTTTTTTTTTTTAAATAATTCCGATGGCCTTTTTTTCTTTTCTC
>SJYW01030539.1:53820-86223 GCA_006410735.1 Raphicerus campestris | reverse complement strand
GGGGCCCGCTCCTCACTGCAGGGAGCCGTGGGCCATCTCCACACAGCAGGCTGTGGTCGCTGGTGTGGCGCTGGCTGCGTATCTGTTTTGACATGAGATTGTTTTAAATTTGGCGTTTGATTATATGTAGTGTTACATTGATTACTAATTACTTCATATGGGTGAACACAGCTTTTAATTTTTTTTTTTTGAACTCACAGATAAAGCAGAGGGGAAGTATTCAAATCAGCAGTTAAGGGCTGCACACCTGTTGCCATGGAAACATGGCCTGGGATGTTCACAGTTAAAGACTGAATGTGCCCAGGCGGGCGTCCACCTGCTGCCCGGGGCTCGAGGTCACTCTGCCCTGACCAGGGGTGACTGAACTACCCCAGAGCGTCAGACCACAAGCTGGAGGCACCGGGCAGTGGAGACGCAGGCCGCTTCGCTCCCGAGCTCACAGAAGAGGAGGGACCGGCTTCAGCTCACGTGACCCAGCACAGCCTGGGGAGCACCTTGGAGGGGGCGGGTCAGAGGCAGGGGAGAGGTCCCCCACGGCAGAGCAGCCATCCACTCAGAGCAGCTCCCCGCCACCCCCAGCTGTGAAGGTGCTGATCTGGGGGGGCAGCAGGAGGCAAGCACCAGCAGCCTGCCTCGGGGACCCATGTCCCCCCAGGATGGACAGAGCGGGGTCCTGACTCCCAGGACTTCGGGACAACTTTTACAGAGGAGTGCAGTCCAGGGAGGTCACCGGGGTCGGCCTGAGCCCAGGTTCCCCACCAAGTGATGCCCCCGCGACTCATCTCCCCCATGGCATTTCGGGTGGGGACTTGGGGGGCAGTGGGTGTGGGGGCCCCCAGAGGACCTGCATCTGTGGGCAGGAGACAGGAAGCCAGCCCTGGGGCTGACCCTCTAGTGGACGCACTTCCAAGTGACGGGCCCTTCAGCTAGAAGGCGGAGCTCAGGACATTTCTAATTTCAAGGCAAGGCTGGATTCAGGGACTGAGGCTCAGCCTCTGGAGGTGATGCCTAGAGGAGCGCTTCCGACATCAATCCCCCGCACCCGGCTCCCCACCCGGGGGTCGCCTGCCTCCGCCTGGCAGAGTGGGCACATGGGCGCCAGGGACACTCGTCTCCCGGGGGCTGAGCCCAGCCACACGGCCACTGCTCTGAACAAGGCTGGGTGCGGCCCCTCCAGCGGTCTTTGCATTCTCTCGGCAATTCCAAGTGCTGGGGCTGAGGACAGGAAGCGGGCTTCCGGAACACCGCATTCCGGGGGCTCTCTGAGCGTCTGCAGAGCTCGGCTTGGCATCACTACTGCCTTCTGACCCAGGCTGCCCAGCTCCGGGGAGGAGACCCCGAGCCAGCTCACAGACCACTGAGACACGCCTGCTCCCACATCCCAGGGGGATGGTCGCCCAGCCTCAGCTGGACCACGGTGCGGCCCCGCAGGGAGACACGCGCCAGGCACTTTCTATGCAACGCAGCTGACATGTCAGACCCGGCTGGCGGGGGATGCCACAGGCAGGCCACACGCACTCATCTCACATGACTGTTTACCCTGACGCGCATCAAAGCTGAACGTGTCTCCATGGCAATGCCTCATCACACGGCACCTCGCCTGCCTTAGACCATGGGAAGCACTCAAAGCCCCTGTGGGCCCACGCGACGGTGACTTTGCATAGCACCTCAGAGGGAAAGGATGCCCTCTCACATGCAACTCGTCTCTACCACGGTGCCAAGTGCCGTTAATCATCTCCAGCATATTTTCGTCTGAGTCTCTTCACTTTTGAGAAATAAGAAAAAAGTATGAGAAGCCCTAGTTAAGGCTGTGTGGGGGACGCTGCGCTGAGCTCCGAGGGGCCCGGCCAGCAGAACTGGGGACCCGTCATCGTGGAAGGGACCACATGGCCACCCCTGAATTCTGACTTCTGACACCGCGCCCTCAGCCTAGCACTGGAATTCTCAGGGCAGCCTGGACAGACCACAGCAAATGTTTTAATGCAATTTTATGCAGATTTTCTTTTTCAAACATAAATAGGAATATTTACAAGGCTAAAGAAGCCTTTCTTGGGATGACACACATTTTACACTTTGAAAAAAAAATTAACTTTGTCTATCTGGAAACACAGATTAGAATAAAAATTAAGTGACAGGCACAAGAATATAACTTGAGGAACCAGAGCCCACGAGGACAGGCACATGGCAGGGCCCCCAGCAGCCCAAGCCTCAGGTGGCTGCCAGCGTCCACCCTCCAGCATCTGGTCGCAGCCGGACAGGAAAGGGGAGCCGTGGGGGGTGAGAGCAGCCCCGCCAAGCAGCCCTGAAGTCTTCAGGGTCCAGTGGCCACCTGCCAACACCCAGCATCGTCTCAAACTCAGCTCACAGTCTTTACGCAAGACAGCCTGCCGGCTCCGACACGTCCACCTGATTTGTGTCAGCGCTCACCCTCAGATGTGACTGGCTTCTGCTTCACACACCCTGGAGTCTGCAGCTCCTCCTGTCTCACAAGACTCACCCACAGTGCCGCCTGTCACCGCTCCCCACCTGCCCGGGCCCAGCTGCGGGCCCTGTAGGCCGCTCCCACCCTCTGCCGTCCACACACCCCTTGGGTTTCCAAACACGAGCCTCAGTCTAAACCCGGGGCATTTGTGACCACTTACCACGTCCTGCCTACGTGTCTATACTCACATAGCACCACAGATATGAGTGTGTGAGGACTCGAGTTACCTGGAACGTCCTCCACAACAACCTGGGAGCCACACTCAGCACACACGTGGTGGCGTTTCCTCTCACGTCCTCGCTTATTCAAAAGCAAACATGTACTCAGTTACTTCGGTTGCCAGCTTTTTCTTTACTAGAACTATAAGAAACGGTATCAAAGATGAAATGGCAAATACCTACACACACATCGACTGAGTGAAGTCGGTCAGTCATGCCCGACTCTGCAGCCCCTGGACTGCAGCCTGCCAGGCTCCTCCGTCCAAGTCACGCCCGACTCTGCAGCCCCTGGACTGCAGCCTGCCAGGCTCCTCTGTCCAAGTCACGCCCGACTCTGCAGCCCCTGGACTGCAGCCTGCCAGGCTCCTCCATCCAAGTCACGCCTGACTCTGCAGCCCCTGGACTGCAGCCCGCCAGGCTCCTCTGTCCAAGTAATCCTCCAGGCAAGATTACCATAGCGGGTTGCCATTTCCTTCTCCGGACACACACGTTGAACTGATACCCATCTCCTGGTTTGACGCTCAACCTGCAATGACGTGGGTGCAGCCACCATGGGGTGGGGGCCCGGTGAGTGTACATGGCATCGCTGGGCCCTCCTTGTAACTTCTTGTGAATCTCCAACGATGTCAAAATAGAAAGCTACAGATGATCCTGACCGAGATTTTGGAAAAGGAGAGAGCCGGCTGTGACCCCACCATTCTAGGGGTGACCTCACGGCTGCATGTGCTGCCCCAGCCCGAGTCCATGGCAGTTTCCATAGCTGCGCTGAGGTTCAGAGCTGTCGTAACAATTTTCATGAAATAATATGACATAATTAGTGATCTTCCTGGGGTTTTATACTTAGGTTAGTTTTGGTATTTCCAAAGCTCTGTGTTTCCATTTTCTTAGCAAAAGATGTTCAGTCGTGTCCGACTCTTCGTGACCCCATGGCTTATACAGTCCATGGAATTCTCCAGGCCAGAACACTGGAGTGGGTAGCCTAACCCTTCTCCAGGGGATCTTCCCAACCCAGGGGTCGAACCCAGGCCTCCCGCATTGCAGGCGGATCCTTTACCAGCTAAGCCACAAAGGAAGCCCTTCATTTTCTTGCCTGGTGCATTATCCTCATAAGATAAGTTTCTGGGGGTGTGAGGACTCACTGAGAGTGAGGACCTTCTTAAAGTGTCAGATCCCCACTGTCCTGCAGCTTTCTGAGTCGAGTGGAACTGGTAGCACTTCTGATCTCTGTTAAAGATCTGAGACTTTCCCACCAGTCACTTCTGAAACCACATCCAAGGACGAGGCTTCAGATCAGCACTGGGATGTCCCCAGAGCATGCGCAGGCTCTGCACTCCAGGGTCCTCTGCCATGTTCCCACCCCCACAGCTGCCCCGGGGCTTCCTGCATCACCACGAATTTATCCCCCGGAGAGCCGTCCCCAGGCAGCACAGCCACGAGGCATTGCTGTGATGAGCACCTTGTCACTGTGGGTACCGACCGCGCACCTATGGGTACTGCCTGCGCACCAGTGGGTACTGACCACATACCTGTGGTTACCAACCATGCACCTGTGGGTACTGACCATGCACCTGTGGGTACTGCCTGCACACCTGTGGGTACTGCCTGCACACCTGTGGGTACTGACCACACACCTGAGTATTGACCATGCACCTGTGGGTACTGACCGTACACCTGTGGGTACTGACCGTGCACCTGTGGGTACTGATGACACACCTGTGGGTACTGACCATGCACCTGTGGGTACTGACCATGCACCTGTGGGTACTGCCTGCACACCTGTGGGTACTGACCATGCACCTGTGGGTACTGACCATGCACCTGTGGGTACTGACCATGCACATCTGTGGGTACTGACCATGCACCTGTGGGTACTGCCTGCACACCTGTGGGTACTGACCATGCACCTGTGGGTACTGACCATGCACCTGTGGGTACTGACCATGCATATCTGTGGGTACTGACCATGCACCTGTGGGTGTTTACTAAGCGTGATGAAGTGCCACTCCATTCACATGTGAAAAGTGACCCCTGGGGGTGACAGCTTCCCCGTGGCCTGAGGCCCACATGGGGCTCTGTCCCCACTGTCTTCTCAGGGCAGGGGGTTGGCCCCACGTGCCTTCTTCCCACCTTGACAAGGGGTGTCAACATCAATCCATCCCCAAGTCCAAGTGGACTGGCTGCAGGGTCCCGGGGGACTCGGCTCAACACTACCCCCCCACCCCGAGGGTCACCGTGCCCTGGGCCGGCCGGGCTGCCGTTCTCTGGCTGCTGAGCAATACCCAGTTCCTCTCAGAGACTCCCTGCACCTTGGGCTTTCCCAACAGCCTCTGAAACAGCCACGTCCTTCCATAGACGGGCAACGCTGGGGGCGCTTCTGGGGGAAACTACGCCGTTCCTCAAATGACCGTGGCGTGTCCCCGAGCCACCCGCTCGGCCTCCCGTGATGACTGGGCAACCGCACACACCCGCCAGCATACACAGCACACAGCTGAGTCAAGTTAAGGCATCAGGGGAGGAGTGCGACCACAGCTTCACAGCCTCTCAGGGTCTGCGGAGACCGACATGCGCTTGGCCGCAGAATCCTTTCTCTGGACAAAAATCTTACCCAGGAGCTGAAATGGTGACCAACAGGAAGGAAGTGCAGCTGGGCTGAACTGGGGAGTGAACAGCCGCCTGCCCCGCCCTGCAGAGCTCCCAGAGCCCAGGCTCTGAGACACCCCCAAATTCACGTGTGACCTCTCAAGGACAAATGGGGGACCAGGACATGCCCCTGACACGCCCCCGTGGCCAAGGGCGGCTCCAGCCTCACCCACCCCTTCTCCCTGAGGCAGGCCCAGAACCTCCGGGAGAGACGCTCTCTGCAGAGACCCACCTGGTGTCCACACCCCACCCCCCGACCCAGCAGAAGGCAGCTGGTCTACCCGCAAATGTGGGCTTCTCTCCCCACGTGCCCTGGGAAACTCAGATCAAGTGAACATACTGCTTTGCTCCTGCGCGACTTTGTCAGTTTAACTTTCAGGGCCGGGGGCCCTCAGGGGGTGCGGGAGAACCCCTCCTCCTTTTCCCACAACCTGTGAGGAGGCAGCCCTCCCTCCCAGCTGGCTCTGCCCCAAGGCTGCGGCCGGGGCTGTGCCAGGGCGTCCGCACCGGGCCCGCTGAAGTGTAGACGGGCACGCTGCTAACCGCACTGCATTTACAACACTCGAGAGAGCCAGGAAGCCCCGGGTTATTTCAGACACGCCACGCAGGCCACTCTCACAGAAACGCTGGCCTGGAGACAGTCATGCAGATGATTTTTCTTCCAAATGTTTGAGGGTTTTTTTCTTGGTAATATCATAATTTTCCCTTGAAAAAAAAAACATGACTTTATTCACTTGAAAAAACGTGAAGACATTCAAGACAACAGAAACTAGATTTTGAAAAATGTCAAAATACCACCAATCTATCAGGACGTGTGCATCCCCTCTAATCTGCTCATTGTCTTTAAATTTTGTTTTGAGATATTTCCATTTGGCTTAAAAGGCGTTAATTCCGCTGTCATCGCATGTTGAATCAGCATTTACATCCCATAAATGCTGGCAGATTTCTAGGAATCAAGACTCTGTTCCACTTTCCAGAGTCAGGAATTAGCAGAGACATTCATATCAAATACATTTCAAGGAAAATCAGAAGCATCAAAATCAGGCTCAACACTGCATGAGGCAATTAAAATCAGAAAAAGAAACATTGGCTTCTTACACGTATCTGCACTTGCCCCTCCTGTGCCCGCTTCCACAGTCCAGGGCCCACCCCACGCACGCACACCCCCTTCCCTCTACGCGGCAGAGCTACATGGGACCTGGGCTTGGGGCCTGAGGGTCCATCAGAACGACCTCAGCAACCGCAAGGGCGACGGTGGCACTGCCTCTGCGGATGAGAAAGGGCGGGGCCTGGGAGCCGGGCTCAGAGTGCCCCGTGGCCGCAGACGCCCGGGCCCAGGAAGACACGGGCGACTTGGGGAGAGCCGGGGAGGAGAGCCACCCGCGGGCACGCTTCAGCCCCTGGATGGCATACACGGTCTGGGATGGGGCCGCTTCCTGCCCCTGGGCAGGGTGAGGTCAGGCTCCTGGCTGCTCGAGGAGCAGAGAGGAAGCAAGCAAGGACGACGACGCAGGAGCGGTGCTGCGGGGCTGGGGTCTGCTCTGCCCGCACCCACAGCGGCCAGGCGGGACCCCTGCCAGCTAGTGGAAGGGCACCCAGAAATGGGCAGGGGCTCCCCTCTGAGTGTAGGTTGTCATCTCTGCAGACAAGCCAACAGTGACTCGGGCTCCCCTTGTGGGGTCCCCCAGGCCCAGAAAGCGCGTCACCAATTTCTGCCATGAGCCAGGGTCTGGGGGAGGCCAGGTGTGTGTGTGGGGAGAGCTTTAGGGTCCTTGCTTCACCCAGCCTTGCAGACTCCTTGCTGGTCTCCAAGGACAGAAAGTTAGGGCTGGTGTCTGTGCATGCCTGGAGCGTGGAGAATGGGCCAGGTGGGGTCATCGTCACAGGATGCTGTAAGGGTCGTGGCCTCAGGGAGACTCCCAGGGACATACAGATCCCACACGAAGACCCCTCAGTGCAGCTGGCTTCAGGAGGAGGCCAGGCAGGCAGGACAGGAGGACCAGAGGCCACGCTCAGGACAGTGACCACTGCTGCTGACCACTGAGCTCCTGGGGCCGCAGATGTGGAACCATCCAAGGGATGCTGGGGGCTGGGCCGGGCCAGGTGTAGGAGTGAACAGGTGCTGACCTGCCAGCGCGAGGCGTCCAGACGCCTTTGCACATTTGGAGGGGGGAAGAAGGACGCAGTGAGCGGCAGGGAGGCGAGAAGGCCAGTGTGCTGAGAGACTGGCGTCCGGGGAGCTTTCATTGTATGAGCTGGACACATCGGTGCACGCGTTTGTGCCGACAGGAGGAGCCAGGGAGCAGTGACCGCGCCGGGAGAGCGCGAGGGCAGGATGGGGCGTGGGAGCCCGTGCTTCACAGGCGGCGGGGCCAGGGGGCATGGTGGGTCTCTGAGCTGTGACACGGGCGTCAGATCACAGACAGGTGGCCCTGCGTGCAAGCTGGGTGTGTGCCCGGCCAGACCAGGAGCAGGTGGCGGCAGTCAGCGCCCTCTTCTGAGACCTGTCCCTACAACCTCTAGTCAGAGCAGTCCCCAAGGTTGCAGCTCCCCGCCGCCCGCCCAGAACCACAGCAGCCCCTGGCTCCACACCCACACCTGGGTCCTTCCTCCCCTCCCCCTATCCAGGGCGGTCTGCCACCTCCAAGGAACACGCTCTGCCCACCGCACAGGAGGGAGGGGCCCAGCGCCTGAGCGGCCTCTGACCCCCAACGCTCAGGGCCCTCGCCCAGTCAGTCTGAGTCCGCTCCACCACTGGGCCCCAGACACCTCCTGCAGGAAGGACACCCTGCAGAGGCTGGGAGCGCGGATCAGAACCTTCCATCTGGGCCTGGGTCCTCCGAACCCTCTGCCTTCCGGCCAGTGGTCACTGCACCCCTGAGGGTTACAGATGGTTTTGGAGGCCCACAGACCCCTGGTGTCCCCTCCCCGTCACCAATCGCCAAGGTTGGGGACACAGGGACTTCGAGGCAGGCCCCCTGCAAGGTGCCCTGCCCGGCGTCTGTGGAGCACAGAGCCTGCCTCTGTGCCGAAACAGCTGCTAAATATGTTCTTATTTCAAGAGCCAGGGCTCCGGCGGGCCTTGGAGTGGCCACGTGGAGGCATCTCGCCCTGAGCCAGGAGCGGGTAAATAAGCGCCCTTAACGGTTAATTACTGTCGCGGCGGGCGTGAAATCAGGGATTTCAGATGCGCGCGCACAGACTGGCTCCGAGCCCGCTGACTCACGACGGGGACAAGCACCCCAGGGCGGTGCATCCGCGGCACACGGCGCACGTTTCATTAACTGCCCGTGATCGGCTCGGCCCGCGCCAGGGCGCCAGGGCTCCAGGGCTGAGTGCCTTCGGCTCTAATTGCTGATGGAGGGCTCAGTCGAGTGCCTACTTATGTGGCCGGCGCGGCGATGCTGGGACTCGAGGCCTCCGAGGGTGTTACGTCTATGCGCAGGTGCCCCGCTCTCTCCGCCCTGCCCCACGGGGTCTGTAACTAGGGAGACAGAAGGGCCCCTCCCACGGGAAGAAGAGAACAACTTTCTCGCTGCAGGCCTCACACCTGAGTCACTGGAAGAAGGGAGATTGCTCTCCCAGAGGCTCCAGCGTTTTCTCGGGGAGACACGGAGCACAGTTTCAAAGGCAACCAAACAGCGTCACATAAGCCGGGCACCAGGCTTGAGCACCGCCCCGCCCCACCGGAGGACCAGCCCGGCCTGCCCTCCGGCCTCCGCTCCGACCCCGCACGGCGCGACTGACCCCCGGCCAGGGCCTGCCAGGCACCCGGCCACGCAGTCACTCACCGAGCCGACTCCGGCCTGCAGAACCGTCAGCCCAGACATGGTGTGCAGTCTCTCCCTGTTGTCAGCTGTGGGAGAGATGCGGAGGCAAGAGGTCAGCGAGGAGACAAGCGCCTTCTCCAGACTCCCAAGCACCCCCACCACCCAGCCCCACGGTCACTGCCTGCCTGGTCAGCTTTGGCGGCTAGTTGTGGAGGAGCCTGGGTGCAGACCTGGGCAGGGGGCTCCCCACCCAGGGCAGGATGTGGGTCCCTCCCATAAACCATCGTCTCAGGAAATTCACAGCATCCTTATGGAGCCTGGACGAGAGACAGCAGGCAGGCCTGCTGCCCGGAGGAGTCCTGGTTTGAACGACAGGCGGGTTGCAGGTGTGTAATCACTGGGAAGNTGCAGGAAGGACACCCTGCAGAGGCTGGGAGCGTGGATCAGAACCTTCCATCTGGGCCTGGGTCCTCCGAACCCTCTGCCTTCCGGCCAGTGGTCACTGCACCCCTGAGGGTTACAGATGGTTTTGGAGGCCCACAGACCCCTGGTGTCCCCTCCCCGTCACCAATCGCCAAGGTTGGGGACACAGGGACTTCGAGGCAGGCCCCCTGCAAGGTGCCCTGCCCGGCGTCTGTGGAGCACAGAGCCTGCCTCTGTGCCGAAACAGCTGCTAAATACGTTCTTATTTCAAGAGCCAGGGCTCCGGCGGGCCTTGGAGTGGCCACGTGGAGGCATCTCGCCCTGAGCCAGGAGCGGGTAAATAAGCGCCCTTAACGGTTAATTACTGTCGCGGCGGGCGTGAAATCAGGGATTTCAGATGCGCGCGCACAGACTGGCTCCGAGCCCGCTGACTCACGACGGGGACAAGCACCCCAGGGCGGTGCATCCGCGGCACACGGCGCACGTTTCATTAACTGCCCGTGATCGGCTCGGCCCGCGCCAGGGCGCCAGGGCTCCAGGGCTGAGTGCCTTCGGCTCTAATTGCTGATGGAGGGCTCAGTCGAGTGCCTACTTATGTGGCCGGCGCGGCGATGCTGGGACTCGAGGCCTCCGAGGGTGTTACGTCTATGCGCAGGTGCCCCGCTCTCTCCGCCCTGCCCCACGGGGTCTGTAACTAGGGAGACAGAAGGGCCCCTCCCACGGGAAGAAGAGAACAACTTTCTCGCTGCAGGCCTCACACCTGAGTCACTGGAAGAAGGGAGATTGCTCTCCCAGAGGCTCCAGCGTTTTCTCGGGGAGACACGGAGCACAGTTTCAAAGGCAACCAAACAGCGTCACATAAGCCGGGCACCAGGCTTGAGCACCGCCCCGCCCCACCGGAGGACCAGCCCGGTCTGCCCTCCGGCCTCCGCTCCGACCCCGCACGGCGCGACTGACCCCCGGCCAGGGCCTGCCAGGCACCCGGCCACGCAGTCACTCACCGAGCCGACTCCGGCCTGCAGAACCGTCAGCCCAGACATGGTGTGCAGTCTCTCCCTGTTGTCAGCTGTGGGAGAGATGCGGAGGCAAGAGGTCAGCGAGGAGACAAGCGCCTTCTCCAGACTCCCAAGCACCCCCACCACCCAGCCCCACGGTCACTGCCTGCCTGGTCAGCTTTGGCGGCTAGTTGTGGAGGAGCCTGGGTGCAGACCTGGGCAGGGGGCTCCCCACCCAGGGCAGGATGTGGGTCCCTCCCATAAACCATCGTCTCAGGAAATTCACAGCATCCTTATGGAGCCTGGACGAGAGACAGCAGGCAGGCCTGCTGCCCGGAGGAGTCCTGGTTTGAACGACAGGCGGGTTGCAGGTGTGTAATCACTGGGAAGAAGGTTCTGGTCCCGAGGCTTGTGTTCACAGACAGACTCACCAGCCCGGGGGCGCGACTGAGCCTTCCTACCCTGCTCCTAGAGCTGTCTACCCCCTCTGGCTCCTACCCCTGGCAGAACATCCTGTAAGGACCCATCTCTAGCACCACCCTCATCCTAGTTTGCTCCTGACTTAGAATGAGCAAGACTCTCAGAGAATGAATTACCCTCCGTATCAGACCAAGTGGAATGGGCCCTGGAAACAATTAGCCTCCGGAGACGAAGCCCAGTTAATCCCGACACCAGCACAGCAGGCGCGCGGTCCCCACCTCCTGGAGAGGGAGTGTGTCACAAGGCAATTGACCTTGGCTTACGATTCTGCGGGAATATTCTTTCGGATAAAGCCCATGTCATTTTGGAAATGAAAACCAGAAGAAATAGAATTTTATTGCAAACCCTAAGAAGGAAGAGTGCATTGCAGTTGTGATTAATGCAGAATGAGATAGCAAAACAACAATTACTTTCACTCTTATTGTGAAACACCTCCGTGCATCTTAGGTGATGGAATTATATCTTTCAGAGGGACACACAGAGCCTGCCACAGCCGCCTCCCCGGCCTCCGAGGCCCTCTCCTTGTCTGGTGGAAAGTTTTCCTTTGAACAAATGAATGTTATTTCTTACGTTTAGGTAATTATGGGAGCCCTGGCGGAGGCAGGCGCAAACCCAGGGGTTACCGCACTTTAAGAGGCTCCAAGCTGGGGAGGGGGTGGCAGGGTGGCAGGGGGCAGCAGCTCAAGGCAAGCCTTGAGTGGAGGATATTCTTTAAGAGATAGGGTATAAAGCAATTGATTTCAATGTTCTCCTGCGAACAAAGGAGGCATTTTACTGAATGACAGGCTACTTTGGGGGGATAATAGTGAGTCTTCAATAGGCTGAGGACACAAAGCGCTGAAGATGGAATTAAACGTGCTCCACTGTCACTGCAGAGAAGGTACAGGCGTTCCAGGCGCAGGGTGAAAAGCCAGCCGGGCAGGAGGGCTGCACGTGCCCAGCCCGGGGTCCGCACACCTGCCAGGAAGGGCCAGGGGCACTCCTGAGGCTCAGCCGCCAAGGATCCTCGCCATCCTCAAGTGTGCCCGCGGAGAGCTCCCTCAGCTGCCCACCTCTCAGGGGGCCAGCCAGGGAGCCTGGGGACTCAGCCTCGCGCTGACAAAGGGCTGGTTCTGCTAAACGATTTTCACTGGGAATGGACACAGCGCTCAAGGGGGCCGTCCCTGAAAAACCAAACAGGTGGGACAGACAAAATGCTGGGTCCAGTGTGTCCTGCAGGCAGCCGGAACATCCAGGGTCTACTGGGAGGGGCTGGACATGGTCTGGTCCCTCTGACATACAGCATCGGCCGGAGGGACCCCCGCCTCCCCAGACAGTCCATTACCAGCCACAGAAGCCCCAGGAGCGTCCCCTGCTCTGCAGGGGTGACAGGTCAGTGGGGCAGGGGTCTGTCCCTGCCTCCTGGGTCAGGACGCACATCTGTCCCTGCCCTCTTCTGATTTACAGAGTCTGCTCCATCCTTCGAGCCAACTGTGGTCCTCACGTGCTGCGGGGTGTTAACACCCCTCCATAAGTGGGCCTCGTCCAAATAACTGCACGTGCACACGCACACACACACACACACGGGTACGCACGTGCACACAGGGCATATCCTGAAGCGGCACCCTGCGGGAAGGACCAGCCACCTTTGCTCAGCTTCACGCTAACCCACAGACTCTGTTCTGTGGCAGCCGTGGTTCAGCGAGTGGTGAGTCTTCCCCAAACACCCCACACCGCCCGCTTCTGTCTTGTTGTCCAAGAACAGCACGAGCTGCCAGTGCCCCCTGAGGCTTCCCACCCTCTCCCCGACAGGCTCTTGTGCAAACAACACGTGAGGCCTTCACCAGGATGCTCACAGGGCCTCCAGAGGCCACGGGCACCTTCTCTGCACGACTCGAGCTCGAATCCCACATCATGCTGCCTCGAGTTGGACTCCGGGGCCACCTCCAGCGCAGCTCCAACCTCAGCCAGAGAGCAGCAGTGCCCCGAGGCGCCTCCTGGAGTGGGGGTCCTCTGAGAGCCCCCCAGGGGCCCCGTCTTCCCGCTCTCAGCCGAGAAGCCTCCCAGGAGACAGTGCAGCTCCCAGCCGCACGTGTGTCCCCTTGGCAGCTGGACCATGTGCGTCTATGGGACCTAAACGCTCTTCTTCAAGTCTCAGGCTCTTGTGTGGCCTTCTCAGTCTTGGGCATCAAGTCCTTTTCAACAAAGCCTGTCTCCCTTTTGAAACTGCTCACCGGTGGGGATGGCAGCCGCACACAAGCTCTGGGGTGGTCCCTTTCTTCCAGCCTGCGTCAGCGGTGCCGTCTGTATTAGGCTTTGCATCCGTTCACTGTGGCTCTGCTGCTGCGTCGCTTCAGTCGTGCCCGACTCTGTGCGACCCCATAGCCGGCAGCCCACCAGGCTCCCCGTCCCTGGGATTCTCCAGGCAAGAGCACTGGAGTGGGTTGCCATTTCCTTCTCCAATGCATGAAAGTGAAAAGTGAAAGGGAAGTCGCTCAGTTGTGTCCAACTCTTTGTGACCCCATGGACTGCAGCCCACCAGGCTCCTCCATTCATGGGATTTTCCAGGCAAGAGTTCTGGAGTAGGGTGCCATTGCCTTCTCCGAAATGTAGCTCACGTTGATCTAAAAGGACCAGGAGCCTGTGGGTCTTCAGCACGCCCTGTTAAGTCTCAGCCATCCTGAGTCCTCCCCACCTTATTCTTAGACGGTCAGCACTGTGTCCATTTGCTCCAAGGCTTCCTGGCCCAGCTGCATGGACTTCGTCTCATGCATCCCTTCTGCCGAGTGGAGGGGATCTCGCGTGTTCACACATCGTGTCCCTCACCCAGACGTGTGCCTGGAGCTCCGTCAGGTGTCCAGACCTGGCTCCCGGGCACCGACCCCCATGTGCCCCCTGCCCAGCAGCCCCTGGAGACACAAGGGAGACCAGTGTCACCCTCCATGGGGCGTGGAGCTCATCTCCACTCCCAGGTGGGGCTGGAGCCTTTTGAGTGGACAGAGGAGCCCTGTTGGGCCTGGATGTCCTGCTGGACGTTGGCTCCGGGTTATTTTTATGGCCAAACATGGACCCTGCGCTGGTGGGTGTGAGCGCCAGCAGGCCAGGACGCAGAGACTCCGGGAGACGCTGCTTTAATAAAGGGAGAACAATGCATAAAGCCCATTCTTATCTTCACAGGAGACAAAAAGGGTTTCCAAACACAAAAAGAAGTCCTTTAAAATTAAATTCGCTAGATGAAGGATATGCAAATTACCTGGAGGAGCAGAACCCCACAATGTTCTCGAAACTCCGCACTAGCCTATTTAATTAGTATTTTAATTTATCAGAATAATTCTTCGCACTTGACAATCTACGCAGCATTCCATATAATTAAGCGCGTAGCTGCCGCGGGATGATTTTGCCTCCTTCTTCATCCTCGTGATTTTAACGTGAAAGGATGTGCAGAAGTCTCTTCTCTGATCTAAATTGCTACAGGGACAACTTAATGGCAGTGCCCGTTAGAAAGCAGGAGCGGGGAGCGGGGCTGGGCGGCGGGCGGACAGGGGACCCGCCGCTTCCAGGGGGCGTGGAGCCGGCTTCTCCCAGAGACAGAGGTGCCGCTCCCGGGGTGCGGGTCCGCACACCTGCGCTCGTCGGCCCGAGGGGACACGCGTCACTGCTCCGGCTCCCACCAGTGACCTCTGCAGAAGTGAAGAGCCCAGAGCATCTGGGACACTGACTGGGCCCATCGCCCCGGGACCAGCCTTGCTGAGATCGGCACGGCCTCTGGTCAGCAGCCCGGGGAGGGACTGGACCTTTTAGAGATGCCAGCTGCTCAGAACTTGCTGGGCAAGCTAGGCCAGGGAAGGGGGCGGATTGGTAGGAAAGTTGATGCCACAGTTCTGGGAGCCTGGTCTCCTCCTCAGCTCTGAGTAGGGGCCCCAGGTGCGCAGCAGTCCCCCAGGCCCCAGGGGAGCTGCGAGTCGCCTGCCTGAGGACGCGGAGAGGCCCAGCGCTGGGAGGCCCTCCTCCATCTCAGGCCCAGCGAGGCACAGGCCCAGCAGCGAGTCCACCTGCAGACCCCAGGGCGAGGGTCGGGGCCCCGCAGGGTGCGAGCACGGGTGCGGGCCGTCAGCAGGGGCCGTCTGGCCAAGCTGCAGGCCTGGGGAGGGGCCACACCCTGCTTGTCCTGTCTGCTCATCCCAACCCCACAAGCCTTTGAGCTGGGGAGGGTCTGCATGTCAAGAAAGAGAGCCGGGGAGAGAAGACACACATTAACCTGTCCATCCTGCCTCTCAGCCAGAAAGCAAAGGCTCCCTGCCTGGGGGCTGAGCCCGCTCTCGTCTCCCAGCATCTTGGGTTGCGGTTCTGCAAGTTCTGCAGGCCCCTGTGGACCATCACGCAGTCTGCGTGGCCGAGACGCGTTTTGCAACCAGAAGGGCATCTATCAGTCTCTCTGTTTGTCACTCCGGGCGCAATGTCGCACATCATGCCCCTGGCTCATCATACTGGCAACTAGATGGATGTTGAAGTTGAACTTCACACACTTTATTTTTATAAAATAACTACAATTCAATTACAGTTTCAAAAACAGGATAAAAATTAAGCTTTATTTAAACATGTTAGATTTAAAGCTTTATTACTTATTAATTATATTTTATTTTATAACTCTAATAGTTCATTTAAACTTTTTAAAATGTCTTTTTGAAGGGATATAATTTTGCAATTTCACATGCATCTTATATTTTTGAAGAAACAGTTTCACATTTTACACAGCGTGTGCAATTACAGCTGGATTATGTCTGTCGCAGTGCACAGATTGTTTGAAAATGATTTTTGCTGTTTCTCACTTATTTGGCTGCAACAGGTCTTGTGACATCCATACCCTTTAGTTGAGCAAGGACTGAACCCTGGGCCCCTGCACTGGGAGGATGGCGTCTTAGCCACTGGACCACTTGGGAAGTGCATAGATTTTGTGAAAATCTTTTTAAAACAATGTTATCAGTGATTTTGCAAAACAAAGGGAAGGAAATAGATCTATAAATAAATATGCTATAATTTAGGAAGTGTATGTCTTTAAATCATCACACAAGGTCTGTATAGTCGAAGCTATGGTTTTTCCAGTAGCCAAGTACAAATGTGAGAGTTGGACCATAAAGAAGGCTGAGCACCAAAGAACTGATGTTTTCAAACTGTGGTGTTGGAGAAGACTCTTGAGAATCCCTTGGACTGCAGGTAGACCAAACCAGTCCATCCTAAAGGAAATCAACCCTGGATATTCATTGGAAGGACTGATGCTGAAGCTGAAGCGCCAACACTTTGGCCACCTGATGCAAAGAGCTGACTCACTGGAAGAGACCCTGATGCTGGGAAAGACTGAAGACAGGAGGAAAAGGGGACAACAGAGGATGAGATGGTTGGATGGCATCACAGACTCAATGGAGTTTGAGCAAACTCTAGGAGATAGTGGAAGGACAGAGGAATCAAGATTGCTAGGAGAAACATCAACCTCAGATATGCAGATGACACCACCCTAATGGCAGAAATCGAAGAGGAACTAAAGAGCCTCTTGATGAGGGTGAAAGAGGAGAGTGGAAAAGCTGGCTTGTAAGATCATGGCATCTGGTCCCACCAGTTCAGTTCAGTCACTCAGTTGTGTCTGACTCTTTGCAACCCCATGAATCCCAGCACACCAGACCTCCCTGTCCATCACCAACTCCCGGAGTTCACTCAGACTCATCAACTCCCAGAGTTCACTCAGAGTCACGTCCATTGAGTCAGTGATACCATCCAGCCATCTCATCCTCTGTCCTCCCCTTCTCCTCCTGCCCCCAATCCCTCCCAGTATCAGAGTCTTTTCCAATGAGTCAACTGTTTGCATGAGGTGGCCAAAGTACTGGAGTTTCAGCCTCAGCATCACTCCTTCCAATGAACATTGAGGACTGATCTCCTTTAGGATGGGCTGGTTGGATCTCCTTGTAGTCCAAGGGACTCTCAAGAGTCTTCTCCAACACCACAGTTCAAAAGCATCAGTTCTTTAGCGCTCAGCCCTCTTCACAGTCCAACTCTAGCATCCATACGTGACCACTGGAAAAACCATAGCCTTGACAGATGGACCTTTGTTGGCAAAGTAATGTCTCTGCTTTTGAATATGCTGTCTAGGTTGGTCATAACTTTCCCCCCAAGGAGCAAGCGTCTTCTAATTTCATGGCTGAGTCACCATCTGCAGTGAGTTTGGAGCCCACAAAAATAAAGTCTGACCCTGTTTCCATGTTTATCAGTTTTTTCCCAAAAAGAATACTTCTGCTTTTTATGAAACATTTTTTATATTTTACATCTCCATTTTATATTTTTCTCTCTTTCCGTCATTTCTGCTTCTATCTTTATTATTTCCTTCCTTCCACTTTACTTGGGTTTATTCTGTTCTTTTTTCTAACTTCTTAAATTAAAGACTCAGGAATTTTTCTTTCTTTTCTAACACAGTTAATAACTTTCCCTCAGCTTGCAGATTTAAATGCAAACTCCCAGGTATTAAAACATACTTTGGTATTTCTATTATGCATTAAGCATTATAGCTTTAAAATTTGTATTTTGATATATATTGTTTCCCTCTCTTTCTTGCTGTGTTTATTATTTAGTTGCTAAGACGTGTCTGACTCTTTGCAACCCCATGAACTATAGAGCCCTCCAGGCTCTTCTGTCCATGGAATTTCCCAGGATGGAAGCCAGGTCTCCCACCTTGCAGGCGGATTCTTTACTGTCTGAGTCACCAGGGAGGTCTGGTACAGTTCTCGGTGGACGCGATTCCCCTGCAGCAACACAGGCACGACACTTCCGCCGTCCAGTCCCCTCAGCCGCCGAGGATCAGCCGCAGGCCGGGCTCTTTCCTCCCTGCCTTGCTTGCCTTTCTCCTTGGCTACTGTGGATCTTCGCTCTGTCTCGGATGTCCTGCAGTTTCTCTGTTATGAATCTGCACGTGAAATTGCTTTTCGCTCCACTAGACTTCTTGAATCTGAGGACTCGTGTCTTTCATCAGTGGTGAGATTCTTTAGCCATTATATCTTCAAACACTGAAGCTTGATCACTCTCTGCCAAGAATACTTACCTTTTTCTTTTCTTGACATGGTTTCCATTTCTTTCCCTCTCTCTAGGCTGCATTCTGGATAATTCAGTCAGTTCTATCGTTTAGTTTACGAATCCCCTCTTCAATTAGATTTAATCTGTCATTAAACTCACCTCCTGTGTTTAAAATTTCTGTAATTGTATTTTTCATTTTAAAAAGTATCTTTGATCATTATTAAGACTTTTGATCTTCAGGTTGTATTAACTTCCTTTTGTATTCCTACAAACGGACTAAGATCTTGGGCTCACTAAGAATTCTAGTCACTGTCCGAGGTTTCATCCTGACTGTGCTTGCAGGCAACCTTTCTCGTGGTGTCTTATCCTCCAGCATGTTCTGAAATTCCTCTTTCTGGGGGTTTTAACTATGGGCCTGCTTTGAGGACAGAGAAATAGCAGTGTTCCTCCAGAGGATTTGCACTTCCTTCCTCCAGGCTTCTGGAAACCGACCCAGTTGGGGCCCCAGTTTAAAATGAGGTGCGTACTTTGGGTTTGTGGNCTCTTTCTGGGGGTTTTAATTATGGGCCTGCTTTGAGGACAGAGAAATAGCAGTGTTCCTCCAGAGGATTTGCACTTCCTTCCTCCAGGCTTCTGGAAACCGACCCAGTTGGGGCCCCAGTTTAAAATGAGGTGCGTACTTTGGGTTTGTGGCCAGCAGGCGGCATGCAGCCGGATGGATGCTCCCTCAGGGCCGGGAGTGCTCCCTCGGGGCTGAGAGTGCTCCCTCGGGGCTGGGTGTGCTCCATGCCACCCTCACACCTGGTGACCACATGGGCTCAGGTGACCGAATGGATGGGGGCCGCGTCGCCCAGTGGCTCTAAGGTGGCCCTGGCGGCCTGTGTGGGCCCTCGCCGCCTTTCTGGGTTAGTCCCACCCTGGGTCTTCCTCCTGCCCTCCACAGTCTCCACGGTCACGGATGCTACAGTTCAAGTGCATCCTGCTTTGAAAACTCCTCTCAAGATGAAGGTCAACATCAGTGTCCCTCCGGCTCAGGTTCTTGTTTTCACCCAGTCTGCCAGGTCGCTAACGTGCTTCCCGTCTTTGTAGACTGACATGTGGCGTTTTTGGTTGCTTTCTGAACGAGGGTTAGTCCCAGTACCTGGCTTTCTCGGTGCAGCAGTGAAGCGGAGAAACTCCAGCCCCTCTCTGGGAGGCCACCACCCCTGCACTGACAGCTTCCGGTTAGCGGGCTTTGAGCAAAGTGGCAGGAATGACAGATACGAGGCGTGCCGCTGCAGGTCACAGGCAGTGGGGGTGGGGTGCTCACGCGGCTGCGTCTGACTCTTTGCGACCCCGTGGACTCTGGCCCACCAGAATCCTCTGTCCATGGCAGTTTCCAGTAAGAACACCGGAGCAGGCTGCCTTCTCTTCCTCCAGGGAGTCATCCTGACCCAGGGTTATGTTACACTGAACACAGCTACAGGTAAACGCGTGTTACATGCCCGGATTCTTCAATGTCTTGTGTGGCCTGCTGCAGGAACGCCTGTGTGGATTGTGAGGCGGGACGTCAGTAGCTGCTGCACTCCATGTCATGTGCGGAGTCTGGACAAGGTCCTTCCACCCAACCTGCACGTTCCTGAGTCTCTGTCTTCACCTGACCCGGCTCAGACAGGTGGAGTCGTTCCAGGCTCTCAGTGAGGCCGTGGGCACTCAGCCAGGCCATCCTGACCCCTGGACTTCACTCCTCCAGGCTCTCTCAGTGAGGCCACGGGCACTCGGCCAGGCCGTCCTGACCCCTGGGCCTCACCCCTCCAGGCTCTCAGTGTGGCTGTGGGCACTCGGCCAGGCCGTCCTGATCCGTGGACCTCACCCCTCCAGGCCCTCAGTGAGGCTGTGGGCACTCGGCCAGGCCATCCTCACCTCTGGACCTCACTCCTCCAGGCTCTCTCAGTGAGGCCGCGGGCCCTCGGCCAGGCCGTCCTGACCCCTGGATCTCACCCCTCCAGGCCCTCAGTGAGGCCGTGGGCACTCAGCCAGGCCATCCTCACCCCTGGACCTCACTCCTCCAGGCTCTCTCAGTGAGGCCGTGGGCACTCAGCCAGGCCGTCCTGAGCCCTGGATCTCACCCCTCCAGGCTCTCAGTGAGGCCGTGGGCCCTCGGCCAGGCTGTCCCGACCCCTGGTCATCTTTGGCCTCAGGACAACTGAGATCAGCAGGCAGCAGGTGCTCCAGCTCAGCACGTGGCTCCCGCCCCGTCACCGTCTGTTCACAAGCAGAGGATGCAGACAGTCCCAAGCAGCTGCTCGAGGGGCCTGAAGAGCGCCAGCACTGCCCCAGCCTCAGGCGGAGAGCGGCCGTGGCACCCCGACCACGGGGCGCTCACAGCTCCCGGAGCAGAGTGCCAACACACCCGAGCCTGCCCGCACGGCCCCTGCGTCTCGGAGCCCGGGCCTCCAGTCCGCAGTCCAGACCCGCCCTCCTCTGCCTACTGCCCCGTGTGGAGTGGAGTGCTGAACACACTCAGTCTCAAGTGCCAAGGGGGCCTCCTAGAGCCGCCCTCCCTTGGAGACGGCAGCCTGATGCCAGCCCCTGCTGTGGGTCCCAAGGAAGGTCCTCCCGGCCTCGCCTTCCAGCCCCAACTGAATGAAAAGCCTCTTATCTGTCGAATGTCCCGTGAGGTCTCCCAGGAGAGGCTGGGCTTTGCTGGGGACGGAGCTTCATCGCACGGTGATGACAATGACAAGCTGGTAAAAGCTATGTCAGCTTCAATTTCCAACTCATTTTTCAAATTATTTTAATTAGATATTGTTTCAATCTCACTTGCATTAATTTAATATCTGATAGCAACATTTCAGTTTTCAATTTGTTCAAATGATTTTTTCCAGGCTGCTTGGCTGCCTGCAGTAATTTAAAATACAATGTTTATCTTCAACAATTTTCCATGCGTGGGTCCCAGCAAACTGCGAGACCAATAAAAGTGACGGGGGAGGAGGGACCTGGTGTTCAGGAGAGATGGAGTTTTGCCTTCTTGCCGTTCATCTCTAGACATTAAAGCAAGTAGAGCAAGGGCTAGGAGCTCATAATAATAAGATTTTCCACCAATTTCACTGTGTAATTGGCTTTCCCAAAGCAAATTTCAGTGAAATCTGACAAAGGTGTTTTTATTATAAGGTATCTAAACAGCCACATTCCCTCATCAACACATCTTTCTGATCGATTCTCAGCCATCAGGCCTTTAACCTGCCCCCACAGGAGCCTTCCTCCCAGAGACACTGTTGGCGCTTTCTTATACTTTTCACTGTATTTTTGTTTGCTGGTGCGCAGACACTGGTAAAGACACGCTTTTGATAAGGTGAACGTGAAGTTAACTCAGGCCTCCACACCACAAAATGGGGGAGTCACAGGGCCTCAAGTGCCTTCCTAAGAGGAGAAAATTAGCTAAATTCCTGAAGTTGATAATTAGAAATATGCAGATCAAAACGGTTTTTGAAAAGTCTAAAAAACACAAAAGAGTGGCTATCATCTCCAACTCACTTGAGAACAATATGAAAGCAATACAATCTACATGGCAGAATAAACTAAGATGGGAAGGAAGCAGAGAAAGTAGAAAGCATAAAACAAAAGCATATATATATCTCATTATGACAGTCAATGTAAAGAGGTTAAATTATACAAGGACAAATTCACTCAGGCCTAACTGTATGTTATCTACAGAAAACCCATCTAAAACAGCAGTTCAGAAAGAGCAAGAAAAATGAGGCAAATATAAACAAATGAAGGCGTGGCCACGGCATTACATCAAGGCCATGTTTTCCTTTTTAAGCGAGATAAGTAAGGTGGTTGCATATTGATGTCACAACAAGTCCCGAATGACGGTATAGTATTCATGAACCAGCATGTGCCAAGTTACAAAACAGAAGGCCGAAATAGTAAAGAACACACTCCCGCCCAGACTCAGAGACGGAAGCTCTGACCGAAGGTTCAGAGGCCGGGAGCGGAGCCCAGCGCTCTGCCCGCACAGCACTCCCTGGGGGCAGCCCCCGGGGCAGGCGCCATCCGCCGGCTCTGGCAAAGAGCAGCCAGACTCGAAACCGGTCTTTCCAACCCACAGGGCACACAGAGAGTCGTAATAACCCAATTAACGAAAATAGCTCAGGAGCAGTTGGGCAGACTCCCTGGAATAAAATCAAAGTCATAACTGAAAAGATACTGGGTCTCAGAGAAGGCCTTCATGCTACCCCCAGAGTAAAAATTATAGAACTTGCATCTCTAACCATAACCTAATAAAATTAGAAATGAACAACAACGGGAAATAAACTCTCTAATCAGTTGGGCACGGAAAAGTACACTCTTCAATAACTCTTAGGTGAGAAAATAAATCAAAGCCGTGGCTACTGCACACAGGAAACAGTGGTGGTGAGGTCCCTGCAGAGTGAACTGTGGAGGTGCCGCAGCAGGTGGACCACCCCCGCTTTCACTCTCACGTAGGAACTGAAGAACCCAACAGTCCAGGCATCCAAATTAAGGAGTCAAAAGTGAAATAGCTGAAACTCGAGGGAAGAAGCAGAGACAAGTAATAAAATTATAAATTAATAAACCATACAAGGGAAACAGGACTGATGAATGAGCCCAAGAACTTGATTTTAGGGGGGAAGACACAAAAACTCTTACTATAAGTCAAACATGGCAGTGTAAATTGGCCCTAATCCAAAAACTGCTAAAAACTGATAATGAAAATAAGACATAACCACAGATACAGCGGAAATTTGAGAGTTGTAAGCTAATGATGCCACTTAGTGTATAAAAAAATCTGAACTCATAAGGAATCGAACTATGAAGAAAGAAAATATAAATTACTAAACTGGTAAAGTATGAAGGAATAGAAGAGACTGTCAAAGAAGCTTCCTCCAGGATAAGCACGAGGCCCACACTGAGGAAGCAGAGCGGCTCTGAAACTGAGCAGGTCTTCCCGAGACGGACAACCCACCCCATGTACTCCAGCTGCCTTTTCTCTGCAGAGAAACTTTAGTCAAAGAATAAACTGAAGAGAAGTGAGAAAACGCGGAAAGAAAGGAAGAGAGTCAAACAAGATGAAACAATAGGGGTGTGGCCACTGAGCAAAGCCAAGGGCCTCTAGCCCCTCCCCAGGGCTGTGGATAATGTTCTGAGCCCCGTCCTTTGAGCTGCTCGACTGCAGCTACTGACGCCGCCACCAGGTGGAAGAAGCCCACTGCGTGCTGCCCGCCAGCACTAGACCTCAGTCAGGGTGGAAGCAGAGGTTTGGGAACACTGACCCCTGATCCCGTCACCACCAAACAGTCAGAAGGATGCCCACCACCTGACCACACACCTTGCAGCCCTCTCCTGCACCTGGTGATTAAGAATCTTTCCCCAGAGTCTTCAGGTCTTTTAAGCACGAGCTGCCCATTCTCCTTGCCGGGCCCTGCAATAACGCCGCCCTTGCCTTCACCGTTACGCAGGGGCAGCAGGGCGGCTTTACTGGGCTGGGTGAGCAGACCAAGTGTGGGTCAGTAACAGCTCTGAACACTGTGGAGTGAAAGGGCCTGCTCGGCCCTCTCGGGGCTGCAGCCGGCACGGGCGCCCGCGGAGCGAGTGCACGGGGCCGGAGCCTCTGCCAGCCGAGGGCAGCCTGGGGACTGGCCTCACGGCCCCACGGCCCGGCTGACCTCTTCTGGCTTCAGCATGACACTGCAGACAGACAGGGCCGGTGGGGCCACCCCAGGACTGCCCATCTCATCTCTACACCTGCAGAGCTGGACAGGACGGGGTGGCTGACCTCAGACAAAGGGGCCAGGGCAGCTCACGGCGGAGGGCCGGCCCCTAACTGGGGGTGCAGGGGCAACTGTCGACCATGCGCACAGGTCTCTGCCCGGACCCACACCTCTTACGAAAATTAATCCAATGAGAGAAGAAAATGTAAATTGTAAAACTAAATAACCTCTAGACAGTAATAGAGGAGAAGACCTAGGTGACCTGGGCTCAGTGATGACTTTTTAGACATAACAGGAGCAGCGAAATCTATAAATGGGACTTCATTACAATCAGGAACTTCTGCAAAGGACACTGAAGAGAATGGAAAGAAAAGCTAGAAACATTTCAAAAGTCATATCTGACAAAGGATGTATGTATATACAAAATATACACAAGTACCTAAAAAATGTATGCAGAGAATTCTTAAAACTCAACAGTAAGGAGACAACCTGATTAAAAGTGTACAAACGACCTGAACAGACCTCAGCAAAGCAGCTAGACAGTAAGTGAGCACCTATGAAAAGATGCTCCACGTCACACGCCATCGGGGAAATGCAAACTGAAGCAGCGAGCCACCACCACGCGGCCACCAGAAAGGCCGAGTGTGAGCCTGCCAACACCAATCGCCGACGAGGACGCGGAGTAACAGGAGCCCCCGCTGCTGGTGCAGACGCAAAACGGGACAGCCACTCGGAAGAAGATGGCAACCCACTCCAGCATTCTTGCCTGGAGAATCCATGGACAGAGGAGCCTGGCGGGCCACAGCCCATGGTTCTGCAGAGTCGGACATGCCTGAAGTGACTTGGCACGAACACACAGCCGCTTTGGAAGACAATTTTTCAGTCAATTATAAATTGAACGTAATCTTATCAGGTAATCCAGCAATCCCACTCCTTGATATCCACCCAAAGGAGCTGAACACCATATCCACACAGGGCCTGCACACGGATGTCGATGGCGGCTTTATTCACAACTGATGCTAAAACTTGGAAGCAACCAAGATGTGCTTCCAAAGGTGAAGGGACAAGCGAACTGTGGTCCTTTCAGACAACGGAGTATTATTCAGCAACTGGGGAGGGGAAGAAGCTATCAGGCCATGAAAAGATGTGGAGGAAACGTAAATGCCTATTATTAGGTGAAAGAAACCAATCTGAAAAAGCTACACAGATCCCAACTATATCACGTTCTGGAAAAAGCAAAATTATGGGGCAGAAAGACCAGTGGTCGTCGGGGTGGGGTGGGGGATGCACCGCGGAGCACAGAGGCGCCACAGGGCAGGGAAAGGTCCTGCAGGACGCTGGAAAGGGGAGACACGGCATCAGACACTTCTCAAACCCACAGAACATTCGGCACGGGCAGTGACCCCTGCTGCAAGCTGGCTTTAGCCAGTAATCAGGCGTGACCCGTGCGCCAGCCAGTGCTGGGTGTTCACAACAGGGATGCTGAGGGAGCGGGGACAACCAGCCTGAAAGCCCAATGTGGGGTCAGCTGTCGGTGTGAAGGGCAGGCAGCCCTGAGCAGACACTCAAACATCTTAAAGACCTCAGGAAAAGGGCGTCCTCTCAGAAAAAGATGATCACCACAGATGAAAGTTTGAGGGAATCTCGAAGAGTGATTATTATTTTTCCACCCCAACTGACTGCTGTTCGGTGTCTAACATCTCAAATATGGGATTTTTAATTTTTTAAAACCAGGTGACAGGGCAGTGGGGGGGGCTCCCTGCAGAGGCTGAGTTCTGGCCGACTCCTCGCCCTGTGCCCTGGGGCCCTTGCACATGCTGACCTGCAGCAAAGATGGAAAAGACCTCTGGGCCACGGTCCTGCCGCACGCAAGGCCGAGGTGGGCAGCACCCAGTCACCCCTGGGAAACTGAGGCTGCGGAGGAGATTACCAGGAGAGCCCTCGCAGACCCTCGTGTGTGGCCAGGTGCTGGCTGCGACGCAACCCTCTGCTCTTGCTGAAGACGGCTGCCCAGGTGCCCGCTGGGGCGCCCCCTCCCTGGGCAGGGAGCAGCACCAGCGTTAGGCTGCGTCCTTCCCTCCAAGCCTCAGAGGCCGTGCGAGGGGTTGATGTCCTGTGTGTGCTGTGCTGGCATCAGCCGAGTGGGGAAACATTTTCAATATTTCAGCTGGTTGCATCCCCGAGTCCAAACAACACGGCTCATCCGCGGGCCCCTTGCTCACAAGCATCCGTCTGCTCTGCTTCATTATGAGTGGTGCCACCAGAACCAGCGACCTGGGCCCAGCGGACCCATGGTCTCCCATCACTGGCGGTTAAAACCCCTCTCCACAAAGCGCTGCTAATAAAGACCCTGGAGACTGTTGACTCAGATGGACACGCATATTTGTCTCCAGGGCCTCACGTGAAATGTAGCCTAAATGGTGTATGTTTCAATGCGGGTCTATAAATAAAACATCATTCTGGGTTTTTCANCAGGGGCAGCAGGGCGGCTTTACTGGGCTGGGTGAGCAGACCAAGTGTGGGTCAGTAACAGCTCTGAACACTGTCTCTCGGGGCTGCAGCCGGCACGGGCGCCCGCGGAGCGAGTGCTCGGGGCCGGAGCCTCTGCCAGCCGAGGGCAGCCTGGGGACTGGCCTCACGGCCCCACGGTCCGGCTGACCTCTTCTGGCTTCAGCATGACACTGCAGACAGACAGGGCCGGTGGGGCCACCCCAGGACTGCCCATCTCATCTCTACACCTGCAGAGCTGGACAGGACGGGGTGGCTGACCTCAGACAAAGGGGCCAGGGCAGCTCACGGCGGAGGGCCGGCCCCTAACTGGGGGTGCAGGGGCAACTGTCGACCATGCGCACAGGTCTCTGCCCGAACCCACACCTCTTAACGAAAATTAATCCAATGAGAGAAGAAAATGTAAATTGTAAAACTAAATAACCTCTAGATGGTAATAGAGGAGAAGACCTAGGTGACCTGGGCTCAGTGATGACTTTTTAGACACAACAGGAGCAGCGAAATCTATAAATGGGACTTCATTACAATCAGGAACTTCTGCAAGGGACACTGAAGAGAATGGAAAGAAAAGCTAGAAACATTTCAAAAGTCATATCTGACAAAGGATGTATGTATATACAAAATATACACAAGTACCTAAAAAATGTATGCAGAGAATTCTTAAAACTCAACAGTAAGGAGACAACCTGATTAAAAGTGTACAAACGACCTGAACAGACCTCAGCAAAGCAGCTAGACAGTAAGTGAGCACCTATGAAAAGATGCTCCACGTCACACGCCATCGGGGAAATGCAAACTGAAGCAGCGAGCCACCACCACGCGGCCACCAGAAAGGCCGAGTGTGAGCCTGCCAACACCAATCGCCGACGAGGACGCGGAGTAACAGGAGCCCCCGCTGCTGCTGCAGACGCAAAACGGGACAGCCACNATGTCACATGCCATCGGGGAAATGCAAACTGAAGCAGCGAGCCACCACCACGCGGCCACCAGAAAGGCCGAGTGTGAGCCTGCCAACACCAATCGCCGACGAGGACGCGGAGTAACAGGAGCCCCCGCTGCTGCTGCAGACGCAAAACGGGACAGCCACTCGGAAGAAGATGGCAACCCACTCCAGCATTCTTGCCTGGAGAATCCATGGACAGAGGAGCCTGGCGGGCCACAGCCCATGGTTCTGCAGAGTCGGACATGCCTGAAGTGACTTGGCACGAACGCACAGCCGCTTCGGAAGACAATTTTTCAGTCAATTATAAATTGAACGTAATCTTATCAGGTAATCCAGCAATCCCACTCCTTGATATCCACCCAAAGGAGCTGAACACCATATCCACACAGGGCCTGCACACGGATGTCGATGGCGGCTTTATTCACAACTGATGCTAAAACTTGGAAGCAACCAAGATGTGCTTCCAAAGGTGAAGGGACAAGCGAACTGTGGTCCTTTCAGACAACGGAGTATTATTCAGCAACTGGGGAGGGGAAGAAGCTATCAGGCCATGAAAAGATGTGGAGGAAACGTAAATGCCTATTATTAGGTGAAAGAAACCAATCTGAAAAAGCTACACAGATCCCAACTATATCACGTTCTGGAAAAAGCAAAATTATGGGGCAGAAAGACCAGTGGTCGTCGGGGTGGGGTGGGGGATGCACCGCGGAGCACAGAGGCGCCACAGGGCAGGGAAAGGTCCTGCAGGACGCTGGAAAGGGGAGACACGGCATCAGACACTTCTCAAACCCACAGAACATTCGGCACGGGCAGTGACCCCTGCTGCAAGCTGGCTTTAGCCAGTAATCAGGCGTGACCCGTGCGCCAGCCAATGCTGGGTGTTCACAACAGGGATGCTGAGGGAGCGGGGACAACCAGCCTGAAAGCCCAATGTGGGGTCAGCTGTCGGTGTGAAGGGCAGGCAGCCCTGAGCAGACACTCAAACATCTTAAAGACCTCAGGAAAAGGGCGTCCTCTCAGAAAAAGATGATCACCACAGATGAAAGTTTGAGGGAATCTCGAAGAGTGATTATTATTTTTCCACCCCAACTGACTGCTGTTCGGTGTCTAACATCTCAAATATGGGATTTTTAATTTTTTAAAACCAGGTGACAGGGCAGTGGAGGGGGCTCCCTGCAGAGGCTGAGTTCTGGCCGACTCCTCGCCCTGTGCCCTGGGGCCCTTGCACATGCTGACCTGCAGCAAAGATGGAAAAGACCTCTGGGCCACGGTCCTGCCGCACGCAAGGCCGAGGTGGGCAGCACCCAGTCACCCCTGGGAAACTGAGGCTGCGGAGGAGATTACCAGGAGAGCCCTCGCAGACCCTCGTGTGTGGCCAGGTGCTGGCTGCGACGCAACCCTCTGCTCTTGCTGAAGACGGCTGCCCAGGTGCCCGCTGGGGCGCCCCCTCCCTGGGCAGGGAGCAGCACCAGCGTTAGGCTGCGTCCTTCCCTCCAAGCCTCAGAGGCCGTGCGAGGGGTTGATGTCCTGTGTGTGCTGTGCTGGCATCAGCCGAGTGGGGAAACATTTTCAATATTTCAGCTGGTTGNTTGTGTGTGGCCAGGTGCTGGCTGCGACGCAACCCTCTGCTCTTGCTGAAGACGGCTGCCCAGGTGCCCGCTGGGGTGCCCCCTCCCTGGGCAGGGAGCAGCACCAGCGTTAGGCTGCGTCCTTCCCTCCAAGCCTCGGAGGCCGTGCGAGGGGGTTGATGTCCTGTGTGTGCCGTGCTGGCATCAGCCGAGTGGGGAAACATTTTCAATATTTCAGCTGATTGCATCCCCGAGTCCAAACAACACGGCTCATCCGCGGGCCCCTCGCTCACAAGCATCCGTCTGCTCTGCTTCATTATGAGTGGTGCCACCAGAACCAGCGACCTGGGCCCAGCGGACCCATGGTCTCCCATCACTGGCGGTTAAAACCCCTCTCCACAAAGCGCTGCTAATAAAGACCCTGGAGACTGTTGACTCAGATGGACACGCATATTTGTCTCCAGGGCCTCACGTGAAATGTAGCCTAAATGGTGTATGTTTCAATGCGGGTCTATAAATAAAACATCATTCTGGGTTTTTCATCTTTATTCCAACACGCTGCAGAGCTCAATATTAGAGCAGTTCCACTGGGAAATTCTTTAACCCCAAGCTATAAAAACCAGATAAGCCACCGGGAGCCGGCGTGGGTGCAGCGGGAGCAGCTGGCGCTTCCTTACTGCCTGAGACTGAGGCAAGAGCAGCAGGGTGTGTCCGGGCCGGGAGCCGGCAGGATTGGGGGCGGGTGAGGCAAGACGCCGGCTGGACCCTGGTTAGGCCAGTGGTTCTGCGGAGGGTAGGGGAGCAGGACCTCCCCCCCTCCGCCACAGCTGGAACCACCAAGAACATCATCACATCGTCCCTGCAGTCCAGCTGCTCCAGACTGAGGCCAGGACCAAGCTCTGAAGCATGAGGGCCTGACTCTCAGCCCCACAGCCACAGACAAAACGCAGAGACTTGGAGAGGCGGTCACTTCTGCAAAGGGCCCTGACCCGTGGAAGTGCTGGGCTCCAGGCCAGTGAGAAGGGAAGTCAGAGATCAGGCGAGACCACGGCCTCTTGGCTAAGGTGAACCATCTGAGTACAGTTTTGGTTCCAGAGGCACCTCTTCAGGCCCCATGGGCCGTGGGGGGAAACCTTGTCATAAAGGTCACGTTGGAAAGAAGGGGTGGGGGGCTCAGAGCATCCCCAGTCTCAGCAGAGACCCTCCTCGCCAGGAGCAGGACCAGAGCACAGAGAGGGTCGGGAAAGCTGGGGGGCTTCCTGGGGGGTACCCTCCCATTCGTCCTCCTTTTCCCTGACAGGGGAGCTCTCAGACGAAGCGTTGCAAGGAAGAATCCCAGGTTTGGAGCAGAGGCGTCCTCTTCCATTGAAGCTGTGAGGTGAGCGGCCCCGGTAGGGGCAGCGGCTCCTCCATGACCGTGGCTCTGATCCTGGGACCCCCATCCCAGGAGGATCCCCCGGCCCCACTCACAAGGACATCCTTGTAGAGGCCCCACATGTGGTCCCGAGTCACAGCCAACAGAGGTGCCCCCAGCCCATGATGGCCATTTCCATTCCTGAGCCCAAAAGAAGACGAGTGTGGGCTCCCCAGGCCTGGAGAGGTGCCCATCTGTACAGGGAGCCACCAGGGTGAGAAGCCCTGCATCAGGATGCCGAGCTGCACTGCCCACCCTTCAGCTCGTCCAGCTGCGATGAACGAGGATGCCTGGGCCTCAAGCTTGCTGGGTGCTGAGAACACCGTGGCTGAGGCTTGAAAGGGCACGCGCTGGCATTCATGAGCCATTGGGGGCTGGACCTCACTGCAGGGGTTAGATCTCCTCCAGAACTTCCAGATCCGGGAAGTCTAGACACCTGTGTCTGCTGTCAGAGCCCCGTGGCGTCTGCTCCTGGTGGTCCCGGCACCATCTGGGCCCGCCCGGGCTCTGCTCGGAGCTGCTGCACAGACCCGCCTCTGTGGCTGCCCCCTGGGGGCACGTGGGGACTGCGGGTCACCCTGGACAGGGCTTCTCGAGCTGTGGGCACGCAGGGGTCACCCGCGATCTTGTCAGAATGCAGGATAGCCTGCATTCCCAGCAGCTCCAGGTCGAGGCCTCGAGAAACAAGCACCTGTGCCCCACCCGAGCCGAAAACAATCAGNACGCAGGGGTCACCCGCGATCTTGTCAGAATGCAGGATAGCCTGCATTCCCAGCAGCTCCAGGTCGAGGCCTCGAGAAACAAGCACCTGTGCCCCACCCGAGCCGAAAACAATCAGGATAAATGGAGAGAGGTTTTTAAAAAGGGGAAGAGCACGGGCAGCTATTCGAAGTGTTCTTCATCAGATTTCCCTTATTCTCAGTAATTATAAACCCCTTCTCCCAGGGATGAGAGGGTTATTTCCCTACAAAACATACTTTGCACTTTTGTCATAATTTTTAATACATGCACAATAATTAAGGCATATCAAGATAGACTTTGCTAAGCTCTCGAGTACATCTGTGACACACACGAGTGGATTTGATTCATGTTTATTTCCTGGGTCTGTCTGCCCTTGCGTGACTACTGTTACCATCTACGGCCCATTTACCTGGCACCTCTTCCTTCACCGGCCTGCTCGTCCTCATGGCCAGAGGAAGACACTGCTCCGNATACCATCAAGATGTATTTGATTTTACTGTAAAGAATATCAATTTTTAAGCACTAAAGGAGGAGATTTTAAACATTAATGTTAATGGGTGAATGTGGGATCGTTCCTTCCATGGAATAACGAGGGAGGAGGGTCTGAGCAGACAAGCCGTCTGCGCCTCAGTCTTTGCTGCCATCGTCTGCATGGGGCAGATGGACAGACATCTGCCTGCCATCTCCGCAGGCTTCCCTCTCCCTGTCCTCCACCCCACCGCACAGCCTCCCTTGGTCCATGGCCTCTTCCTGGGAGAGCAGATGAGCGTGGCAGCCATCCGGCTCTACTGTTAGGGTCATATGGCTCTCCTGCCCCCTTGTCCCGAGCCCTGCTCTGCCCCTGGGCCACTGAGAACCCGCCACTTCCTGCTGCCCATTCCTGCAGGGGTGGGTCTCCACCTGCTGACTCCTCCCTTGGTGGAAGAGCAGCCTTCAGCATTTGGAGAGTCACAGTCCAAGCCTGCAGATTCTCTTGCGCTGAGCTGATGTGAAAATGTCTGCATTTCACCCTATTTGGTAGGATGTTTCTGATGAATGTATAGCTCTGGGCTGACTTTTTATCCCCCTTGCAGAACTTTTAAGATGTTAAATGGTCTCCTGGCTTCTACTGTTTCCAAGGTGAAGTGAAGTCACCTGTCAGCCTTGTCACTCCTCTTCAGAAAGCAATGTGCCTCTGTTCCCAGTGGTTTTTAAGATTTTCTGGCTTTGATATCTGAGCAGTTGGAGTGTGCTGTTCTTAGGCTGGTTCTGTTTTTGCTGATTCTGCGCAGAGTTCACTGAGCTGCTTTTTCACAGACCTGGGGGGCATGCACGTTTCTGTTCTTCCGTGAGCTGCTCTGGCTCCTCCCTCTCCTCCCCTGAGCTGCTCTGGCTCCTCCTCCTCCCCCTGAGCTGCTCTGGCTCCTCCCCCTCCCCTGAGCTGCTCTGGCTCCTCCTCCTCCCCCTGAGCTGCTCTGGCTCCTCCCCCTCCC
>SJYW01030539.1:42724-53246 GCA_006410735.1 Raphicerus campestris | reverse complement strand
CAATCTTCCTCAGAGGGCCTGGATGTAGGCATCCCCTGGACCCATGTCCTAGGGACCCACCATCACCCCCATGTCCACCTGGGCAGGTGAAGGACACACCCACCCAGGCTGGGCCCGAGTCCAGGCTCAGAGGCTCAGCCCAGAGGCCGCGGCTCCAAACAAGGGCTAACGTGCACGGCTCCCATGCCCTGCGCCCCCAGGAGCCTCAGGGGGAGAATCAGGGACTCACATTGGAGTTGCAGCTGCTGGTTCACGCCGGGTAAACCCAGATGGCCCCACAGAGGGAGCCTCAGGAGCCCTGAGGGGGCGCCCTGGGGACTGCAGAGGGATGCACAGCCTGGCCCCTGGCCCACGTGGTGGGGTCTGCGTCTCCTTGAAAACACTTCCGTAAGCCCCACTTGACCACAATTGCAAAACAGTCATGGTGTGCAGTGTGTCAGATGGCAGCAATTAAAGCGGGTCTGATGTATTACTATCTGATCATGAAGGCGGCAGTACCCAGGGCCGTAGAGGCTCTCAGGATGTTTCCCGCAGGGGCTCCACTCGGCCGCCCCCTCATGGCCAGACCTCCCTGGGGCAGGAGCCTCCGCAGGAGGCCAGGTCCACAGAAGTGAGCGAGATGGAGAAGGCGCATGTGTCTCCTGGGACTGCACGCCGACTGGGCTCCTGTGGATGAAATGTCTGTGCCTGTGGCAACATGAAGGCTCTGTTGCCCACATCCCTGCTGTCTCCCTGTGTTTAGAGCCTTCTTTGGGCAAAAGGCAGACCAGCTCCCTGCACAGGAGTCGGGATGCCGACCCTGACCTCGGCTTCCTCCCCCTCTCCCCGGGAGGGTGCAGGCACAGCCCCGCCCTCCCTCCTGCTGGACCAGGGCTGGGAGCGGAGGAGCCAGGACTCTGGGGGGCTGAGGGGCCTGCTGCAAGAGGGGGTCTCTAGACTCTGAGGGGCGAACATCAGCGCCCACAGCACCAGGACACGGCCCCAGTGCCTCCAGGCGGTGGGGCCTGGTTCCAGCTCTCCAGGTGGGTCTCTGGGCTGACCTACACCTTTCAGAATGGACTCGGTGGCTCACACCAGGCTCTTCTGCTGACTGCAAGAATTCTGACTGCTGCGAGATGCTGGGGGCAGACGAAGGACAGGGTCTCCAGAGGGGTGTTGCTGTTCCATTGCTAAGTCACGTCCAACCCTTCGTGACCCCATGGACTGCAGCCCGCCTGCCTCCCCTGCCCTCTACCATCTCCCAGAGTTCTCCAGCGGGTGACGCGCAACAAAAAGGCAGGTCCAGGAGAGAAACCGGGATACAGAGGAGGGGGTGCAAGCTTGGGCCCTGAGGGGAAGCAGCAGGGGTCAGGTGATTCTTCTCTGCTCCCAGTCTCCCAGATACACGCGGAACAGACACGTAGAGAATCTCGGTTAAACAGGGGCTACAGTGCTTGTCCCCGCTGTTCACAGGGGCCTAGGCATCTGCTTGGGGCGAAGGCACCTATTCTAACATGGAACCCGCCACCCTGGGGGCAACTTCACGGGCATCTCAATGGGTCACCAATGAACCAAAAATGCGAATGATTTTCAAAATGTGTATGGCTAATTCCACATAATCTCACTTTTACATGACGAAGGGCTCTTTACAGCCCATTGCTAGGCTAGCCTTGGTGAACTAGCCTCAGTGAGTGACTGGACTCTATCACTGGCTGACTGTGCTTGGCAGCCCGCCAGGGATTCTGCTCTATGCAGCCTGTCCTCTGTGCCTGTGGGTTCCACATCTGCAGATTTAACCAACCGAGGATCAAAAATGCTTGAAGAAAAATTCCAGAAATTTCCAAAAAGCTAACTTGAATTTGCCGTGCATGAGCAACTAGCGACCTGGGGCTTACACTGTATTAGGTGTTACAAGTGACCTGGAGGGGATTTCAGGTGTGTGTGAGGACACGCCCAGGTTGTACACAAACACTACCCCATCTATACCAGGCACGTGAGACCTGCGGATTGTGGAATCAGCCAGGGGTGGAACCAGCCCCCTGGGGATGCCGACGCCCACCTGTAGAAATGGTGCCTGAATCGGGAATGCCACCAGTTCCACTGGTGGACATTGGGTAGGGAGGGCCTGGTTTTCTGCTGCTTCTTGTTATTTGATATGTGTCAGATTTACAGAACAGTTGTAAGAATATCATGCTAGAATGCTGGAAGCCCTTCACCCAGACCCCTCCAATAGTTATCCCACTGTATCCTTCTTGCCAACTCTACATTTATATTTTATTATTGTCAGCTGAGAGGCAGACACGATATCCCTTCAGCCTAAAAACTTCGGTGTGTATTTTCCAAAAGCAAAGGCATTCTCCCACATAATCGCAGTACAATTATCAAGATCAGGAAATTGACATTGATATGGTACCAATATGTAATCAATAGAATTTATTCAGATTTGTCCAGCTATCTCAGTAACATTTTTTATGACGAGACAAAGCCTAGATCACGCATCACATTGGGTGGTCCTATCTCTTGCAGTTTAGTCACTCAGTCATGTCCAACTCTTTGCGACCCCATGAATCACAGCACGCCAGGCCTCCCTGTCCATCACCAGCTCCCAGAGTTCACTCAAACTCACGTCCACTGAGTCCATGATGCCATCCAGCCATCTCATCCTCTGTCGACCCCGTCTCTTCCTGCCCCCAACCCCTCTCAGCATCAGTCTTTTCCAATGAGTCAGCTCTTCACATGAGGCGGCCAAAGTACTGGAGTTTCAGCTTCAGCATCATTCCTTCCAAAGAACACCTCCAATTAAGAACAAGCTCTCAGGGCCCCCTCGTCTCTCATAGCGTTAGCATTTGTACCGTGTGCCCGTCAGCTATTTCACTCTGTGTTCCTTGATTCAAGTTTGTGTGAGATGCAGGCTTTGCACTTTGGCAAGAGCATTGCGGAAGGGCATGTGTCAAGCGGCAGGGCTGTCGCCTGCCCCCAGCACTTTGGGTGCTGTGCTAGGG
This sequence comes from Raphicerus campestris, assembly GCA_006410735.1. NCBI lineage: Eukaryota > Metazoa > Chordata > Mammalia > Artiodactyla > Bovidae > Raphicerus > Raphicerus campestris. The sequence goes on along the minus strand of SJYW01030539.1, from coordinate 50,265 downwards.
TCTTGTCAGCTGGATGTCCCCATGGAAATGTCACCACATTCCCACTGGAGTTACTTCCTGTGATGAGTCCATCCTGTTATCCCTCAGAATGGTACCTAGTCATCTTCACAGGCATTGATGATACCGGTCTGAATCAAATACCATCAAGATGTATTTGATTTTACTGTAAAGAATATCAATTTTTAAGCACTAAAGGAGGAGATTTTAAACATTAATGTTAATGGGTGAATGTGGGATCGTTCCTTCCATGGAATAACGAGGGAGGAGGGTCTGAGCAGACAAGCCGTCTGCGCCTCAGTCTTTGCTGCCATCGTCTGCATGGGGCAGATGGACAGACATCTGCCTGCCATCTCCGCAGGCTTCCCTCTCCCTGTCCTCCACCCCACCGCACAGCCTCCCTTGGTCCATGGCCTCTTCCTGGGAGAGCAGATGAGCGTGGCAGCCATCCGGCTCTACTGTTAGGGTCATATGGCTCTCCTGCCCCCTTGTCCCGAGCCCTGCTCTGCCCCTGGGCCACTGAGAACCCGCCACTTCCTGCTGCCCATTCCTGCAGGGGTGGGTCTCCACCTGCTGACTCCTCCCTTGGTGGAAGAGCAGCCTTCAGCATTTGGAGAGTCACAGTCCAAGCCTGCAGATTCTCTTGCGCTGAGCTGATGTGAAAATGTCTGCATTTCACCCTATTTGGTAGGATGTTTCTGATGAATGTATAGCTCTGGGCTGACTTTTTATCCCCCTCGCAGAACTTTTAAGATGTTAAATGGTCTCCTGGCTTCTACTGTTTCCAAGGTGAAGTGAAGTCACCTGTCAGCCTTGTCACTCCTCTTCAGAAAGCAATGTGCCTCTGTTCCCAGTGGTTTTTAAGATTTTCTGGCTTTGATATCTGAGCAGTTGGAGTGTGCTGTTCTTAGGCTGGTTCTGTTTTTGCTGATTCTGCGCAGAGTTCACTGAGCTGCTTTTTCACAGACCTGGGGGGCATGCACGTTTCTGTTCTTCCGTGAGCTGCTCTGGCTCCTCCCTCTCCTCCCCTGAGCTGCTCTGGCTCCTCCTCCTCCCCCTGAGCTGCTCTGGCTCCTCCCCCTCCCCTGAGCTGCTCTGGCTCCCCATCCTCCCCCTGAGCTGCTCTGGCTCCTCTTCCTCCCCGTGAGCTGCTCTGGCTCCTCCCCCTCCTCCCCCTGAGCTGCTCCGGCTCCTCCCCTTCTCCTGGGGTTCCTCCTATGGCCTGTTAGATGACTTGATGTTGTCCACATCTCCTCGGCTCTGGGCCTTGTTTTCACTGTGTCTCTGTTCTTCACAGTGAACACCTCCTGTTGGTCTATCTTCAAGATTGCCCATCCTTTATTCTGCAGTCTTGGATCCGCAGTTCAGCCCAGCCGGTGGCTGTCTGTAATTTGTCATGTAGTTTTCTGAAGTTGCTGTGTGGTGTTCTGCACGGTGCTCACGTTTCTGCTGAGTTTCTCCATGTCTCCAATCACCATAAGCATAGTTTGGTTTAAGTTTTTGTCCGTGTTTGTGATGGCTGTTTTAAAGTCCGTGCCTGTCCACCTCTGGTTTGTGTCTACTGGCTGGGTTCTTCTTTCATCGCTGGTCCCGTTGTGCTGCTTTGCCGCAGTTTAGTAATTACTGGTTGTGTGCTGAACATTGTGGACAGACACCATGGGACTCTAGTCACACCTGTGAACCACTTCAGAAATAGCTGTGAGCCGCTGGCGTCACATCTGTTGGTACGTGTTTTCCTCTCTGTAGAGCTGTTTCGTGACCCCTGGAACGTTCACCAGTGGCATCCTGACAGGTACACTTTGCAATCCCGAAGTGAACTAATCATGTATCTATGACGACAGTGAATACAAACATATTCACTCTACTTTAACTTATTACCACAATTTCTTGCACGAGGATTCTTAATACTGCTGCTGAATTTTACTACTACCATGACAGTATTCCATGGAAGTCTGAAAAGGTGTTTCACCTCAAGTTAGTTTTAAAAAAGAAAGCCTGCGATTCACTGGGTGGAGCTCTCTTGTGCTGCTGGGGAGATCGCGCCGAGATCCTAGGCTCCGTGGCCACAGCTGCCTGCGTGTGCCCACACAGCTGCAGCCTCTAGAGCTGGGCCAGGCCCTGAGCTGCACGCCTGCTCACTCTACCAGACCCTGCTGAGCTTCTGCTAATCACCCTCTGGTGGCCCCCTTATCCTCCCGCCTTCTGCTCACCAGGAAGGTGACCCTGCCTTCCTGATCGTCACACAGACTCCTTACTGCTCCACCACCAGCAGTTCTCATTCCCAGCACCTCTTCTGCTCTGAAGCCAGAGTGGGAGCTCTAAGTGGCAAGTCGGATCACACAGGACCCTGCACGGGGCTCATCAAAGGCCTCTCGCTCTCTTCTGGGAATTCTCAAGTCCTCAGGGAGCATCAGAAGTGCTTTCCTGATGGATGAGCCTCGCAGGCTCATCCCCGCTGTGCTCCTGCCCTCCCATCAGTCCACCATGAGCCAGGGCTGCCCCTTCCCAGTGGACCGGGAGGGGGGACCCAGGAGGCCGCTCGCCACACACCGTGCCGAGGCACGACCCGGACCCCGTCTGGCCCGCACCACATGTCAGCATGGCGGGTATGAGGCCTCCCACTGCAGCACATGGAATGGTACATGTCTAGGTTTCATCAGAGTCAAATATTAAAGTGCTGTTCAATACCAAAGGCACATCAGCTTCCCGACCCACTGAACATGGTCACTGTTTCATGGAAACAAGCACTCCTCGGGGCCTCAGCACTCATGCAGGGCAATCAGGTCTAACAGTGAGACGGAGAGTTTTAACATCTACTGGTCTGGCCCACAAGGAGCAGCATCCCTGTCACCACAGTCACATGGGCACTAAAGCAAATGAGCCAGGTCCTCAGGCCCACGAGAGAGCCCCCACACACAACCAGGAGCCACAGGCTGCGCAGTAAATCGCCTGGGATCAGACGAGATACAGAGTTAAAGTCCTCAGTCACACCAGCAGCACCCCACGTGCTCAGCCGCCTCGCCGACACCGCCTCCCCGACAGCAAATCCACGTCCCCGTCATCCTGGGACTGCCCTGGGGACCGGCCACTGCACCCTGCAAGCGTGTCTGGGTGGGGCTCACCAACAGATAGACGCCTCTCTGCAGGGAGGCCACACTGGCAGAACCAGTCCCCAGCCTGGCCTCGGCGCCCGTTGTCAGAAGGGAGAGCTCACAGCCTCATGGGTCCTGCTGCCCAGCTCCCTCTGAACCCACAGGATGGCCTGAGCAAGGCTCGAGGGGGCCCCAAACCCCTGGGGCTCCGTGGGTCATCAGCCCCCTGATCTCAGGGGAGTGGGGGCTGGCTGCCGTGTCTGTGAGGTCGGGAGACAGCCACTGACACAGCGGCCACAGCAGGTGGGTCCCGCTGCCGGAACTGGACCCTTGACAAGCAGAGTTTTCTGTGGCCGACACACGCGCACATGCCTGCCACTCACACTCACATAGCGGGGGCCACAGACGAGGTCGGCTGTGACCGGGGCAGGCGGGGAGCTCGTGCAGCCGGGGCCAGCCCAGGCTGGGGTGAGTGGGCAGCGGGGAGGCGGCCCCTCTGCCCAGCCGTGCGGCCCGGCGGGAAGGAGAGAAGTTTTAAACAGGAAGAAACCCGTGAAACCGGCCAGGGAGCTCTTCCCAGCTGGAGACCTCCAGCGCATGCCCTGCAGGGGGCTGTCTCCCTGAAGGGACGCGTCACCTTTAACCAGGACATCCCGCAAGCGCGTGAGCGTCAGTGATATACGAGGCTTCTCTGACCCAGACCCAGAAAGCTCGGTGAGAGGCGATGTCCGCCACGCTGGCTCCCAGGGCCCAGAACTGCAGGGACACTGGGGCTGGCCCCCACACCAGGCTCAGAACAGACCGAATAGCTGCCGACCGAGGGCCCAGGACATAGAAGAGCCTCACTGGTTCTGGAAGGTTCTGCCTTCCTGTTTCAGGTCCATTCTGCGCATAAGTTCCAGTGTGAGCCTGGTTGTTGGTATTCAGTTGCTAAGTCATGTCTGACTCTACGCGACCCCACGGAATGCAGAATACCACGCCTCCCGGTCCTTTACTATCTCCCAGAGTTTGCTCAAGCTCATGTCCATTGAGTCCATGGTGCTATCCAACCACCTCATCTCTGTCATCCTCTTCTCCTTCTGCCTTCAATCTTTCCCAGCATCAAAGAAGTCAGTTCTTCCCATCAGGTAACCAAAGTATTGGGGTTTCAGCTTCAGCATCAGTCCTTCCAATGAATATTCAGGACTGATTTCCTTTAGGATGGACTGGTTGGATCTCCTTGAAGCCCAAGGGACTCTCAAGAGTCTTCTCCAGCATCACAGTTCAAAAGTGTCAATTCTTCAGGACTCAGCTTTCTTTATAGTCCAACTCTCATATCCATATATGACTCCTGGAAAAACCAGTTATAACTAGATGGACCTTTGTCAGCAAATCTCTGCTTTTTAATATGCTGTCTAGGTTGGTCATAACTTTCCTTCCTAGGAGTAAGCGTCTTTTAATTTCATGGCTGCAGTCACCATCTGCAGTGACTTTGGAGCCCAAGAAAATAAAGTCTGTTACTGTTTCCATTGTTTCCCCATCTATTTCCCATGAAGTGATGGGACTAGATGCCATGATTTTAGTTTTTTGAGTGTTGAGTTTTAAGCCAGCGTTTTCACTTTCCTCTTTCACTTTCATCAAGAGGCTCTTTAGTTCCTCTTCACTTTCTGCCATTAGGGTGGTGTCATCTGCATATCTGAGGTTACTGATATTTCTCCCGGCAAACTTAATTGCAGCTTGTGCTTCATTCAGCCCAGCATTTTGCATGATGTACTCTGCATAGAAGTTAAATGAGCAGGGTGACAATATAGAGCCTTGATGTACTCCTTTTCCTATTTGGAGCCAGTCTGTTGTTCCATGTACAGTTCTAACTGTTGCTTCCTGACCTGCATACAGATTTCTCAGGAGGCAGGTAAGGTGGTCTGGTAGTCTCATCTCTTTAAGAATTTCCCACCATTTGTTGTGATCCACACAGTCAAAGGCTTTAGCACAGTCAATGAAGCAGATGTTTTTCTGGAATTTTCTTATTTTCTCTGTGATCCAACAGATGTTGGGAATTTGATCTCTGGTTTCTCTGCCTTTTCTAAATCCACCTTGTACATCTGAAAGTTCTTGGTCACGTGCTGCTGAAGGCTCAGTTGAAGGGTTCTGAGCATTACCCTTCTAGCGTGAGAGGGGTGGAACTGTGCTGCAGTTTGAATATCCTTGGCACGGCCTTTCTCTGGGATTGGAATGAAAACTGACCTTTTACAGTCCTCTAGCCACTGCTGAGTTTTCCAAAATTGCTGACATATTGAGTGCGGCACTCTGGAGGGCTGCTTTGTTGAGAATAAGCTTCCTAACCTGCTTCCTGCAAATCCAGCTGCTCCTGATGTCAGCCTGCCCCGCCCACCTCGCCTGTGGCCCCAGACGGCCGAGCAGGGACGGGAGGAGGACTGCCTGGAGGAGCCCCGGCACCCTCACCAGCCCCCGCCTCCTGCCTGGCCCCTGCGCATGGACAGAGCTCTCCGGGGCTGCCCAGCGACCTCCATGCTCTTGGAGGCACCACAGTGATCTCTGAGCTCTTGGGTGCTCCCGTCAAGAAGATACACTGCCAAGCCACTGGCCTTTGTCAGATGAGGGCTAAGCTGCCCAGCCCCGAGCTGCCGGGGGAGAGCCAGCCAGAACCTTCAGAGGGCTCCCCGCAGCCCAGGCCTGTGACCAAGGCCGTGGCTAGTGTGGCGCACGCTGCCTGTCAGCAGAGCAGAGCGCCAGGTGGGGGCTGAGCCCTGGGGCCCGAGTGGGTTAAGCCCCCTGTTCTGCCCCAGGTCAGCCTGGCATGTCAGCAGGCACCATGCCGTTTGGTCCGCGTGTTGTGGTCACTGTGTCCACAGTCAGGAAAAGCAACCAGAAGAGGGTATGACTGCAGACAGGCTGTGTCCCCTCCTGACCTCGGCCCTGACCACGCCCACCATCCTCCGCTCCCAGGGCGCAAGCTAATAGGGCCCAGGGTGGGGTGCAGCCCCCAGGGCAAGGAGGACCAGGACTTGCTCCCCACTGGAGCTGGCCCCGGGCTTCCGAGCCGGGGGATGGAGCCAGGGGAAGATGAGAGAAGTAGCTCAGCCGATTCTCAGAACCAGAGACCGAATGGTTAGCTCCTCTCAACCTCACTTGAGGAAAAGTGGAGACAAAGTCATCAACTTTTTGCTCTTGTAAAACAACCAACCAGCTTTCTGAAGTCTCATCCGCCGGCTAATGCGTCATGAGAGCTTTTATAGATCTTTCTGCTAAGAAGACACTAAACAAAAAAAGTAAGATCCCGCTAGTCCTTAGAGAGGAAGGTTTCTGTGCCTGGGAAATTCAGCTGGGACACCTCGCTTGTTCGCTGAGTGAGGTCACAGGGGCCAGAAACACTGGAAGCCACTTTTTCCACACTGCTTCACACGTGCCCATCCCTGTCCCAAGGCAAGGATGCTGCACATCACCACGCTGGCACGTCTGTACACAGATGAGAAGTTTCTGAGCACTAACGTGTGGCCCAGACGCACAGCCAGCAGCGGGGGGCATGCCCGCAAGGAGTGGACACGGCCCCCCCAGCACAACACCCCCGCCCCACCAGCGCTGGTTCCTGCAGCTGAGCGGGCGCCAAGGCTGACCACGAGCCGCAGCACGGCCGTGGCGTTAAACACTTGAAAGGTTGTTGCTTTCACAAAAAGAGACCCTGAATAAGGACGTGGGAGTGTGTAACTGTCTGGGAGGTGATCCCAGGAAAGAGCTGAGATGGTGAGACGAGGAGGGGAGGAGGGCGGTGACGGGGAGTGAGTGCCCGGAAGGGGAGGGTCTGGGGGCTGTGGAATGTGTCCCAGCATCTCTGCGGGGCAGAGAAGCAGGTATGGACCCACCAGGTCCACCCTCAGTCCCTGAAGGTCTCTGAGGAATAGCCTCCGAGCAGCCCTGACCCACCCTGGACTTGGACCAAACGTGCTGGTTCCGCTGGAGGGAGGCAGGGCTTAGGGCCCCATGCTGCCTGCAGATAGGGGCTGCCCCGCAAGGCTGCAGGGGGGTCCCGGGGCAGGGTGGGCAGTGCTGCAGGGGGTTCCTGGGAGTGGGGTTGGGCAGGGCTGCAGGGGGCCTGGCTGATGAACATGCCATGCCCAGAGGTGGGTAGCTGTGAGAGAGGAGAGAGGACCACCAGGCGCCACTCAGCTGTCACTTTGAAGGGGCTGGTTTACACCGTGTGAACTGAATCTCAGGTTTTAAGGCGCCATCAGTCTAGCGGCATCGTCCTCATTTGCTTCCCGTTTATTCACAGCTGTGGCTTCCGGGGGTGTTGAGAGCGCGGGCGGGGCCGGGTTGGTCTCTGGTGTTGCCAGCTGCAGGCCTTTCGGCAGCACTAGTGGGCATGGTGGGAGAAGGCACTGGCAGCCCACTCCAGTGCCCGTGCCTGGAAACTCCCATGGATGGAGGAGACTGGTGGGCTGCAGTCTATGCGGT
>SJYW01030539.1:26034-42648 GCA_006410735.1 Raphicerus campestris | reverse complement strand
AGGAGTAAGCGTCTTTTAATTTCATGGCTGCAATCACCATCTGCAGTGACTTTGGAGCCCAAGAAAATAAAGTCTGTTACTGTTTCCATTGTTTCCCCATCTATTTCCCATGAAGTGATGGGACTAGATGCCATGATTTTAGTTTTTTGAGTGTTGAGTTTTAAGCCAGCGTTTTCACTTTCATCAAGAGGCTCTTTAGTTCCTCTTCACTTTCTGCCATTAGGGTGGTGTCATCTGCATATCTGAGGTTACTGATATTTCTCCCGGCAAACTTAATTGCAGCTTGTGCTTCATTCAGCCCAGCATTTTGCATGATGTACTCTGCATAGAAGTTAAATGAGCAGGGTGACAATATAGAGCCTTGATGTACTCCTTTTCCTATTTGGAGCCAGTCTGTTGTTCCATGTACAGTTCTAACTGTTGCTTCCTGACCTGCATACAGATTTCTCAGGAGGCAGGTAAGGTGGTCTGGTAGTCTCATCTCTTTAAGAATTTCCCACCATTTGTTGTGATCCACACAGTCAAAGGCTTTAGCACAGTCAATGAAGCAGATGTTTTTCTGGAATTTTCTTATTTTCTCTGTGATCCAACAGATGTTGGGAATTTGATCTCTGGTTTCTCTGCCTTTTCTAAATCCACCTTGTACATCTGAAAGTTCTTGGTCACGTGCTGCTGAAGGCTCAGTTGAAGGGTTCTGAGCATTACCCTTCTAGCGTGAGAGGGGTGGAACTGTGCTGCAGTTTGAATATCCTTGGCACGGCCTTTCTCTGGGATTGGAATGAAAACTGACCTTTTACAGTCCTCTAGCCACTGCTGAGTTTTCCAAAATTGCTGACATATTGAGTGCGGCACTCTGGAGGGCTGCTTTGTTGAGAATAAGCTTCCTAACCTGCTTCCTGCAAATCCAGCTGCTCCTGATGTCAGCCTGCCCCGCCCACCTCGCCTGTGGCCCCAGACGGCCGAGCAGGGACGGGAGGAGGACTGCCTGGAGGAGCCCCGGCACCCTCACCAGCCCCCGCCTCCTGCCTGGCCCCTGCGCATGGACAGAGCTCTCCGGGGCTGCCCAGCGACCTCCATGCTCTTGGAGGCACCACAGTGATCTCTGAGCTCTTGGGTGCTCCCGTCAAGAAGATACACTGCCAAGCCACTGGCCTTTGTCAGATGAGGGCTAAGCTGCCCAGCCCCGAGCTGCCGGGGGAGAGCCAGCCAGAACCTTCAGAGGGCTCCCCGCAGCCCAGGCCTGTGACCAAGGCCGTGGCTAGTGTGGCGCACGCCGCCTGTCAGCAGAGCAGAGCGCCAAGTGGGGGCTGAGCCCTGGGGCCCGAGTGGGTTAAGCCCCCCGTTCTGCCCCAGGTCAGCCTGGCATGTCAGCAGGCACCATGCCGTTTGGTCCGCGTGTTGTGGTCACTGTGTCCACAGTCAGGAAAAGCAACCAGAAGAGGGTATGACTGCAGACAGGCTATGTCCCCTCCTGACCTCGGCCCTGACCACGCCCACCATCCTCCGCTCCCAGGGCGCAAGCTAATAGGGCCCAGGGTGGGGTGCAGCCCCCAGGGCAAGGAGGACCAGGACTTGCTCCCCACTGGAGCTGGCCACGGGCTTCCGAGCCGGGGGATAGAGCCAGGGGAAGATGAGAGAAGTAGCTCAGCCGATTCTCAGAACCAGAGACCGAACGGTTAGCTCCTCTCAACCTCACTTGAGGAAAAGTGGAGACAAAGTCATCAACTTTTTGCTCTTGTAAAACAACCAACCAGCTTTCTGAAGTCTCATCCGCTGGCTAATGCGTCATGAGAGCTTTTATAGATCTTTCTGCTAAGAAGACACTAAACAAAAAAAAGTAAGATCCCGCTAGTCCTTAGAGAGGAAGGTTTCCGTGCCTGGGAAATTCAGCTGGGACACCTCGCTTGTGCGCTGAGTGAGGTCACAGGGCCAGAAATACTGGAAGCCACTTTTTCCACACTGCTTCACATGTGCCCATCCCTGTCCCAAGGCAAGGATGCTGCACATCACCACGGTGGCACGTCTGTACACAAATGAGAAGCTTCTGAGCACTAACGTGTGGCCCAGACGCACAGCCAGCAGCGGGGGGCATGCCCACAAGGAGTGGACACGGCCCCCCCAGCACAACACCCCCGCCCCACCAGCGCTGGTTCCTGCAGCTGAGCGGGCGCCAAGGCTGACCATGAGCTGCAGCACGGCCGTGGCGTTAAACACTTGAAAGGTTGTTGCTTTCACAAAAAGAGACCCTGAATAAGGACGTGGGAGTGTGTAACTGTCTGGGAGGTGATCCCAGGAAAGAGCTGAGATGGTGAGACGAGGAGGGGAGGAGGGCAGTGACGGGGAGTGAGTGCCCGGAAGGGGAGGGTCTGGGGGCTGTGGAATGTGTCCCAGCATCTCTGCGGGGCAGAGAAGCAGGTATGGACCCACCAGGTCCACCCTCAGTCCCTGAAGGTCTCTGAGGAACAGCCTCCGAGCAGCCCTGACCCACCCTGGACTTGGACCAAACGTGCTGGTTCCGCTGGAGGGAGGCAGGGCTTAGGGCCCCATGCTGCCTGCAGATAGGGGCTGCCCCGCAAGGCTGCAGGGGGGTCCCGGGGCAGGGTGGGCAGGGCTGCAGGGGGTTCCTGGGAGTGGGGCTGGGCAGGGCTGCAGGGGGCCTGGCTGATGAACATGCCATGCCCAGAGGTGGGTAGCTGTGAGAGAGGAGAGAGGACCACCAGGCGCCACTCAGCTGTCACTTTGAAGGGGCTGGTTTACACCGTGTGAACTGAATCTCAGGTTTTAAGGCGCCATCAGTCTAGCGGCATCGTCCTCATTTGCTTCCCGTTTATTCACAGCTGTGGCTTCCGGGGGTGTTGAGAGCGCGGGCGGGGCCGGGTTGGTCTCTGGTGTTGCCAGCTGCAGGCCTTTCGGCAGCACTAGTGGGCATGGTGGGAGAAGGCACTGGCAGCCCACTCCAGTGCCCGTGCCTGGAAACTCCCATGGATGGAGGAGACTGGTGGGCTGCAGTCTATGCGGTCGCTAAGAGTCGGACACGACTGAAGCGACTTAGCAGCAGCAGCAGCAGTGAGCATGGTGACCTCCCTGAATGACCTCACAGAGTGACCTTCCTGAGTGACCTCGAGCAGTGGCCTCCCTGGTGGCCATGCAGAGTGCCCACACTGGTGGCCCAGGCTGGGCCACACCACGCCCTCCAGCAGCACCTCCAGCTCAGAGCAGTGGCCCTCGCCGTCTCTGCACCGGCTCCTTCGCTGTGTGAGGATGCTCTGGAAGGGCCGCTCTCTCCGCACCGGCCCGCGGCCCAGCTCTGCTGCCTGCACCGCCCCAGAACGGGCCAGGCCTCAAGCCCCGGTGACGCCCGCGGCAGGGCTGAGGGACAGAGGCGCTGGGCAGTCCGTTCACACACCCGTCCCTGAGCGGCCGTCGCTGGGCCTCCTGCGCTGGGGGCTGACGCTGCTGCTGAGAGATCAGTGGCTCTGCCGCCCCTTCTCAGAAAGGCACCCTCGTGCCAGGGAGGGCTCAGGGAGCCTGGAGGCCAAGTCCTATTTGTCCAGTTCCTGCAAATTATGTTCCTTTGACCGGTTTTCTTCACTAGGAGTCAACATACTTGGAAGCTATAGACATGGAGGAAGAGGGTTATATTCAAAACAGTAGGTCTGTCTCCTAAAGATGTTTCCTGCAGCCTGTGAAGTCCTACCTGTGAGCACAGGACGGTGGCCTGCCTGCTTCCTATGGCTATGTGGGGCGTGCGGCACGTTCGACAGGTTTCTGCCAAGACGGGGGCCCACGTCCACCCTCCCCAAGCCCACTGCCCGGGGCCCATGTCCCAGCACCACCCTCAGCCACCAGCTGCATAGGAGAAACAGGCAGAAGCTCTGATCTCGTGGCGGTGCCCTCCTAGTAGGGGAGGCCAACAATAATATCAACGAGAAATCCGCGATGGACGTGAGGGAAGTGGTCAGGGGAGGGGCGCCACCCCGGGGTGGGCGTCCGGGGAGGCTTGGCTGGGACCGTGGGGCACGGGCCACGTGGGCCCTGGGGTTGGGGGAGCCCACACACACGTGGTTGCCGGGGAGGAGGCAGCAGGCCAGTGTAAGGAGGGCGCTGGGCTGGCTGTTTCCACAGCAGCTGGGGAGGCGGAGGGGGTCCGGGAGGACGTGCGGAGGCTCTGCGTGGATATGAAGGACCTGTGGCAGGCCCCTCCCCTCAGGCGGCGGCCTCGGAGGCGCAGCGCCTGGACAGCCCTGCTCTCTCGGTCCAGCCCCACCGAGCAGCCCCGCAGATGGGTGCCTCAGCCCACGTGCCTGGGGCCCCTGCTCCTGCTCGGCGGCAGCTCCGTCCAGCCTCGAGCTCCTCCCGCTGCGGCCCGGGAGGCCTGCAGCTGCTGGCATTTGCAGGAGGAGAGGGGTGTGATGTGTGCTTTTCTGCTCATCCATGTTGGCCATTGCATCTCAAGTCTGCCACAGGGGACCAGTGTCCGGCTTAAACAAGGCTTTGTGAGCCCACAGTCACCAGCCCCTCAGGGGTTTCCTCCTTCCCGGCTGGCCACCCACTCCCGCGCTTGGGGAGGCAGCATGGGGACCCCGGGCGCCAGCGTGGGGCGCGCACACCTGCTGCCCACCTGGAGAGCCGGCCTAGGGGCTCAGCGGCCCGTCCACCTTTGTGCCCCCAGACCCCGGACGTGAGTGCCCCTCCCTGCACCTGGGCTCCCGTGGGGTCCGCATCACTGTCGCCCACGGACCCTTCAGGGTGCCCCAGGCCCTGATATAGGGCCCGGGGTTGTGCTGGGCCTCCCCCTGGTCGGGGCATGGGTGCGAGCAAAGCAGCGTCTGAGTGTCCGAGCCGCAGCTCCCCGTGACACCACCCGGCGCGGCCACCTCTTTCTCGCGGGTGGCACTCGCCTGCGTCGCCCTAGCTTGGGCTCTGCCCCACCAGCCCCGATCCATTTCAGGCCAGCATGAGCGAGTGGTCCGGCCCCTGTCCACACCTGGGCCTCGGGAGGTCTGAGGGCTGCTGCCCGCCGTGCCATGATCGGGGGCCAGGCACAACGGGGCTCGTGGACGCAGGGCCACCCCAGAGAGGAGAGGGGTAGAGGGACAGAGGGAGAGGGCGCACCGTGAGGGGGCGACCGGCAGCGATGCCAGGAAACACGGGCGTCGAGGAAGGAGAAAGCGCATGTGGATGTCTGCTCCTCTCTCTGAGCCAAGCACGCTCCCCTTTGAAGATGCCTGCTCATGGGAGCAGCTTGGCCCAGAGGACAAGCTTAAAAGGCAATTCAAAGAGCTCGTAGTTTTTCAGAATGTCACATTAGTGGAGGTCCCAGCAACGGCGAACCAGTTTCAGGCTCTGCGCTAAAAAGCGAATGCTGCGCATTTGATCTTAAATTGTTATTTCGCTCCTGATCGCCTGAAGGACCTTTAGACGGTGGGGGGCAGGGGGAGGCCAGTGATGCTAGACTCAGAAGTGAGGAGCCCTGAGGAGGGCAGGGGGCTCGTGGTGTCCCCGGGGGCTGGCAGGTCACCCCACGGGGCTGGGGGCCACTCTCTGAGTCCCTGCGGAGACCTGGCCACTTCCTTCTGAATCTCTGGAACCAAGTTAGGGGATGGAGTTAAGTATCCCACCTGCTTCCACAGTAATTATGCCTATTCCCCCGTCTTTTAAAATAAATAAGAATAATACATCAAAATAATAGATGTGAAATATAAAAACGGGGGTGCGTCTGGCATTCTCCTTGAACTTGACAAAGCTCTGCTTCTTTTGTTCATTTCACACTCTGCCCAGGGATGGAGCGGAGTGCCGCTGGGTGGGCGTAAATAAATCTNCAAGGAGGAGGAGGCGGGTGGGAGGCAGGGGTGGGCGGGGCCCAGGCTGCGAGGAATGCAGGACCCTTCAGTGGGGATCCAGTTTCCAAGCGGAAGGCTCCAGCGCGCTCACCCCCTCCGCCCTCCGCCTCCGAGGGCCAAACACACTTGGGAACAGCTTTTCTGGAACACGTGTCAGGCAGCTCCAAACCGTCTGGCCAGCATCCCACCCCACCACCCAGAGGAGAAGGGCACCCGGGCTGGGAGGTCCCATCTCCAGTCCCGTCCCAGGCCGTGATGTCAGGAGGAGGAGAGCCAAGCACTGGGAGGGCAGGGCCAGCTAGCGGGTGGAGCCACGTTGGCCCGTGGCCGCCCCCAGTTCCCAAGCAGTGCCCTTGCCCTGTCACCCAGGCTGGGGCTGCCCTGCCTCAGCCCATCCAGCGGGTTCAGAGGCTGCTCGTGCCCCAGGCCGGCCCAGGACAGCAGCCCTGCGGCCCTGGCACACCCCCTCGGGGCCTGGCCGGGGGTGCTGTGTGGTGTGGGGCAGCCCCAGTGCTCCCAGCCCTCGCCCTGCAGTTTCCACCCAGACTCACAGGGCCTGTGGCTCGGTGCCCGTGGTGGCACCGCTGCCTCCACACAGCAGGATCCCCTGTCCATCCCAGCTGCTCTGCTGTGCCGGGGCCTTCCCAGGCCTCACCCAGTCCTCCTGCCTGCAGGCACCAGACTGCAGGCCCCAGGCTCCTCTGCCTGGTGACCCCGCCACCTGGGGTCCGGAGGAGTTCCTTTTGTCCTGGAGGCCCTGGAGACAGCCCCGGGGGTCCCCCTGGTCCCCTTCCCAGGAGTCACCCCGGCCCCCTCCCCAGGAGTCACCCTGGCCCCCTCCCTGGGAGTCACCCCAGCCCCCTGCCCAGGAGTCACCCCGGCCCCCCCAGGGGTCAGTGTGGCCCCCTCCCTCAGGTCAGTGTGGCCCACCTCCCTGGGCGTATCCATCTCGGCTTCTGCACCGCACATCCTCCCTTATCCGTGTGTGCAGTGTGTCCTCCGTGGTCCCTTTTCTTGGGGACCAGGGAGGACACACTGCACACACGGATAAGGGAGGATGCNCGGCTTCTGCACCGCGCATCCTCCCTTATCCGTGTGTGCAGTGTGTCCTCCCTGGTCCCCAAGAAAAGGGACCACGTCACGTTCAGTTCTGCCTCCCCCTGAATACCTAATGCGGGGCCTCGTGCACAGTAAAGGCTTATATTGGTACTTAATATGTTTGGAAATGAATAAGTGAATTTTTGAAGCATTAACCCCTCAAAACACTTCAAGTCCTTCTTCTGACCCATCACGACCTCAAATTTGAATACTTCTGGAAGAAAAAGGAACAGCGAATGCCGGCGGGCAGGTCTGGGGGCTGACTGGCTCCACTCGAGCTCAGGGTGCTCAGCGAGGACCCTGAGCTGGTGGATCTTCCGAAAGCTCTTGTGGTGATGAGTAAAGATCTCTAAGTTTCCAGTACCACTTGGAAGTAATGGCCTAATCATTATTAATTCCTTTGATATTTCCTATGATAACATTAATCACAGCAGACTCGCCTGGTGTAAATGGAGCTCGCAGGCACTCCTGCACGTCCCCCGCCACCCCGCGGCAATTAATGGAGCGGTTCGTCAGTGTCACCGTGCCTCCAGAGCAAGCGCGCTGCCTGCTCACGCTGATTGAGATGCAGATTCCGAGCTGGTGGAGAGGGAAATCGGGGAGCAAAGAAGCACAGCCTTCCCCCCACCTTCACCACCGCAGCCACACTGACCGCTGGACCCAACTCCCAGGGGGCGGGGGCTGCAGACCGGAACATCTCTTCCTGGACTCTAACCTATGAACTGCCTACGAGGCACAGAAGCGGCTTTAAAATGAGCATTAAATACTCCAGTGAAATACAAGAGTCTGATTCGCAAAGAGACACAATACGTGCATGACATATGGGAAGGCAGGGAAGGCAGAGATTTGCATGCACGCTTAGATCGAGGTGCAGAAAAAAGCTTCTTTGCCACCACTTAAGTTTTCAATTTCCAGGGGATAAGGTGCAGCCGACGCATGCGGTAATACCGTGTTCTCTGCTGTGATAGGCGTCTGGCCGTCGGGGTGGTGGGAGGGGCGTGAATGGGCCATGGCCGGGTGCAAAGGTGTGGTTAGGGGAGGGTCTCTCAAACGGACACCTCTGCCCTCATTAGAGCCTTGTCAGAAGTCAGCCCACTCTCCCTGCGGGTTCACACGCCTGTCTTTCTAGGTCTGACAGGTACGCCCGGAGGAGCCGGGGACAAGCCAAGCATGCCTCAGTTCTTCGAGGCTGAGCCCAGAGCCGACGGACAAAGCCGCAGGCCAGCGTGTGGCCATGCTCTCCCGCACACCTCTGCCCCCGCCCCGCCCCGGCGGAGGCCTCCAGTCCTTGAGCCAGTTGTCTCCTGCCTCGTCCTGCATCTCCACACTCAGGCCACCGCACTCTGACCTCCCCAGCGGCTTTTTCCTCCTCCCAGGTCTCTGGGAGTCCCGGCCGGGAGTCTGTGTCCAGTGCTGGGGGAGCCCCTTCTGGCAACACTACAAACCCTGCCCTCTCCTGGCTCTGCCACGCACGGTCACCTCCCGTAGAGCCCGAGGAGCCCTGTCCCCAGGCAGCATCCTCCTCGCCGTGGCTTCCAGACGATCTGGGAGAAGCCCCGAATGTGTCTCTTGCGACGGCAGGTGGGTTCTTCACACTAGCGCCACCTGGGAAGCCCAAATGTGACTCAAGCCCCTCGTGAATGTGTTGAGCTAAATACCC
The DNA here is from genome assembly GCA_006410735.1 of Raphicerus campestris. Taxonomy (NCBI): domain Eukaryota; kingdom Metazoa; phylum Chordata; class Mammalia; order Artiodactyla; family Bovidae; genus Raphicerus; species Raphicerus campestris. Next base: position 34,047 of record SJYW01030539.1, on the reverse strand, counting down.
TTACGCCAGATAACCAAGACAGCAGGTTTCAGGTGTAATTCATAATAGCTCTTAATATTTTGTTTTAGAGGTTTCTACACTCACTTTACCTAGTTTATATTAAGTTGCATGGTGGTAGGGAGTGTTTTGCAAAGACACTAGACAACATAAATGCCTTTGTTGAAGCCCCAGAATCACCAGAACCAGATTTCAGGTAAGAAAAGTGAGTAGACCTGTATTAGAGGTCATTGACAAAGGTCACTGACATGCCATAAACTGTTGCAGATTTCACCAATTTCAAAGGTATATGTGATGACTAACAGTAACAGTTTCAATCAAAACCATCAGTGGTTATGGAAAATGAAATGGACTCCAGGACGTGAGCCAGAGGCAGCAGCCCTGGAGTCTGATTAATCAGTGAACTGATAAACGCAGCCGCATCGATTAAGCACAGCCCAGGAGGGAGGCGCTGCTCTGGGTGCTGGGTCCTGGCACGAAGCTCCCCACCAGCGGCGTCTTCAGCCGCCAGGGAGCAGACCAATAATGGAGCAAGACTGTTTCTGACGGTGACATAGTTCTGAGATGAGTGAGAGCTCTGATGAGCACGTGTGTTTGAGACGCAGGAACCAGGACAGGCCAGCCAAGGGGCTCTGCAGCTGAGCCATCAGTGACCCGGCTCGGGGACCTGGGGGGAGCAAGAGGGCGGAGGGGAGGGGCGGGCAGGTGTGGGCGTCTCGGGGGACACGGTGGCCACGGGGGCAGCAGAAACAGCCACCTGCGGAAGCGCTGATGCAGCTGTGGTGAGGAGGGGGCCGGAAGGGCGACTCAGGCCGGGGCGGCCCACGTGCTCAACCACAGGTCCAGCTCCAGACAGATTTTTAAACAGAGGTGGCGATGGCCGGGTGAGTCTTCACTGCTCGTGCTGTTGAGGTTGACGGGGTGGGCGGGCTGCCCCAGGGGCTCCCTGCCTCTCCCTCCTGGTCCTCAAAACAGCTCAGCTGGGACAGGCTGGTACGGTCAGTCCGTGTCAGGGGTGCATGATACAGTGACTCATCATACTCATCGCGTTTGCTTGATCCTCCTTTTCAGGGCTAAGCCTCTCCCCCTGGACAATACAGATCAAAATCTGCCACCTCCCCGCCACAACCCGCAAGCAAAGAGGAGTCAGGCCCGTGGGAACTGCCAACCACGCTCCCAAGAAGGCTCCGCGTGCCAGCACATCTGAGTTTCCGGCCAGGCAGCCTTCCCTTCGGGCCACAGTGATAGCATTTGTGGGACTAACAGAAAGGTATCACTTTTGGCAACTTGAACCAACCCCTTCAAGTCACAAGGCCATGAAAACAGAAACCAGAGCTAAACGTCTCGAGGCTGAGCGCTGACCACACCGTCCACATTTGCAAGGACTGGCACTTTACTGGGCCAGAGAGGGTTCTTCCACCTCCCCAGGTCCCCTCTGGAACCAGGAGTGGTTGGAGCCTTTTCTCAGATGTGCCCTCCTGTCCCTCCCTCCTGCTTCTCTCGGGGCGTGAGGCGGCGTTTCACCCTCGGGAGGTCGGTGCTCACCCCACTGGATGCCAGCCTGCTTCCTTCATGGCCCTGCCGCATGGCCGCTGTGGTAGGAGCCCAGCATGGGCCTCGCCCTGCACCCTGGGCCACGGCCCGGCCTTCACGAGCGCCCTGTGAAGCGGGGAGCTGTGGCTCTGTTCCAGGCAGGGGGCCGGGTCACTGGGGAGGCACCGTGGCTTCCTCAAGCTTACTCAGCCAGGACGCTGCTACAGCCGGAAAATGGACCATGTGTGCCTGGGGCCCCCCACCCTGACCAGGACGCTGCTATAGCCAGAAAATGGACCACGTGTGCCTGGGGCCCCTCACCCCGACTGGGATGCTGCTACAGCCAGAAAACGGGCCATGTGTGCCTGGGGGCCCCTACCCCGACCGGGACGCTGCTACAGCCGGAAAATGGACCACGTGTGCCTGGGGCCACCCCACCCCGACCCCCTAGAACAGCCCCACTGCCCAGCTTACCTGTTTATCACCCCATGTATCCAGGCAGAAGAAACCATTTCTTTTTCTTTGTATACTCAGAATCTATCAGAGGTGGTTAATGAATGTGTGTTGAATGAATAATGAAGAAAAAGAAAAAAAAAATTTGAAATACTCAAAGGAGATGAAGGGCTGGATCTTCCCAATCCGGGGATCGAACCTGGGTTTCCCGCATTGTAGACAGATGCTTCACCATCTGAGCCACCAGGGAAGTCCATTATTTAATTTAACGGGGAAAAATTCCCAACAGAAAGACATGTTAACTATATAGGATAGTTTAAAAAACACTATCCTTATTCCATGGTTTTCTCTGGAAAAACCAACACTCTAGAATTTTAAACAGCAGAGAAAACACTCTTTGCATGACTGTGGCTGAAGCAGTGATAGCAAAGGCTATGGTACTGCTGGTGCTGGTGAGAGCGGTGCAGGCGATGATGCCGATTGTGAGAACCATGGTGATGGTGATGTGCTGATGACGGTGATGTGGTGATACTAATGGTGGTGCTGGTGCTGATGACAGTGATGATGGTGCTGGTGAGAGCGGTGCAGGCGATGATGCCGATTGTGATAACCATGGTGACGGTGATGTGCTGATGACGGTGATGTGGTGATATTAATGGTGGTGCTGGTGCTGATGACAGTGATGATGGTGCTGGTGAGAGCGGTGCAGGCGATGATGCCGATTGTGATAACCATGGTGATGGTGATGTGCTGATGACGGTGATGTGGTGATATTAATGGTGGTGCTGGTGCTGATGACAGTGATGATGGTGCTGGTGAGAGCGGTGCAGGCGATGATGCCGATTGTGATAACCATGGTGATGGTGATGTGCTGATGACGGTGATGTGGTGATATTAATGGTGGTGCTGGTGCTGATGACAGTGATGATGGTGCTGGTGAGAGCGGTGCAGGCGATGATGCCGATTGTGATAACCATGGTGATGGTGATGTGCTGATGACGGTGATGTGGTGATATTAATGGTGGTGCTGGTGCTGATGACAGTGATGATGGTGCTGGTGAGAGCGGTGCAGGCGATGATGCCGATTGTGATAACCATGGTGATGGTGATGTGCTGATGACGGTGATGTGGTGATATTAATGGTGGTGCTGGTGCTGATGACAGTGATGATGGTGCTGGTGAGAGCGGTGCAGGCGATGATGCCGATTGTGATAACCATGGTGATGGTGATGTGCTGATGACGGTGATGTGGTGATATTAATGGTGGTGCTGGTGCTGATGACAGTGATGATGGTGCTGGTGAGAGCGGTGCAGGCGATGATGCCGATTGTGATAACCATGGTGATGGTGATGTGCTGATGACGGTGATGTGGTGATATTAATGGTGGTGCTGGTGCTGATGACAGTGATGATGGTGCTGGTGAGAGCGGTGCAGGCGATGATGCCGATTGTGATAACCATGGTGATGGTGATGTGCTGATGACGGTGATGTGGTGATATTAATGGTGGTGCTGGTGCTGATGACAGTGATGATGGTGCTGGTGAGAGCGGTGCAGGCGATGATGCCGATTGTGATAACCATGGTGATGGTGATGTGCTGATGACGGTGATGTGGTGATATTAATGGTGGTGCTGGTGCTGATGACAGTGATGATGGTGCTGGTGAGAGCGGTGCAGGCGATGATGCCGATTGTGATAACCATGGTGATGGTGATGTGCTGATGATGGTGATGTGGTGATATTAATGGTGGTGCTGGTGCTGATGACAGTGATGATGGTGCTGGTGAGAGCGGTGCAGGCGATGATGCCGATTGTGATAACCATGGTGATGGTGATGTGCTGATGACGGTGATGTGGTGATATTAATGGTGGTGCTGGTGCTGATGACAGTGATGATGGTGCTGGTGAGAGCGGTGCAGGCGATGATGCCGATTGTGATAACCATGGTGATGGTGATGTGCTGATGACGGTGATGTGGTGATATTAATGGTGGTGCTGGTGCTGATGACAGTGATGATGGTGCTGGTGAGAGCGGTGCAGGCGATGATGCCGATTGTGATAACCATGGTGATGGTGATGTGCTGATGACGGTGATGTGGTGATATTAATGGTGGTGCTGGTGCTGATGACAGTGATGATGGTGCTGGTGAGAGCGGTGCAGGCGATGATGCCGATTGTGATAACCATGGTGATGGTGATGTGCTGATGACGGTGATGTGGTGATATTAATGGTGGTGCTGGTGCTGATGACAGTGATGATGGTGCTGGTGAGAGCGGTGCAGGCGATGATGCCGATTGTGATAACCATGGTGATGGTGATGTGCTGATGACGGTGATGTGGTGATATTAATGGTGGTGCTGGTGCTGATGACAGTGATGATGGTGCTGGTGAGAGCGGTGCAGGCGATGATGCCGATTGTGATAACCATGGTGATGGTGATGTGCTGATGACGGTGATGTGGTGATATTAATGGTGGTGCTGGTGCTGATGACAGTGATGATGGTGCTGGTGAGAGCGGTGCAGGCGATGATGCCGATTGTGATAACCATGGTGATGGTGATGTGCTGATGACGGTGATGTGGTGATATTAATGGTGGTGCTGGTGCTGATGACAGTGATGATGGTGCTGGTGAGAGCGGTGCAGGCGATGATGCCGATTGTGATAACCATGGTGATGGTGATGTGCTGATGATGGTGATGTGGTGATATTAATGGTGGTGCTGGTGCTGATGACAGTGATGATGGTGCTGGTGAGAGCGGTGCAGGCGATGATGCCGATTGTGATAACCATGGTGATGGTGATGTGCTGATGACGGTGATGTGGTGATATTAATGGTGGTGCTGGTGCTGATGACAGTGATGATGGTGCTGGTGAGAGCGGTGCAGGCGATGATGCCGATTGTGATAACCATGGTGATGGTGATGTGCTGATGATGGTGATGTGGTGATATTAATGGTGGTGCTGGTGCTGATGACAGTGATGATGGTGCTGGTGAGAGCGGTGCAGGCGATGATGCCGATTGTGAGAACCATGGTGATGGTGATGTGCTGATGACGGTGATGTGGTGATACTAATGGTGGTGCTGGTGCTGATGACAGTGATGATGGTGCTGATGGTGGTGGTGGTGCTGGGTGCACTGATGTGATCCTGGTGATGGTGATGGGAGTGATGGTGATGGTGGTGATGATGGCGGTGCTGATGACAGTGATGGTGGTGATGATGGTGGTGGTGGTGCTGGGTGCACTGATGGACCTGGTGATGGTGATGGGAGTGACTGGTGGTGGTGATGATGACGGTATGTGATGATATTAATGATGATGGTGATGATGGTGGTGCTGGGTGCACTGATGGACCTGGTGATGGTGGTGATGATGATGTCAGCAGCAACACTGTCCTGCGGAGTGTTTGCTATGTACTAGTCATCACCTTAAGTGTTCACATCATATTTCACTCACCAGAATCCTGTGAAGGAGGTGCTATTATAACGGTTCTGTAGGTGGAGAAACTGAGGGAGCTTGTCTAAGCTTACTCGCTCACCACATAGAAAAGCCAGCATCTTATCCCAGGTAGCTGGCTGCAGAGGAGTACTACATTTTCAGTTCCTTGACTTATTATCAGTATGTGTGGTATTTCTATGATGTCCACAAACTGCTCAATGGTGTGCCCTTCAAGAGGAGGAGCCAAACTCCCCTGTTATGGAAGGTGACCGGATGTGAAAATCCACGTCCAGCGAATACAATAAAATGGACAAGACTAGGTCTCCACGGTGCTGTGGCTTCCTGCGGGCCCTCTACGCCCGGGATCACTTGCCCCGGGGGCAGCTAGCACCCTGCCATGGACATGCCTCTGAGAGGTTTGTGCAGTGAGGAACTGAGGCCTTCAGCCAACAGGTGTGTGAAGGGGTCCCTTCAGAAGTGGCCCCAGTCAAGCCCTCAGGCACAGCTCGACTCCTAAGCAACTCTGAGCTGGAACCGTCCGGCTTAGCAGATCTTTGGTCCCACAGGGTCAGCACTGAGCCTGCAGTGGCCCCAGAAGTCGGGGAGGTTCCCTTCCATGGAGGAGCTGAGAGCAAGGCAAGGACACGACCAGCCAGCACCTGCCCTCCTGAGGTCAACACATCAGCTAAGACATTTTAAACACGCCAAGTTCTGACTCCAGTCATGGATAGAACACCAGGAGTTTTAAAAACAGTAATTTCTACCCTGGGCTTTTGGGTTGAAATGGGAGAGTGAAGGCGTTCTCTTCTCTCTGAGTCTGTACAAATAACACAGATGAAGACGTTCCAACAACTAGAGTTGGCCCAAGAGGCGGGAAAAGATATGCTAACATCCTCGGGGTCATGGAGGGCCACTTAATCCCAGGCCCCTACACACGCCCCTGACCCCCAGCCTCCCCAGGGCACAGTCCTCAGGCAAAGTGTTTGGATCAGGAACACGCAGAAAACACATGCCAACATCTGCTGGATAAACAGACTTTACCCAAGGAGTGACCTCACATCCTGCAAGAGCCCCACAGAGATTCCAAGGAGGCCCTGCAGAAGAGGTGTGTCAGGGCACCTCTGAGGCTGCCCTGTGTGGGCAGAAAGTGGTGGAACTCTTCTCCAGCACAGACAGAACTCACTGGAATAAACTCAGCTTGCAAACTTTAACACAGAAAGAAATCTGACTCCAATCATGGATAAAGAAGATTTTTAAAAAACAATAATTTTTTTCTAAAAATAATAATTTTCTCTGAGTTAAAAGGAGTTTTTCCCTTTAACTTAACCAGGAAGTCCTTCTATTTCTTTATTTTTTGATAACTCAGTTTTTAAATTAAAAAAAATCAGTACACCAAGTGACTTAACGATCCAGTGTTCTCAAGCCCTACTGGCTCGTAACTTCCCAGCACCTACATCTGTTGCATCAGCAGGGCCTGCTCCAGAGCTGCCTTGGGCATTACAGGTGGCCCAAGACCAAGCTTATTAACTGACAACACTTCCTGAACGGTGCAGTTATGACCTGAAGATCTCAAGTTAAGGTAATTGTTGCTCCCTGATCAAGTGATGCAGTTCTTCACAGGTTTCTTAAAGCAGAGGTATTCTGAGTATAGCCTCCAAATGCATCACCTGGGAACAGCTAGAAATGCAAACTGCCGCCTCACCCAGACCTGCGAGTCACACTCAGGAGACAGGAGAGCAAGCGGTGTTCTCAGGAAACTGACCCAGGAGAGGCTGAAATGTGGCTTCAGAGGGTGTGCCCGTTCATGCACGCGCCACCTTCCGCCCAGCAGAGGGCCTCCAGCCACGGCCACATAGTCCCCGGCGGGCCTGCATCCTGCAGGGACAGCAGCCAGTGTGTGCACGTGTGTGCATGTGCGTGTGTACATGGTGGGCATACGTGTGTCCGTGCTGCACGTGTGCGTGCGCAGGGGCGAGATGCCCATGTTTGTGAGTGTCTGCAGACAGACCTGGCTGACCGCTGCTCTGACCTCCATGTGGCCCTGGCTGCTGACGGGCTATCTACACGGTGAGGGTGAGGCGTGTCCTGGGTTGAGGGCGGTCGGGAGCTCAGCAGATGCTGCCTGGCCCTCGGGACTAGAGCTCAGAGCTGGTTTACAGGCTCCTGCGTGGCCAAGCACAAAGGGAGCCGAGGAGCCGGTGTCAGCAGCGGCGCCCGTGCACCCCATGCTCCCTCGCCAGCCACTCTGCACGCGCATCCGGTGGGGCAGCACTGGATCCTCCTGACACCCTCTCCGGGACCCTGGCCTTCCAGCAGCCCCTCTACAGGCCGGTCCCCCACAGCTGCCGCACAATGTGGCAGGCACAATACTCACATCTGCTGGGGCAATGCCCGGCCCCAGGCACACTCCACCTTCCCAGCTCGAGCCCTTGGGACCTGCCGTGGCTCCTCCCGGTGCCCATCCCCTGGCCCTGCGTCCTGCTCGGTCCTGGCCCACAGCAACCTCTGCCCCGTGCCCCCCTCCCTCCCCAAGTTCTGCCCCTCTCCCCAGGTCCCCACGGCTTCCTTCCATCCCCCCCCCGACCCCCATC
>SJYW01030539.1:0-20021 GCA_006410735.1 Raphicerus campestris | reverse complement strand
GACTACAGTCCTTGCCAGAATTCTGGAAGCATGGCATGTGCTCACTAAAAACTCCCTCTTAAAATATTAATAAGATGTTCTGGGCCCAATTGACATTTAAACCACTCAGTACATCCTGCATAAGAAGCCTGCATTTAAAGGACACTAAATAACTTAATCACAACCAATCACTCTTTCCTTTCAATGAAGCAGAAGCTGTCTCATTACAGACCAATTTACACTCTAAACTGGAGAGGCCAAAGCAAGCCATTTCTATCTCGCGAGTTTTACCATATCTGCCTGTCGACACCCACACTCATGCAGAGGAAGTTATTCTGAGCACGTGGGGTGCTTTCACAAATAATTTCTATGGAAAACAGCAGTCAGACAGTAATACAGGCCCAAGGTGACCTCATTACCAGAATTTGTTCCAGTTGTCATTAGACATATCACACTGTGTCACTCAAAATGGGAAAGAAGTAAAAGATACTGACGTACAGCACTAGTGATTAGAGACAAGAGATGCCGTGATGCTATGGAAGGCCTTGGCCGGAGAGGAATATGTATAGTATTGAAGGTTCAATCACCCTCAGATCCGTCACTGTGGTCTCAAAGGCTCCACCCTTCTTCTGCTCTTTTTAATCATTCCTTCTGCGTGGGACACAGCAAGTGTGTCTTCTACGTGTTGCAAGCCAGCTTCCCTCCTGAGCAAAGTCCTGGGAGACGTATAAGTAACAGGCCCTGAGCCCAGATACTGGGAACAGAAGAGCCAGCCGGCCGTCCCACTGGGTCCCTCAGTGAGGGCGGCTCCTGAGCCCCCGTGGACGAAGCCCGTCCCAGAAATGTGACCAGGGCCTCCAGCACTGACAAGAGAGGCGAGCTACCTGCGTGCGAGAGGAGCTGAGACGACCTCATCCACAGCTAGGAGCCACCGCGTTGGGGTGGCTGAACCACCGGACTTGTTATCACCTGTTGAGCAGCTTGTAGTTTCCACTACGAGGCCTCAGGCAGAACTGGAACATCGCTAGCTCAGAGTCTTTAAGATCATGGGACTCTGGAGCAGATGAAGGCCCAAGCGGCCAGCGCGTCCAACCCCTCCATTCTACGAACGCAGAGACTGAAGCCCACAGAGGTGCCTGTGGTCACGGGCGTGCAGGAGACTCCAGGTGGGTGTTTAGAACAAACAATAAACCTGTGGACCCTGCTCCTCAGGCCTCTCACCCACCCCCTGAGCTACTGCGTGCACGAGGTCTTCTAAGTCTCCTTCTAACGGAATAAATTGGTACTATAGGAAGAGGGCATACCACTATTGTTCATGAAAACCAGCATCACTGCTGCAAGAAAGCAGTTCTAAAGATGAGAACAATGAAAATAAAACACAGGGTTATGTTACATTAAAAAAAAACAACAACAGTGAAGTGCTGGGAGAGGACCCCCTTTCAACAAGAAGAGGGCGGGTTGTGCTAAGGAGGAAGCAGGGTCTGGAGCTGATCCTGAATGCTGGCCCATGTGGGGTGTGGAGGCAGGAATTGCAGGGGCAGTTTGGGTGGGATGCCAAGCTGTCCAGCAGAGGCAGGATCCGGGTCCACCAGGACAGCCTCACAGTCCCGTGTCCACTCAGTCCTGGTGAAGTCGCGGTTCACAGTGTGAGGTTCTCCACACACATTAAATAACACAGAGAAGCTAAAGTAAAAGCCAGACTCAACTGCCCCTGGAAGACACCTGTGGAGGCAGGCTCAGCTGTCATCCCAGCCGGGCCCAGGCCTGAGGCCAGAGACGGCGGTCAAGCCACACCAGGAGCCTGGTGACACCAGGATCACAGCTGATCAGTGTCCTNGCGGTTCACAGTGTGAGGTTCTCCACACACATTAAATAACACAGAGAAGCTAAAGTAAAAGCCAGACTCGACTGCCCCTGGAAGACACCTGTGGAGGCAGGCTCAGCTGTCATCCCAGCCGGGCCCAGGCCTGAGGCCAGAGACGGCGATCAAGCCACACCAGGAGCCTGGGGACACCAGGGTCACGGCTGATCAGTGTCCTGTGGTCTCCAAACAATCGTGCAGGTGTCTCCAGAGTCTAGGCTTGATCACTGCAAACATCTAAGTGTTAGGAATGAACACCAGATAAAACGACCCCGGGACGTCTTCATTTAGGAAGCACTGGAAAGCCCTGTCTGTATCTGCCACACAGGCTCCTTGAAGGAGATAAACAGACAAGGAGTCCGCAGCTCCCGGTGGAGGAGCCGCAGCGCCCAGGAGGGCAGGGTGCCCTCCCACGGGCCGCGGGGCCGCCTCTCGGCCCCTCCTCCCGCAGCTCTTGGCTCTGACCCCTATTATTGATCGTCGCCATGCGCTTCCAACAGGCCGCGTATCACAGGGACCACTTTCCGACGGCCGGCGCACTCATTTTCCCACAATGTATTACAGGCGGCTCGCAAGATTTTCCATCACACTTAAATAGATTCAGATTTCTCTGAAGAGCAGGTTTCCCATATCAGTGCAGCAGTCCAGGTTAAGTCCAAGGACGTAGAGGAAAATAGATTTTTTTCTAGGTGGTACGACTTGACATTAAAAAATATTAGCATCTGAGCAGCCACCAGACCCACAAGCCCAGCCCGGCGCTCAGGCAGTGCTGACATGCTCACTGCGGGTGTCAATTTTCTTTTCCTTTCAGAAAAGTAATTTCCATGTTGTACCCACCCAGGACTGGGGACTGCGAAAGAGACAGCGCAGCAGGAAACCTCCAGGCTCCAGAAACGCTCAACAAAGAGGGGGAGATGCCATTTCAATCACCTGCCCGCCTAGAGGACGGCTGCTTCCAGCCAAGAAGAGCCGTCACTTCCCACCCAACCCGCACATATGACGGGGCGGGGCCCTGTCTCTTATACACATCTCCACCTTCCCAGCTCGGCTTCCCCATTCAGAGGCCAGGTGACTCCAGGCAGTGCTGGGCCAGCCTAGGCCTCAGTTTTCTTGTTGAAAGTGGGGTGGGGACAGATTGTTGTAAGGATGAAGTGAGTTAATACATGTAGCAGATAGTGTCTGCCACATGTTGAGTGCTCGGTATGTGTTCATTGTTATTACTGAATTTATCAGTCTAAAAGTTTTTTACATTCCTGTATTGGCAAGTTTCAACTNGACCCTGGGGAGTCCTGGGAGGCGGGGCCAGAGGAGGAGCCAGGGCTTCCTGGGAGGCGGGGCCTGAGGAGACCCTGGGGAGTCCTGGGAGGTGGGGCCGGAGGAGGAGCCAGGGCTTCCTGGGAGGCGGGGCCTGAGGGGACACAGCCGGCAGTGACCTCCGCCCCAGGTTTTCATTTCCTTCAGTAAAAATCATGGAGTTTCCCAAGATCTCTGTCCTTAAAGCTGAGGAAACATANTATTTAAACGTAAAGTAAAAATTCAGTCCCCTGACTCGACCACCCACAGGGCCAGTGTCTCGGACAACCTGTGTCGAGAGGCATCCACTGGGGTGCCACCCACCAGAAGTTCTCTGGGACAGCACCCGGGACGTCCAGCAGCCCCTGGTCAGCGGGAAGCTTGGCTTTGCAGGTGGTGGGGTGATGAGACGCAGGCACAGTTAGACGAATGGGGTGGGAAGCGGGGCAGGTGGGAAGGGAGTGCGTGATGCACACACTGAGCGCAGCAAGCGTGTCCGCTGTGGACGCCAGGCTCCTCCTGCCCCGTCGCCTCCATTTTCCCTGTTGGGCCAGCAGTCCGTTCGTGCTCCTCTTCAGGACGGGAAAGGACCTCGGGGTTGTCTTAGAATGGCAGCACCGGCTCTACGGGTCGGATCTCCCAGGCTCCAACCGCTGGCAGAGGTCTCCATCTGCCCGAGTTGACATTGCTCCGGCCTTTGGGGTTTAGTCTGCCTGTCCATCTTCGTCCTCCTTCAGATAAACAGGAAACCATCTTCACAGCTTGTCTCCCAAATGGACCTGGGTCCATGCCAAGTGCTGGTTCCCTGGTTTCTCAACAACTCCAAGGCCACCAAGCGCAGAGGAGCTGCAGTGGAGACTCTGGACCGGCAGGTGACTGGGGCCTCCCCCGCCAAGGGGGGATGGCAGGGGTGGGCTGGAAGGGGGTCTGTGCTTGGCCAGTGATGCGTGAGGGTCTGAAGCTCAGACACCTACAGGACTTGCCTCAGCTCTTGCTACAACCAGAGCCAGAATCTGGAATCCTGGCAGCGAAGTCAGGGCTTTTCCTAGGGGCCAGAGGGTGGCAGGGCTGACCCCACGCCTGCTGGGAGCTGGACGTTGCAAACAGATGCAGGCAGTGTTGTAACTGGTGGAATACGAGCTGTGAAAGCATGAAAGGAAGCCCAGCCACTTCTGTGATGCAATTCTCGAGTGATTCTGAGGGGCACCACTGCTTAAAACACGGGTAAGATTGTTCACGTGTCTAGACAGCTGGTCTGTCGTGGTCTCTGTGGCGTCTCACCCAGAACCAGGTCTGTCTGAAGGAGACCACTGGGTTATAGCAACACTTCTGAGACAGTCCGGACGCAAACGCCCTGGCCCCTCAGAGTCAGAAAACAAAGGAGCGCCGTAAACGAGGAAGACTATCTCCACTACCAGGACGGGGCTTCTAGATAAAGACATGGGCTGCGAGGGTGACACCAAGAAACATCCAACGCCGTTTCTCTCTGAGTAAGATCAGCAGCCACAGGGTACACGCGGCGGCCCCCCAGCACCTCGGCCTTCTCACACGCCCTTGTGAGAAACAGCCTGCAAACTGGCCAGGCTGCCGGCCACACGAGCAGGAGTGGTCCTGGCCAACACTGACCACTGGGAGGCCCCATTCAGGGATGCGGCGCCAGGCTCCTGCAAGCTCCCCACTGGTGCTGTCGCCGTTCACTCACTCAGTCCCTCAATCAATCACTCACTCACTCATTACTCACTCAGTCCCTCACTCTCTCAGTCACTCACTCATTATTCACTCTCTCAGTCACTCACTCATTACTCACTCTCTCATTCATTCATTACTCACTCACTCTCTCAGTCACTCACTCACTTTCTCAGTCACTCACTCACTCTCTCAGTCACTCACTCATTTATTAGTCATTCACTCACTCACTTGCTCACTCATTCACTCACACTTTCATTACTCATTCACTCACTCATTCACTCATTTGTTACTCATCCACTTACTTTCATTTGCTCACTCACTCATTCACTCATTCATTCCTGATTCACTCACTCACTCGTCACTCATTCATTCACTCACTCATTACTCATTCATTCATGCATGCATTCATTCATTCACTTACTCATTACTCATTCATTCAGATTGCTCACTCATCACTCACTCACTCATTCACTTACTCATTCACTAACTTTCACTTGCTCGCTCATTCACTCACTCATTGATGCATTCATTCATACTCACTCATGCATGCATTCGCCCATTCACTCATTCATTCATTCACTCACTCAGGGGCAGCTGTCCTCAGTGCTAGCTCAGTTGAGGACAGAAGGTGCAGGACTCAGCCCCTGGGGAGGGGGAGGGCACCAGGATCCGTGTGCCTGGTTAAGAGGCTGTGTTAGGTGGTGAGGAGGAGAATGCTGGACGCTGCAGCCTCTCGTTGGATGGCCACTCTGGGCCCTGATGCTTCACACAGCAGGTGGCACCCAGAAAGCTTAAGCTTGCCAAAGGAACGAGGTGGACGGACAGCCCCTGAAATCTCCAGACAGCACATGAGGCCTAGACCAAGAGCACAGCCGAGGAGGATGTAGGAAGGGGATCTCCTCGCCAGCCCCTCCAGGAGCACACCGTCCCACACGGCCTATTGAGAAGCAGAGGCCAGGCGCTCAAGGCTCTGTGGTTGTTCACAGAAGCACCTCTGGGCCGTGGGGTCTGGCCTGCAGGGAGCGAGAGGAAGAGGTGGGGAGGGACAGCGCTGGCTGGGTCGGGGCCTGGAAGGCCTCCCACAGATGCTGGGCCGCAGCGATGCTCCACCCAAGTGTGGGGCCAGGCCGGGGCACCCTCCCTTCCCTGGTCATGGGCGGGGGCAGCAGCCTGAAGATGCCTGGTGACGGCGGGCCGCCCTCTTGGGACTGTGGGCTCCGTCAGGGCAGCTGACCAGCACAGGACGGGCTCCTCGGTCTTTGCGGCCGAGCATGGCTCAGAACCCTTGCAGGAGGCAGCGGCCTCCACTCTGGGCCCATTAGCCCTTCCCTCTCCCAGTGTCTGAGGTCACTGACAAAATGGAATAAAGTTTCCCAGGTTCTCTCCTGTTTAAAGAATAGCCTGCTTGTCTAATTACTTCAAGTGTATCTATTAATTTCATCACTGCTGCTGACTTAATCAGAAACTTCATTTACAATTTTATAAACTGTAAAACTCATTTGCTACCTACTGTCACGTATTATAGCCAACTTGTCAGCACCTTGTTCCCCATCTGATGTTTCTCATTTCCCTGAGTTCAGAAAATTTATACTGAGCTAAAATAAACTGGTCCAAATAGAAGCTGTGTTTTAGCTCCTCCCTTAAAATGCTCTGTGCCCTGGAGACGTGCAAAAGGCACACAATCGCTCTGTTAATGCTGCCAGTGTCCAGTTTTGGGGAAAAGAATGAATATTATCACCTGAAAGAGACCAATGTGATGTCAGCCTGAGAAAAGCACATGGGGTTTCAGCCATCTCTGCGTGTCTCCTGGACACATCCACTCACCCCATCCTGTCCCAGGAGAACTCTCATGCCCTTGAGACAAGCTCTGATCACAACCAAGAGAGCTCCATCCCACCCCTCACTGACCCGCCTCAGCCTCCAGCACAGGGCCACTGCTCATACCAGCAAATGTCACGTTACCCGAGGTGCTCCCAAAGGACCGGACTTGATCCTCTGCTGTCATCAATGCCTCATCTTTCACACAGGAAGAGATTAAAAATTGAGCCTGTTTTTTTACTACGGTTTTGCTGCTTGTTTACGTTACATTTCTCTGAGGTAACAGAATCGGACAAATCATATCATCTGCCGACAGTTTAATTTCAGGACTGTGTAACACGACATGCGTGTGTGAGAATGTTTATCCCCTTGCTTTCTGCACTCCCTAAATTTTGTTTCCATTTTTAAAAATTTGTGACAATATATTATTCCTGGAGGTTTTATAAACCATGTCCTTCAAGCAAATAAATGTAAATTTCACTCTGACTCTGAGTTCATTTTCAAAGAATGGCTTGAGAAGTGTTACATCCACTTCACCAAATTTTATGTCTAAAATGCTTATTTCCATTTTTCACACAATAATAGAGATACCCACGATGATGATTTTAGAGCCTCTAGGAGCGTAAGACATGCTGCAGAAATGCTAATAGCCTCGTAAACAAGATGTGAGACAATCAATTTCCCTACTGCCTGGAAGATGCAGGATCGCCTGAGCGAGAGGCGAGGAGAGGCGCCCAGCGTCCAGGCCGCCATGAGTGCCAGGCCTCTTAAGGTCAGTACAGCTTATGGTAATGAGCATGGAAAGGTTACTATAGTTGTCTCTGTTGATTTCTTCTAGAAAATGCAGAGGAGAGAAAGGTCACCAAGTCTTGTCTGGAATCCACCGATCCAACACTGACAGAAACACGGAGCCGCTCACGGGGCCACTTCAGTGGCATCGTGTGCAGCTCCCGTCAGTTACGCACACATCGCCTCTGAACTCGAAAAAGCAAGAATCCCCAGGTCAGGGGTTACAGTGGGAAACGAAACCAGTCCCATTTCACACTGACTCCATGCATGCAGTTAACAAGCAATGGAAGAGTCTTGCAAATACTGACAACTAGAGAAAAGTTCTAGCTGGTGGCTCAGGTGGTAAAGAACCCGCCTGCAATGTGGGAAACTCTGGTTCGACTCCTGGGTCAGGAAGATCCCCTGGAGAAGGGAAAGGCTACCCATTCCAGTATTCTTGGGCTTCCCTGGGGGCACAGCTGGTAAATAATCTGTTTGCAGTGCAGGAGATCTGGGTTCACTCTCTGGGTTGGGAAGATCCCCTGGAAGAGGGAAAGGCTGCCCACTCCAGTATTCTGGCCTGGACAATTCCATGGACTGTATAGTCATGGGGTCGCAAAGAGTCAGAAACGACTGAGCAACTTTCACTTTTAGAGAAAAGTTCAGTTTTAGAGATGGTACAGTAGCATCTCATTCATTTAGCAAAAAGTAGGTAAAAGTTATTCCAAAAAAATGTATTTCCAGGGTAACTTAAACATACATACATAAGAGCCCATCTGAGAGGCTTTAAATTAAATCTTCTGTAAAAGGATTACTTATTTCTCTGATGCCTTGAGCCTGGCAGAATGAATAGACACTCATTCAGGCTTGACGACCAGAGGCCTCATGGCACACATCAGCGCAGGGCTTTCGGTCACACCCAAGGCCTGAGATGCTGTGGGACAGGAGGGTGCTGCCCCCATTCCAATGGTCCCATTTGGCGGTGGAAGGTAAGGCCCACCCCCCTTTACTGCATCTTTCTGCTTTGAATAAAACCCACCTCTACACACGGAAGATTTTAGAAGTTCACCGATTTATGACACAGATGGGCTCATGGGATGTGACAGTCAAGTCGTCTTTGAAAATGACTGAAGATGTTCATCATGGGATCTCCATGGTGTCTTGACCAACACAAGATCCCGTCTGCATGCCATTGCTACAGAAGGCAGAGCGGGCCTCTGTGACACTGAAAATGGCTCTCAGTGGCCTCTGCTTCCCTGGGATGCCTACAGATGGCTTTTACAGAAAGAACAGCACCATAGTCTCTGTCTCCCAATTAATGTTAAGAGCTGGTAGAAGCTCTTCTCTGTTATCTTCACTTTTGAAACCCTTTATTGGGATGGTTTTTAAAAAGCAGCATCACCCTCAATCACAGGTGCACATGCGCTTGGTTCCACTCCAGTTCAAAGTGCCCATCCAACCGGAAGAGGGAGCACGTGCTTAAAAGAGCCCTGGACCATCAGGCGCCGTCACAGCAGAGCGGCAGCCTCTGGTAGCACAGAACTGCAGACTGGGCTGAGCACATATTATGTGCTGGGGTTCATAAGAAGATGTGGGCCAAGAGAAATAGAATGAGAATGCAAAGCGAGCAAAGCACACGGATCTACAGGATGCAGCAAGAGCAGTTTTTAGAGGAAAGTTCATAGGAATACAGGTCTTCTTTAAAGAAATAAGAAAAACCTGAAGTTAACAACCTAACCTAACACCAAAAAGAATCAGCAGAAAAAAAGAACAAACCGAACCTAGAGTCAGTAGGAGAAAAGGAATAACAAAGATCAGAGATGAAATGAATGAGCAGAGATTAAGAAGCAAGAGTGAAAATCAGTAAAGCCAAAGGCGAGTTCATTGAGAAGGCAAACAAAATCAACAAACTTCTGGCCAGGCTCCCGAAGAAGAAAAGAGAGAGCATCAGATAAATAAAATAATAACCAAAAGAGGAGACATCACACCTGTACTGCAGAAATAAAACAAAAACCCATAAGAAAATACTATGGACAATTATATGCCAACAAACTGGACAACCTAGAAGAAATATACAAGTTTCTAGAAACATACAGCTCACCAAAACTGAATCAAGAAAAAAATAGATAATTTGAACAGATAGGTCACTAGAAGTGAAACACAGCCTGTAGCTAAAGGAAAAACAAGAACAACCTTCTGAACACAGAAGTCCAGGATGAGATGGCTTCACAGATTAATTCTACAAAATATGCAAAGAATTCATACAAATCCTTTTCAGACTCTTCCAAGAGATGGAAGAGGAAGGAACACTCCCNGGAAAAACAAGAACAACTTTCTGAACACAGAAGTCCAGGATGAGATGGCTTCACAGATTAATTCTACAAAATATGCAAAGAATTCATACAAATCCTTTTCAGACTCTTCCAAGAGATGGAAGAGGAAGGAACACTCCCAAAGTCGTTCAATAAAGCCACCATCATTCTGATGCCCAAATCAGATAAAGACGCTACCAATAAGGAAAATTATGGGCCAATATCTTTGATGCATATAGATGCAAAAATTCTCAACAAAATATTAGCCAACCAAATCCAATAAAAAATCATACACCATGATCAGGCTGGATTGATTCCATAGTCACAAGAATGGTCCAACATACACAAATCAATCAATGTGATGCACCACATGGGCGAAAGAAAAGAGAAAAATCACATGACCATTTCAATAAACGCAGAAGAAAGCATTTGACAAAATTCAGCATCCAGTCATGATAAAAACTCTTATTACCAAAGTGGGTATAAAAGAAACAGAGTTCAACATAATAAAAGCTATTTATGACAAACCCACAGCCAATATAATATGTAATCGTGAAAAGCTGAAAGCCTTGTCACTAAAATTGGATGCAAGACAAGGATGCCCACTCTTACCATTTCTATTCACCATGCTATTGGAAACCCTAGCNGGATGTGACAGTCAAGTCGTCTTTGAAAATGACTGAAGATGTTCATCATGGGATCTCCATGGTGTCTTGACCAACACAAGATCCTGTCTGCATGCCATCGCTACAGAAGGCAGAGCGGGCCTCTGTGACACTGAAAATGGCTCTCAGTGGCCTCTGCTTCCCTGGGATGCCTACAGATGGCTTTTACAGAAAGAACAGCACCATAGTCTCTGTCTCCCAATTAAGAGCTGGGTAGAAGCTCTTCTCTGTTATCTTCGCTTTTGAAACCCTTTATTGGGATGGTTTTTAAAAAGCAGCATCACCCTCAATCACAGGTGCACATGCGCTTGGTTCCACTCCAGTTCAAAGTGCCCATCCAACCGGAAGAGGGAGCACGTGCTTAAAAGAGTCCTGGACCATCAGGCGCCGTCACAGCAGAGCGGCAGCCTCTGGTAGCACAGAACTGCAGACTGGGCTGAGCACATATTATGTGCTGGGGTTCATAAGAAGATGTGGGCCAAGAGAAATAGAATGAGAATGCAAAGCGAGCAAAGCACACGGATCTACAGGATGCAGCAAGAGCAGTTTTTAGAGGAAAGTTCATAGGAATACAGGTCTTCTTTAAAGAAATAAGAAAAACCTGAAGTTAACAACCTAACCTAACACCAAAAAGAATCAGCAGAAAAAAAGAACAAACCGAACCCAGAGTCAGTAGGAGAAAGGGAATGACAAAGATCAGAGATGAAATGAATGAGCAGAGATTAAGAAGCAAGAGTGAAAATCAGTAAAGCAAAGGCGAGTTCATTGAGAAGGCAAACAAAATCAACAAACTTCTGGCCAGGCTCCCGAAGAAGAAAAGAGAGAGCATCAGATAAATAAAATAATAACCAAAAGAGGAGACATCACACCTGTACTGCAGAAATAAAACAAAAACCCATAAGAAAATACTATGGACAATTATATGCCAACAAACTGGACAACCTAGAAGAAATATACAAGTTTCTAGAAACATACAGCTCACCAAAACTGAATCAAGAAAAAAATAGATAATTTGAACAGATAGGTCACTAGAAGTGAAACACAGCCTGTAGCTAAAGGAAAAACAAGAACAACTTTCTGAACACAGAAGTCCAGGATGAGATGGCTTCACAGATTAATTCTACAAAATATGCAAAGAATTCATACAAATCCTTTTCAGACTCTTCCAAGAGATGGAAGAGGAAGGAACACTCCCAAAGTCGTTCAATAAAGCCACCATCATTCTGATGCCCAAATCAGATAAAGACGCTACCAATAAGGAAAATTATGGGCCAATATCTTTGATGCATATAGATGCAAAAATTCTCAACAAAATATTAGCCAACCAAATCCAATAAAAAATCATACACCATGATCAGGCTGGATTGATTCCATAGTCACAAGAATGGTCCAACATACACAAATCAATCAATGTGATGCACCACATGGGAGAAAGAAAAGAGAAAAATCACATGACCATTTCAATAAACGCAGAAGAAAGCATTTGACAAAATTCAGCATCCAGTCATGATAAAAACTCTTATTACCAAAGTGGGTATAAAAGAAACAGAGTTCAACATAATAAAAGCTATTTATGACAAACCCACAGCCAATATAATATGTAATCGTGAAAAGCTGAAAGCCTTGTCACTAAAATTGGATGCAAGACAAGGATGCCCACTCTTACCATTTCTATTCACCATGCTATTGGAAACCCTAGCCACAGCAATCAGGTAAGAAAAAGAAATAAACACTACCCAAATTGGAAGAGAAGAGGTGAAATTGCCATTATATGTGGACAACATGATGCTATACATGGAAAACCTCAAAGGCTGCACACAAAAGCTACTAGAACTAGGGAAAGAGTTCCGCAAGGCAGCAGGACACAAGCTCAGCACCAGAAATCAGCGGCATTTCTTTACACGAACAAAGAAATATAAAGAAGGGAAAGTAAAAGAACAATCACTTTGAAGATTGCATCAAAAATATAATAAAATACTTGGGAATAACCCTGACCAAGGAGGTAAAGGACTTACATGCTGAGAAATAATAAACACCGATAAAGGAAACTGAAGATGTCTCAGAGAATGGAGCAACATCCCGTGCTCTTGGATTAGAAGAATTAATACTGTCAAAATGGCCATACTACTCAAAGCAATATACAGATTTCATGTTGTCCCTATCATACAGGGCTTCCCTGGTGGCTCAGGAGGAAAGAACCCGCCTGCCAGTGCAGCAGATGTGGATTCAGTCTCTAAGCTGGGAAGATTCCCTGAAGAAAGGGCACCCCACTCCAGTCTTTTGCCTGGAGAATTCCGTGGACAGAGGAGCCTGGGGGGCCACAGTCCATGGGGTCACAAAAGAGGTATGACTTGGCAACCAAATAACAACAAAGGACAACTATCGAATTACCCATGACATTTTCCACCAATAAAACAAATAGCCTAAAGTGTGCATGCAACCACAAAAGACTCGGAACTGCCAAAGCAACCCTGAGGGAAAAGAACGAAGCTAGAGGCACCGCCATCCCAGACGTCAGACAGCTCCACAAGGCTGCCGCAGGCAGACAGCCAGCGGGCACAGAGACAGACCCGTGGACCAGCGAGGCAGAGCGGAGAGCCTAGACGCGGGCCCACACAGCTACGGCCGCTCGGTCTTCAACAAAGACAAGAACGCACCACAGAGGAAGAGCAGTCTCTTCAGCAAGCGGCTCTGGGAGAACCGGGCAGCTGCGTGGAAACTAACGAAGTTAGAGCACTGCCCCACACTACGCCAAGGACAAGCTCAAATGGCTTAAGCCCTTACATATAAGACAGGACACTAGGAAACTCCTAGACGAGAACGCAGGCAAAACATTCTCTGACAGAAATCGCACCAATGTTTTCTTAGGTCAGTTTATCAAGGCAACAGAAATAAAAGCAAAGAAAAACAAGGGGCACCCAATCAGACTTATAAGCTTCTGCACCACGAAGGAAGCCGTGAACAAAACCAACAGTCCACTTACAGACTAGGAAAATATTTGCAAATGATGAGACCAACAGGGGTTAATTTCCAAAGTATACAAACAGGATATGCCCCCAGCAACAAGGGGACAGACAACCCAATTCTAAAAATGGGCAGAAGACCTGAACAGATGTTTCTCCAGCGGAGTCAAACGGACGGCCAAGAGACACAGGTGAGGACGCTCAGCATCACCGATTACTGTCATTATTGCTCAGTTGCTAAGACGTATCTGACTCTTTGTGACCCCGGTGGACTGCCAGGCTTCTGTCCTCCACTATCTCCCAGAGCTTGCTCAGACTCACACCCATTGTGCTGGTGAAGCCATCCAACCATCTCATTCTCTGTCGTCCCCTTTTCCTCCTGCCTTCATTCTTTCTCAACATCAGTTGACTTTCCAATAAGTCAGCTCCTCACACCAGGTGGCCAAAGTGTTGGAGCTTCAGCTTCAGTCCTTCCAATGGATGTACTGTCCTTAGCTGCTCAGTCGTGTCTGTCTCTTTGCAATGCCATAAACTGTAGCCTGCTAGGATCCTCTGTCCGTGGGGATTCTCTTGGCAAGAATACTGGAGTGGGTTGCCATGCCCTCCTCCAGGGCATTTTTCTAACCCAGGGATGGAACCCAGGTTTCCCGCACTGCAGGCAGTTTCTTTATCATCTGAGCCACCAGGGAAGCCCAAGAATACTGGAGTGGGTAGCCTATCCCTTCTCCAGGGGATCTTCCCAACTCAGGAATGAAACCAGGGTATTCTGATTTACAGTCAGATTCTTTACCAGCTGAGTTACCATTCAGGGTTGATTTCCTTTAGGACTGAATGGTTTGATCTCCTTGAAGTCCAAGGGGCTCTCAAGAGTCTTNGCAGACACAGCAGAGATTCACAAAATCACGAGAGAACACTGTAAACAATGCAAAATAAACAGAACTGGAAAACATAAAGGAGATGAGCCATTTTCAGGGAAAAATACAAAGTCCCAAAGCTGAACTGAGGAGACTAGAAGCTGACTGCCGTCACAACACCGAGCGGCTCCCGGCACCCTGCACCATCTGCTCCCTGTCTTCCTCGGGTTTTCCCACAGTCAGGAGACACCTGGATGGTAGAACTGGACGACAAAAACACGAGAAAGAAAAATAAGTGAATCTCACTCCTCTAAAAATACTAGCGACCGAATTCAACAGAAGTTCATAGCCAAAGCGTCTAACCCAGAATTGCGAAAATGCTCCTACAGCAGGGAGTCTGTCCATGCCATTTGTTTTACCGAGAGATAAAGAGAGGAAAGATCCAATAGCGTTTCAGAGATCAAGAACGAGCATTTCATCCATTCAAATTTTAAAAAAATTTATGAAACTAGGAATATAACTTCCTTAATTCAATAAAGGTTTTCGGCTAAAAATCGTTCAGCAAACCTCATTCCTTCGGAAAACGAAACACTGAAAAAGTGAAGGGTAAGTAGAGTCCTTTTATTTAACAGAGGATCCAACAAGACTTACAGTAAGAAAACTACAAGATCAAACCAGTCCATCCTAAAGGAAATCAGTCTTGAATACTCACTGGAAGGACTGATGCTGAAGCTGAAGCTCCAGTACTTTGGCCCCCTCATGCGAAGAGCTGACTCATTGGAAAAGACCCTGATGCTGGGAAAGATTGAAGGCAGGAGGAGAAGGGGACGACAGAGGATGAGATGGCTGGATGGCATCACCGACTCGATGGACATGAGTTTGAGCAAGCTCTGGAAGCTGGTGATGGACAGGGAGGCCTAGCGTGCTGCGGTTCATGGGGTCGCAGTCAGATATGACTGAGTGACTGAACTGAACTGAAAGTTTACTATTTTCTCAGCTTTATTAAGATATAATTGACAAGCAACATTGTCTAAGTTTGAGGTGTACAAGGTGGTGATGTGATGGCGACCACAATAAGATTAATTAACACGCCACCACCTCACACTGTTAAGTGCGTGCCACTGCATGTGCGTGCATGCGTGTGCATGCAGGTATGTGTGCGTGTGCGTGTGTGTGTGTGGTGGAGCACATGAGGCCTGCTGTCAGCACACTCCATGTCTGTAACACAACGCTGCAGCCGTGCTCACCAGGCTGACTCCAGGCCTCCAGCACTTACTCATCTTCCAGCTGGAAACTTCAGCCTCTGACTGTCTCCCTGTTGCCCCCACCCTGGTAAACGGCAGTCTACTCTCGGTTTCTACAGGTCTGGTCTTCCGGAAACGACGAGGAGGAGCGACTGATCATACAGTCGTGTTTTGTACTTTTCTGCCCGACTATTTCACTTCCCGTAATACCCTCAGACTTCATTAAACTGTTGCCAGTGGCAGGGTTTCCTTATTGTTATGGCTGAATAATAATCCATGCATATACATAAAATAAAACGGCATAGAGAAAAACACTGATAGACTTGATGAGATTAATTTTTAAATTCTATCCAGTAAGATAGCATATAAATAGACAAAATTAAGCTGTATCTATCTTTGTAACATATATAATGAACTGAAAAGAATTAGTAGTCATATGATACTTTGTTGTGATTATATAAGAGTATTGCCCTGTATACAATATACAGTACATGTAAAAGTATATGACATTTGTATGTAAGTCGTTATATTTACATATTGTAATAAAATGCAGCCGACCCTTGAAGAGCACAGGCTTGAGCTGCAGGGTTTCGGGTGGTGAACCCCAGAGGCTGGTGGCTGGCTCAGCCGCAGCAGTGGCTCCGCAGATGCTGAGCATACAGTCGCCTGCAGCGCGCCGCCTGTGGAAGTGCCGGCACCGTGGTTCCCACGTGGTTCCAGGGTGAGCTCACGTGTCCATGTAAAACGCGTACGGCATTCATAGCGCACACACCGTGTAGAACACAGGACGCTGCAAATCCTACCTGTGCGCCACGGATAAGACACCAAGTGTGCCCACAGGCTCCCAGCTCCAGCCCCTGCAGCCGTCCTGCCTCACTTCAGGGCCAGGAACACTCAGCAGCTGAGTGGGGCGCACAGCCCAGGCTCACTGAAGACTGAGAGTCACACTCGGGCCGCAGCCTGGGCTGCCCGCCCCGCACATCACAGGGCATTGCAGGGACTCCCCCGAGAAGAAGGGGCCCCTGGGGAAACCCAGAGAACACAGGCGAAACAGAGACACTGGAAAACTATCAGCCTCTGGCGGCGGTGGCTGTGTCAACAGTGCACCCCACCTAACGCGCAGAGGGACCGAAGGCCTCACGCTGAAGGCTTACGCACCCTGGGCCATTTTGCCCCACGTGTGGCTTCCAGGGTTCCCCAGGCGGCTCCAGTGGTGAAGAGCCCGGCGGCCAATGCAGGAGACGTGAGACACAGGCTCAGTCCCCGGGTCGGCAAGATCCCCTGGAGGAGCGCACGGCAACCCACTCTGCTGTCCTTGCCTGGAGAGGCCCATGGACAGAGGAGCCTGGCGGGCTGCAGCCCACGGGGGCACAGAGTCAGTCACACCTGAAGGGCCTGAGCACGCACGCACGCACACACGCCTGGCTTCCAACAACAACAAACAAATCACAAAGCGCATCGCATGACAAACAAAGCAACAGAGAAACAGAACGCCACAGTCTGAAAAGACAGAGTGAGAGCGGAGTGAGACTCAGGCAGGACAGAGACTGGGCCGACCCGGCCGGAGGTTTCAAATCACTGTCGTCAACTTGCTAAGGTCGCTAATGGAAACAGGGATAGCGTGCAACAACCGCTGGACAAAGTAGAGAAATGCAGCTGCTTAAGAGGAACCAAAAAGAAATGCTAGAAGCTGGAGCGCTGTGGTGGAGACGGCGACCGCCTGGGCGGGACAGGGCTGAGGCGGGTACCTCAAAGCTGCTCTGCAGAGAGAGAGAGAGACAGGCACGGCAACCCAGGCCCCTGGGGCGGCTGCAGAGGCACACCTCCGAGGGGAGAGGACGCCACCCCAGACAGGATGGCTGGGGAGGCTCAGAGTGCGCGCGCCACGGAACACACCCAGGCAGCTCAGGGAGCGCCGGCCGGGCACGCGCCCTCAGAGTCGCATGGCAGCTCCGACTGTGCACAACATGCAAGGCAGAGAAGGGCAGCTCCGGGGCGCAGGGAGAGACCTGCCCCACGAGAGCAAGGAGAGAGCGCAGTGAGCACTCAGCGAGCCAGCAGGAAGCCCCCGCACCACCCGCGCCGCTCTGGGGCCTGCAGAAGCAAAGCAGGAACGCAGACTCAGACGTGAGAAAGGAGCGAACTTGCCAACAGCTGAGCCACCTTGAAAGAAACTCCTCAGAGAGAACGGAAGCGACGTGGGTGAGAAGCTTAAAGTCAATCAGTCGTGTCTGACTCTTTGCGACCCCGTGGACTGTGGCCCACCGGGCTCCGCTGTTCATAGGATTCTCCAGGCAAGGATAATGGAGTGGGTGGCCATTTCCTTTCCCAGGGGATCTTCCCGACCCAGGGATTGAACCCAGGTCTTTGGCATTGCAGGCAGACACTTTACCCTCTGAGCCACCAGGGAAGCCCATTTCTCTGCAAAGTAGGTGAGAAACTTGAATCTATGTAAAGAAATGCAAGTATCAGGGAGGCGCCTGCAGGGGCCCAGGGAGCCTGCCAGGAGTGTCCAAGGAGGACCCGGAAGCTGAAATACACCTGTTCATTATTAAGGGCTGAGGAAAGTCAGAATAAAAGTACATTATCCCCTAAAATGTGTTGACTGCTTTTCCCTGAAGTGGTTCATAATATCATTAATATAAAGAAACAGTTGAAAGCTACAATTAGTCAATATTTATTCTCTCGGAAAACCTCTGGCCAGAGACCTGAGTACTTAGGTCCAGAAAAAGGAATCAAGTTTCTGTGGGTTTGGCTCTTGTAAGGTCAGCTCTCAGCTCTTCCTAAGTCTTTGTCATGAGACTTTTCCCAATGACACCCTTTCCTGCCAATGACTAAACTCGTGTTTGAGAAGGTAGCTCAGACAGTAAAGAATATGCCCACAGTGCAGGAGACAGGTATTCGATCCCTGGGTTGGGAAGATCCCCTGGAGAAGGAAATGGCAACCCATGCCAGCATTCTTGCCTGGAGAATTCCACGGACGTAGGAGCCTGGTGGCCTACAGTCCACGGGGTAGCCAAGAGTCGGACATGACGAGCGACTAACAGACTACCACTAGCTCCTTTCTTAATGCTTCCATCTTGCAAAGCTCTTCCTCATCACACAGTGTGGGGGCTTCCTGTATAGACAGCACATGTTAGAAGCCTCCTGGAAAGTAGAGTCAACAGAAGCAAGTCTAAAGGAAATCAGTCCTGAATATTCATTGGAAGGACTGATTCTGAAGCTGAAACTCCAATACTTTTGCCACCTGATGGGAAGAGCCGACTCGTTGGAAAAGACCCTGATGCTGGGAAAGACTGAAGGGGGGAGGAGAAGGGGACGACAGAGGACGAGATGGTTCGACGGTATCACCGATGTGATGGATGTGGGTTTGAGCAAGCTCCGGGAGTTGGTGAAGGACAGGGAAGCCTGGTGTGCTGCAGTCCGTGGGGTCACAAAGAGTTGGACACGACTGAACTGAAAGGAAGATGCAATTAAAGACGCCAAGAGATCCTGAATCTGGACACACGACCTGAGAAGACAGTGCCGCCGCCAGGACCCACGGCAGGCTAGCGCAGCCTCCATGGAGCTTGTGAGGTTAGCTTGCTTCTTTCACGGAAGGATTTGCCCAGTACCGGAGGGGGAGGGGCCGGGGCAGGGGTGAGGGGAGGAGCAGCACTCTGGAAAAAGGACAGATGGCTGCCAGCACCGTGCCTCACACTGCTGTCCTGTACCACCACGCACACAATTTCCACACAGTTAACTAACCCCCAGAGCACGCTGCTGCTGCTGGTGCCGCTGCTGTTAAGTCCTGTCAGTCGTGTCCGACTCTGTGTGACCCCATAGACGGCAGCCCACCAGGCTCCCCTGTCCCTGGGATTCTCCAGGCAAGAACACTGGAGTGGGTTGCCATTGCCTTCTCTAGTGGGTGAAAGCGAAAAATGAAAGTGAAGTCGCTCAGTCGTGTCCATCTCTTAGCGACCCCATGGACTGCAGCCCACGAGGCTCCTCCGTCCATGGGATTTTCCAGGCAAGAGTGCTGGAGTGGGGTGTCACTGCCTTCTCCAGAGCACCCTATAGGATCCTTATGATCAGAAAATCTTCAAAACACTTTATCTGAGTTACAAGGTTTTACAAACCAACAGCCCATGAAATGTCCAAAGCAGTCTTTGGTTAAATAAAAAGTGATTGAGTGGCACAGGAAACAGGAGAGGAGTGATGAAGCCGATGTGTCTANAACACTTTATCTGAGTTACAAGGTTTTACAAACCAACAGCCCATGAAATGTCCAAAGCAGTCTTTGGTTAAATAAAAAGTGACTGAGTGGCACAGGAAACAGGAGAGGAGTGATGAAGCCGATGTGTCTAGGAGCACTTCGCAGGATGAAGCGTGAAGAACAGAAAGGGGGCGGGGCTGGGGGCTCCCATGACCCTTTCATCCGCGTCTGCCCTCGCCCCGCCCCCCAGACGCCGCACCTCTGCAGAAACCGGAAAACACAAAGCAAAGAGCGCTGCACCCCGGGTCTCTCCAGTTCCTGCTAACCAGGGGCCGAGTTTAAATCACGAAGCCCCAAGGGGAGAACAGACATCAGGGGCC
>SJYW01030538.1:0-13906 GCA_006410735.1 Raphicerus campestris | reverse complement strand
TGACTTGAGTCAATAGAATATGGACGTGTCTAGCAATATCCTTCAAATATTGCAACACAATGTCTATTCTCAATTTTGAAGTGTAGTAAAATTTCTGAGATGACTAGAGAACACTATTAGAATATAGAAGATTTAAAATAAAGTAGCCTCATTTTCACAAAAATGAAATGAGGACTCACAAAGAAAGAAATGAGGACTTGTCCAAATTCCCATGATTTGTGGCAAAGATTAAAATAATACACAGCCCTCCTAATTCTAGTTCATGTCCCCAGCCCTGCCATGTGCTCTTTTACATTCTGAAGGGAATCATTTATGGAAATTCAGAGGAATCTTGATTTAAAACAAGGTTCTGACCAAACAGAATAACTTTACAGAATGGAATCACTTGAGTTTATGAAAAGACCATTTTTATAATCAGGTCTATTTTGATGCCATGAAAATAAATCTCAAGGGATAGAATCCAAAACAGATCAGGTTCTTGGCAATTTAAGCTTCATAATGAGATTCCAGTGCATTATTTTCCCCCAATTCATTGCATTCACTTGACAATAACAACTGTTTGCTTCTTAAATACAGTATTCCATCATAGTTTGCCATCTTTGTACTAATCTTTTTTTTTTTGGTGTTTATTTCTACTGTTGGTTTCAATCTTCTCTTAGATGCTTTATCAACATAGCAGACAGAATATTTTTTCATTTTATCCTCTTTTANAAAAAAATTCTCCTTGTTCAGTTGCTTAGTTGTGTCTGACTCATTGTGACCCCCTCGACCCTAGCACACCAGGCTTCCCTGTCCTTCACCGTCTGCTGGAGTTTGCTCAAACTCATGTCCATTAAGTTGGTGATGTCATCCAACCATCTCATCCTCTGTCATCCCCTTCTCCCACCTTTGATCTTTCCCAGCATATCCCAATTAGTCCATTGTTCTGTATTTGTGTGGATCACAACAAACTGTGGAAAATTCTTAAAGAGATGGGAATACCAGACCACCTCACCTGCCTCTTGAGAAACCTGCATGCAGGTCAAGAAGCAACAGTTAGAACTGGTCATGAAACAACAGACTGGTCCCAGATCAGTAAAGGAGCATGTCAAGGCTGTATATTGCCCAAGTCCAGCTCCAGCAGCCAGGGATTCAACCTGAAGAGATGAACGGTGTCGGCGAGAGAAATGAAGCAGCCTTTCAGTTTTCTTGGACTGCCTGTTTATTTCAAGTTTAAGATTCTCTTTTATACTTTTACAAAAACATTGGGTCAGAGGTTTGACATTTTCAGTTCCCCCTTACCCAGATTTATTATCTCCATAAATCATTGTTGCTCTTCAAATAGAGTTCCTGCTTCAGGGATTCTCTCGAATTCAGCTTTACCATCTATTATCTACCTCCTCTAATGTGTCCTATAGTTAACTTGTGATTATATTGTAACTCATGCTTCATTCCTCAGTTTACTACTTATCTTCCTAAATCCTATTTGCCCCTAATATCCTGCGCTCACTATCTCTTAAAAAGGCTTCTAGCTATAGTGTCTCTAAAATTCCTAACTTCTATAAGCTATAGTAAAATATGCTAAGTTTACAACATTCCTTAAATCTTTAACTTCTAACTATTTTAATTATTTCTAAGCCCTAAATTCAGTAAACTCCCTTGCCATAAACATTTTTCTCACAAATAGGCTTCAGATAGCAATCCCTCCCATGGCCTCGAGCTGCGGCCTAGGTGCTCATCCTGGAGCACTCTTTTGTAAAAGTCCTTAAACAAATGTCAGTGATTAACTTTATGAATTATTCTCTGAGCACAGCTGCAGAAGGCTTTGTGCTTTTTCATGCTCCTCTCAAGAACAACAAGCACCTTAATATTCCTTTTCCGTCATCTCAGCTGAGGAGAGGAAAAAACAAGTCAGAACTACAAGGCCTAACTCCTTCATCCTGGGATCGTGCCTTCAGAATGAGGAGAGGGGTCTGGGGCCATGCCCCCATTTTGTCAGTAATGCCTAACACAGCTCCCGACAGTATATTGTCACCCTGCTTATTTAACTTACATGCAGAGTACATCATGAGAAATGCCAGGCTGGATGAAGCACAAGCTGGAATCAAGATTGCCGGGAGAAATATCAATAACCTCAGATATGCAGATGACACCACGCTTATGGCAGAAAGCAAAGAAGAACTAAAGAGCCTCTTGATGAAAATGAAAGAGGAGAGTGAAAAAGGTGGCTTCAAACTCAACATTCAGAAAACTGAGATCATGGCATCCAGTCCCATCACTGCCTGGCAAATAGATGGTGAAACAATGGAAACAGTAAGAAACTATTTTGGGGGGCTCCAAAATCACTGCAGATGGTGACTGCAGACGTGAAATTAAAAGACGCTTGCTCCTTGGAAAAAAACCTATGACCAACCTAGACAGGACATTAAAAAGCAGACACATTACTTTGTCAGCAAAGGTCCATCTAGTCAAATCTATGGTTTTTCCAGTGCTGTGTATTTACCATTCCTTATGATCACTAAGTGGTCATGTATGGATGTGAGAGTGGGACCATAAAGAAAGCTGAATGCTTAAGAACTGATGCTTTTGAACTGTGGTGTTGGAGAAGACTCTTGAGAGTCCCTTAGACTGCAAGGAGATCAAACCAGCCAATCCTTAAGGAAATCAGTCCTGAATATTCATTGGAAGGACTGATGCTAAAGCTGAAGCTCCAATAATTTGGCCACCTGATGCAAAGAACTGACTCGCTGGAAAAGACCCAGATGCTGGGAAAGACTGAAAGCAGGAGGAGAAGGGGACGACAAAGGATGAGATGGTTGGATGGCATCACCAACTCAATGGACATGAATTTGAGCAAGCTTTGGGGGTTGGTGATGGGACAGGGAGACCTGGCGTGCTGCAGTCCATGGGGTTGCAGAGTTGGACATGCCTGAGCGACTGAATTGAACTGATGGTTCCATATCCGGTTCTAACTATTGCTTCTTGACCTGCATATGGGTTTCACAGGAG
Source organism: Raphicerus campestris (assembly GCA_006410735.1). Classification (NCBI taxonomy): domain Eukaryota; kingdom Metazoa; phylum Chordata; class Mammalia; order Artiodactyla; family Bovidae; genus Raphicerus; species Raphicerus campestris. Next base: position 10,918 of record SJYW01030538.1, on the reverse strand, counting down.
ACAGGTAAAATGGTTTGGTAGTCCCATCTCTTTAAGAATTTTCCACAGTTCGTTGTGATCTACACAATCAAAGGCCTTAGCGTAGTCACTAAAGCAGAAGTAGATGTTTTTCTGTAATTTTCTAGCTTTTTCTATGATCTAACATATATTGGCAATTTAATCTCTGGTTCCTCTGTCTTTTCTAAATCCAACTTGTACATCTTATACAAAAAAAAAATTCTGCGTTGGAAATAATATCTAGACTTTCCTTCCAAGGTTTTGCTATTGATTTTATAATGCTCTTATTAGTGTCTGTAAGATGTATTGAGGTAAAGTAAAGGCTACAAGGGTTATGAATGAAGCTGGTTAGTTTTTCTAGTTAGTTTTAGACAAAAGAAATTCTCGGGTTAAACATTAGATGTTTTCCTCATTTTTAATATGATTTTTGTTTTATTGGTACCAACAAAACAGCTGTTTACAATGAGAGTACCCTACATTTCCTAATCTGCTAGTTTGTCTACTTTTAAAAGGATCCATTATTTGCCCACCAGTAAATTAAATTTCAGCAGAGATTCAAACCATGCAGAAAGACGTGGGATCAAACCCAAGTCTCTTGTGTCTCTAGCATTGGCAGGAGAATTCTTCACATTTGGTGCCCCCTGGGAAGTTCAACCTCTTATAGGACAAACACCAACAAATAAAACACAGAACAATCTAGGATGATCAGGTAGAACATTTACCTCTCAAAGACACAGAGAAATAATAGCTTCCCCCTAGAAGGCCTTTGTTTAAAGTTTTACCAAGCTGGCTTTTAATGTAATAAAAGAGTCCTATCAATTTTTAGGGCTTCCCTGGTGGCTCAAATGGTGAAGACTGCCTGCAATGCAGGAGATCTGGATTTGATCCCTGGGTCAGGAACATCCTCTGGAGAAGGGAATGGTTACCTACTCTAGTATTGTTACCTGGAGAATTCGTCGGAGAGAGGACCCTCGCAGGCTACCATCCATGAGGTTGCAAAGAGTTGGACATGACTGAGCAACTAACACTTTCACTTTCCTTTAGTATAATTTCTCCAATTATAGTATATTTTCTCTAGTTAAGTAGGTACTTGGCCAGAATGAACTCTGTAGATACTGTCCTTGAATCTGGGGTGTTAGTTGGAGATTGACTTTCTGACACCAGTTGTTTTGCTTTTGAGAGATTTTAAGTTGAATCTGTCAGAGATAAAATTACTAGTGAAATTCTGTGGTGGGCCTGTGTGTGACTTGTGAGGCTGATTCCTCCGGGAGTCACCCCTGAGTTGTTTTAGCTCATCGTATGTGTCTCAGAGTCCATCTCTGGTAGTCTGAGACCAGTGTGGTTGCTCAGATTGCTGAATGGCCAGTTCTTATTTGTGACCCCCAGGCAAGCAAGTGTTTTAATGAGTGACTTTCCCTATGGGACCACTGCATAGTATGAGGACTCAGCCTCAACCACCCCCATAAATTTCTTAGTCACCTGAGAAAACCATAACTACCTGGGAGAAGTTTTGTCCCTTTTGTTTGAAGCAAAGCTCTCATGGAATATCTTCACTTTTATTCTGACAAATTCTGTTAAGGCAGCCAAACTGAGGAAGAGCATCAAGTCAGGCTTTGACTTCACTACTCAGGACAGACCACTCAGCCTCCTACCTCAGAGTGTCTTTCCTTTGAGCCCCCAGGTATTCCTTGGTATCTTTGAACCATCCCCCGACCCAGTACCTTTCTCTTGGGTGGGGATTTCCCTGATATCTTTCAGCCAGTGTCCCCATCCTCTTTCAACTGGGCAAGTATTCCTTGTTAACTTTCGCTCAAACCCCCCCTAGTATCTAGACCCTGGGTGGCTATACTTCAGTGTCTTTCAACTGAGAGGGGACAGGTACCTGCTGTACCCCACCAAATAAAACTCAGGATCATCAGCCAGTACAGGAGATCTGAGAACCGGGAAAGACTCACTCAAACCTGTCCAGACTCCCGAGGAAGTGAATGGGCAAGAGGGGCCTCTGTTGGCACCAAGGCTCTGGATCCTTGTAGAGTTTAGGCAGAGAAGACGAATCTGCTTTGGGTCCTGTTGCGCTGGTCACCAAAACTGTTGACTAAGAAAAAAATAGTCACAACCTGAAGGTAGGGCGTGTTTTATTTTGTGGAAATGTTTAGGATTTCAAGCCCAGGAGGCAGCATCTTAGGTAGTCCTGAGAAACAGCTTTTAGGAGGCATGGAAAGGATTCAGGATATATAGAAGTTTGTAACAACAGGGGCAGGTAGTTTGAACATCAAAGATTATTAAGTAAGACAAACCAGATATCAAAGTAAGGAATTCAGTGCTCTCCTGTGTATGGGAACATGCAAGAGTCTGGGATTTGTGAAGTCATTCCTGTCATATGCCCCTCAGCTATCTGGGGCCAGCATCCTGTGTTTTCTATTTCTCTTGCCTGAAAAATCCCATGGATGGAGGATCCTGGTAGGCTACAGCCCATGGGGTCGCTAAGAGTCGGACACTACTGAGCATCTTCACTTTCACTTTCATGCATTGGAGATGGAAATGGCAATCTGCTCCAGTGTTCTTGCCTGGAGAATTCCAGGGACGGGGGAGCCTGGTGGGCTGCCATCTATGGGGTCGCATAGAGTCAGACACGACTGAAGTGACTTAGCAGCAGCAGCAGCATCCCCCTGAGCTCCTCAGCAGTCACACTGGGGTTGGGGGTGGGTGGTGGCGTATGCTCCATCACAGGCATTGTTTTCGCTTTTGAGAGCCCTCATTCACATTTGGAGGCTCTCGCTGATGGCTATGACATTCTTGTTTACTGATATGGAAACAAGGAAATATTTCATTTCACATGCCTTTGCAATGTGCTCTTTCAGGGTGCTTGGAATTGTGGGCCAGCGCTCTGGTGTCTATTGTGTGCAGATTTGTTCACCATTGAGGGCCCACCCCCATAGCTGCAAAACTTACCCACTGACCATCTGTTGGTACTGTTCCTGTGTTCATGTATTGTTCATACATAGTAGTGTCGCTTTGATGGGTCTGGCCTGTGCTCCCAGAAGTTGGAAGTGGGATATCTGGGAACAAACTAATTTGGTAGTGGAAAAGTAAGCAGGAAGGAACATGTGAATATCGGCACTCAGGTTTGTAAACCACAAGTTCACTGGTTGCTGCTGCTGCTGCTAAGTCACTTCAGTCATGTCCAACTCTGTGCAACCCCATAGAAGGCAGCCCAGCAGGCTTCCCTGTCCCTGGGATTCTCCAGGCAAGAACACTGGAGTGGGTTGCCATTTCCTTCAAAAATGCATGAAAGTGAAAAGTGAAAATGAAGTCGCTCAGTCATGTCTGACTCTTCGCAACCCCATGGACTGCAGCCTACCAGGCTCCTCTGCCCGTGGAATTTTCCAGGCAAGAGTACTGGAGTGGGATGCCATTGCCTTCTCCGAGTTCACTAGTTAGGTTATTGCTTTTCCACTGATCTCTAATTCCCACTTTACCTCCCTGGCTCCCCAAATGTTTTATATTTGAAAAGGTATAACTTTACCCAAATTAAGGCAGTTTTGAAAGAGCTATTACTGGTCTGAATGTGGAATCTTAGGCAAGTGACTGTTCTAAACTCTTTTCTTGTATATAATTAAAAACTGGAGAACAATTCCTGATTCACAGGAATGTTTGTGACTAAATTAAAGTGCTCAGTCACTAAGTCATGTCCAACTCTTTGCGACCCTATGAACTGTAGCCACCAGACTCCTCTCTTCATGGGATTTTCCAGGCAAGAATACTGGAGTGGGTTGACGTTTCCTCCTCCAGATTAAGTTAAAGTATCAATATATAAAATGGTCTGTCAGGCTACCTGATGTGGCACTTAGTAAGCGCCTGATAGATACATTGTCATTCTTCCTCTTGAAAATTTGTGCTCATCGTTTAGAATTCATATGTTAATAATGATTTTTCTCTAGATTTCTCTTGTTTTTACATAATTTCTGTTATATTTGTGATTTAGTGTTCAAATCCTTTGTAGTAAAACTACATCTCTGGCAAACATTTTAAAAAATCTGTCATTCATACACATTACCATTGCTATCTTAATGCTAATCTTCAGAGTAAGGATGCTTCTGCAGTTTAAAGTTGTATGACAGGAACTTCTGACCATCATTTGAGTCTCCCTGAGAACAGTAAAGAGTTGGGAACAGTTGAGTTTCATTTTCTACTGCAGAAAAAGAAGTGAACACTGCTTCTGAAATTACATGTTTTTCTTTTTAACCTTTATATCTGGTAAACATAATTTTGACATCAACTATGTGCCAGACTGGCTTACGTAAATGGAAATTAAACTAAACAGGTAACTAATGGGGCTTGTGGGGACCCATGCCAGCAGTTGTTGTTACATGCTAAAGGAAGGGGGAAGTGTTCTTTCATGTTCTTGACATGAAAATGAGGGCCCATTAGAGGGATTTCTGATTTTAAAAAGTAGAAATGAAGCTGAATGGGACATTATGGTTCTCCCCTTGTATGCCCCTGCCCATGTCCTCAGTTCACCTTTTGTCTGTAAAAAACTTTACCCAAAGAATAAGTTGAATCAAAAGAGTGAGAAAATGCAGAAGCAAAGAAAAGCAATCAAATAGGACAAAATAATAATAGTTGAGTCATTAAGCATAGTTAAGGGCCTTTATTTCCTCCTCAAGGGCTATACATAATATTCTGAGCCATATCCTTTGAGCTATTCTGTAGATACTGAAATCCCCACAAGGTGGAAGAAGTTAACCACATTATGACCAGACTGTATCCATGAGATAAGAACTGGCCTCAGAGAAATGGGAACAAGCTGACCCTGGAACTGAAGACAAAGTATACTTAAAGCAATCAAGATGATGCTGATCAGACAACTGCATGACCAACTTCAAGATGATTATTGGAGCTGACTGCCGTTTCTGCACGTTGTTCCTCCTTCCACTTATACACCCCTGAAAGCTCTAACCCCTTGGTTGTCGGTGGGTAGTCAAAGGCTGTCAGCCAGCCTTTGGCTTTGAGTCCCACCAGCCCTCCCCCTGGTTTGCCCTCCTCCAAAATAAAAGCAGATTTTCCTTTCCACCAACTTTGCCTCTCAAGTATTGGTTTTAGAGAGGCCAGCAGCAAGACCCTGCATTTATTAACACAAAAAACACTTAAATTTAGGGAAATTTTAAAGTAAAATGAATATTAAGTTCCACTGTCTTCTGTATAGATAAATTATAATTGACAGATTATTACTTTTTTAATCCTTAGAATATTAAGGATGTAGTTAAAATAGAAGTTGTCAAGCTGTACATTTGTTTTGATAGACATGAAGCTTCATGAAAATGAGGGTGTTATGGGTTGAATTGTGTCTTCCCAAAAGATGAAGTCCTAAACCCTGGAACTTCAGAACGGGACATTTGGAAATAAGGTTATGTTGGATGTAATTAATAAGGTTATACTGTAATAGCGTAGGCTCTTAATCCAATATAGCTGTTGTTGTTAGAAGAGAGACAGGGACACAGGGAGAGAGAAGATGACCATGTAATGATGGAGGCAGAGAGTAGAGTGGGGCATTTGTAGGCCAAAGAACGTCAAAGATTGCTAGCAAACAGTCAAAGCTAAAGGAGGCAAGGAAAGATTCTTCCCAGAGTCTCAGCTTGGCCCTGCCAACCCTTGATTATGGACTGACGGCCTCGAGACCTGTGATACACTCAGGAGATAGAAATTAGACAATGAATTGATATGGAAAGTGTAATATAAAGAACTGCTACCAACCATGAAAGTTGGATTAATGAGAGATTGCCTCATAAAAACTAAAGGGAATTCTAAAGAATATAGGAATAGCCAGGATGAGGAGCAGCCCCATTTCTATGGCTAAGCGGGTACTCAAGAAGCCACTGTTACTGTCCACATATTGCTCTGTAATAAGTGGCCCCCAAACTTAATAATGTAATAAAAATGTTTATCTCACATAGACTCTGAGGGTCAGGAATCCAGTTGCTATAGGTTAAAGTCCAGATGCCTATTTGTTTGGTTTTATAACTTTGAGGCATTTACAGGCTTAGGTTTTAGTTCGCTTATGTAGGCCACCAGGGCAACAGAGCCACCTCAGCCTAGTGGTCTCCTTGTTTAATTAACAGTATTCTCCTTTTGATCATGTTCTCATACATGAAAGAGTGACCTCATTGTTTAGAAGTGCCACCTTCAGTCACCATTAGAGTTAAGTTGCTCTTTGTCATGAAACTCATAGGTTATGGTGTCAGGTTCATGGAAGAATTGTGTTCGCTGTTCATCTCATAGTTCACTCGTATCTGTTTCTCCAAGAGCAGTGAGACCGTGTGATATACTGCTGATGGCTGTGAACATGTGTTTAAGATGGTTGAGAGAATATAGCCCGCTAGGGAGACTGATGAGGACTATTAGGAGAATAATACCAAGTGACTGAAGAATAGTTTTCAGCCAGGGCCCCATGAACCAAACTAGTTGGTATCAGCTAAATCAAAGAATATACCTGAGGGGCATCAATCTGTTTTAGCCAAGTGTCTTATTTCTTGATTTCTTACATTTGCTACAGTGTCAGAGGTATGTCCAGGTACAGCAGAAGGTACTGGCTTTGGTGCGCACTCCTTGTTCAGCCAGTAAATGATGTAAGCAGTTCTGTTATCTAGAACCACCTTAGTAAGAAAACCTACTGACTTTTGTTGAGCAGCTATGGCCTAAGGAATAGATTTAGTGATAGTTGCTAGAGTTAAGGAACATTATGTTATACATTACCAGAGAGAAAAAACAAGTAGTGAAAAAGCAAAAAGAATAAAGTTTTTTTTTTTTTTCTTTTGGAGATGAAGATCTTGTTCTGGGATCTCAGGAGATGCCATCTGCTTCTGGGCAGGAATCTCCCTGGTCAGTTTCATTTTTTATCTCCAGCTGGTGTGCAGTTCCAAGAGTCCAGAGGAGCCCTTTTTAATTGAGGGCTGTGGACCCAAGATTCAAGGCCCTGAAATTTGGCTGCCATCTGAGTATAAGGAGGAATTGGTATGGTCCTTTCAAGGACGTTCAAGAACAATCACTAACAAGTGATCCAAATCAAAAAGTTGGGGAGAAAATTGGAAATATTACTTTGGAAAATTATAACCAGATATTTATAAAAACTAGAGTTTAGGATCCAGTCCAGTTTACATGTATATAACACACGTCAAAGACAATGAACAGGACTAAAATCTAATATGCACAAGATTGTGTTACCATTTTCTACCAGACCACCTTGCCTGTCTCTTGAGAAACCTGTGGGCAGGTCAAGAAGCAACAATTAGAACCAGACATAGAATAACAGACTGGTTCCAGATTGGAAAAGGAGTACATCAAGTTTGTGTATCATTACCCTGCTTATTTAACTTATATCAGAGTACAGAATACGAAATGCTGGCTGCATGGCTCACAAGCTGGAATCAAGATTGCTTGGAGAAATAGCAGCAACCTCAGATATGCAGATGATACCACTCTAATGGCAGAAAGTGAAGAGGAGCTAAAGAGCCTCTTGATGAAAGTGAAAGAGGAGAGTGAAAAATGAAAAAGCTGGCTTAAAACTCAACATTCAGAAAACTAAGATCATGGCATCTGGTCCCATCACTTCATGGCAAATAGAGGGGAAAAAGTGGAAGCAGTACAGATTTTATTTTCTTGGGCTCCAAAGTCACTGCAGATGGTGACTGCAGGCATAAAATTAAAAGGCGCTTGCTCCTTGGAAGAAAAGCTATGACAAACCTAGACAGCATACTAAAAAGCAGAGATATCAGTTTGCCGACAAAGGTTTGTATAGTCAAAACTATGGTTTTTCCATCATATATGGATGTGAGTTGGACCATAAAGAAGGCTGAGTACAGAAGGATTGATAGTTTCAAACTGTGGTTCTGGAGAAGACTTTTGAGAGTCCCTTGGACTGCAAGGAGATCAAACCAGTCAATTCTAAAGGAAATCAACCCTGAATGTTCATTGGAAGGACTGATGCTGAAGCTGAAGCTCCTGTACTTTGGCCACCTGTTGCAAAGAATGGACTCCTCAGAAAAGACCCTGACGCTGGGAAAGATTGAAGGTGAAAGAGAAGGAGATGGTCAGATAGCATCATCAACTCAATGGATATGAATTTGAGCAAACTCTGGGAGATAGTGAAGGACAGTGAAGCCTGATGTGCTTTATGTAATCCACGGGGTTGCAAAGAGTCGAACATGACTTAGTGACTGAACAACAGTGATAATTTTTTTTTCTCTGCAATCAGCATTCTTTCTATTTAAGATAATCATAGTAAAAGGCTAATTTGTTCACAAAATAAGTCATCTCATTAAACTTGGTCTGTCTTAGTGAGGGCACCTCCTGGGGGTTGTCAAGGATCTCCTTCTGACAGTGGAACTGTTGAAAGATAAACTGAGGCATATTGCAAATGCTAAGAGTTAAGGGAGCACAAACTGATTTGGATCGGGAAACGCCAAAGTGAAAGTGGTCAGGAGCACTTTTCTGACAGGAGCCAGGGAACAATGTGGGATTAGGGGCACTGACCCTATGAACAGCTGAATGTCCCTGTAACTTAATTCCAAATAGGTGGTTCCTCTATATGGAAATTCTTCCCTATCAGTGGTTCCTTATCTGTGGCTGTAGCCAACCAGCAATTGTGTGGTAGTATTTACTGTTGAAAAAATCCATGTATAGGTGGACCTGAGCGGTTCAAACCTGTCTAAGGGTCAACTGTATAGAAAAATGTGAAAGCAAAGCAAAGACCTTGATTGGCTGTGGCTTAAAGCCTGGTTGGTTGTCCTTGGTCTTTGGATTTCATGACCTTGAGGCACCTGCAGGCTTAGCTTTTGGTTTGCTAAATTAAATGGCCACGGCTTCAGAGCTGCCTCAGTCTAATGAATCTGAAAATAAACGGGCTTTGCCAGGCTGAGGGGAGTACTGAGTGAAGGGAGAGGGGAGGAAAATCTAACTGCTGAGGAGGGAGCGTGAGTAGCATTGGGGGGTAACCAGGATGCAAAGGCAGATTGGAGCCCATTCGGAAGGACTTGATGGGTCCTAAGGATTTTAAAAGTTTTAAAATACAGAAATGAAGATAAAGAGAATTTTTACTGGTCTTCTATAACTTGGCATTATCTTGAACTGTTAGAAATGCTTCATTTTATACTTCTTCACTTAATTTTCTATATTTTTGCTTAAAAGTGTGTTCTTTTCACTTCAGAATTTGTTCAGCGTCACAATATATCACGGAAACCTAAGAAAATAGCAGTTTTCAGTTGCCCAGAAATTATAATTATGTTTTCTTCATTCAAATAAGCTGATATGGGTATTTGTCCTCAGAGTGAGATTTTTGGACCCCAAACATCACCCTTTCCTCCAGCCAGTTTTCAGTTTGTGATGTGGAAAGATAATGACATAAAAGGAGAAGTGAAAGATTATGTAGGGGGATTAGAAGCAGATCACCATTTCCCATCAGCTGGGAGCAACAGGTGAAGTAAGAGCTCTTCACATGAGAACGTGAACTGACCTAGGCTGGGCTCCTGCGTTTCTGCCACTTATTAGCTATGCTTTGTGCTAAGTCTCTTAAGGTGTGTCTGACTCTTTGCACCCTATGAACTGTAGCCCCACCAGGCTCTTCTGTCCATGAGATTCTCCAGGCAAGAATGCTGCAGTGGGTGGCCTTTTCCTTCTCCAGGGGATCTTCCTGATGCAGGGATCGAACGCCTCTCTTACATCTCCTGCATAGGCAGGTGGGTTCTGTACCACAGGCGCCACCTGGGAAGCCTGTTACTAACATAGACCTTGAACAAGTAATTTGGGCAATGATAGTCCCTTCCTCATAGGTTGTGCCTATTTAATTAGTTAATGCATGTAAACACTTAGAATGATGCTTGTTAGTATAGGATAATAGCATTTATGACATCAACTTGTACTAAAAGGTTAAGTTGAAAAGGTAATTGAAGTTCTTAGTATAATATTGTGATAATATACTATATTGGTTGAAAGTTTATGTAGTAGTTGTATAACCTGTTCCTCTTTAGCTTCAGTTCAGTTCAGTTCAGTCGCTCAGTCGTGTCTGACTCTTTGCAACCCCATGAACTGCAGCACGCCAGGCCTCCCTGTCCATCACCATCTCCCGGAGTNTTTGCAACCCCATGAACTGCAGCACGCCAGGCCTCCCTGTCCATCACCATCTCCCGGAGTTCACTCAAACTCATGTCAATCGAGTCGGTGATGCCATCCAGCCATCTCATCCTCTGTCGACCCATTCTTCTGCTGCTCCCAATCCCTCCCAGCATCGAAGTCTTTTCCAATGAGTCAACTCTTCGCATGACGTGGCCAAAGTACTGGAGTTTCAGCTTTAGCATCATTCCTTCCAAAGAAATCCCAAGGCTGATCTCCTTCAGAATGGACTGGTTGGATCTCCTTGCAGTCCAAGGGACTCTCAAGAGTCTTCTCCAACAGCACAGTACAAAAGCATCAATTCTTCGGCACTCAGCCTTCTTCACAGTCCAACTCTCACATCCATACATGACCACTGGAAAAACCATAGCCTTGACTAGACAGACCTTAGTCGGCAAAGTAATGTCTCTGCTTTTGAATATGCTATCTAGGTTGGTCATAACTTTCCTTCCAAGGAGTAAGCTTCTTTTAATTTCATGGCTACAGTCACCATCTGCAGTGATTTTGGAGTCCAGAAAAATAAAGTCTGACACTGTTTCCACTGTTCCCCCATCTATTTCCCATGAAGTGATGGGACCAGGTGCCCTGATCTTCATTTTCTGAATGTTGAGATTTAAGCCAACTTTTTCACTCTCCACTTTCACTTTCATCAAGAAGCTTTCTAGTTCCTCTTCACTGTCTGCCATAAGGGTGGTGTCATCTGCATATCTGAGGTTGTTGATACTTCTCCTGGCAATCTTGATTCCAGCTTGTGCTT
>SJYW01030533.1:88734-106098 GCA_006410735.1 Raphicerus campestris | reverse complement strand
AAAAAAAACTTGAGGATTTGGGCAAAGTACACTTGACTAGCAAGAGGGATTATGGCAAAGGTTTTCTAGAATGTTTACAGTTATATTCTGCACAAGGGAAGTTCTCTTTGTCACCTGAATCTGTCACTTTGATTTGATAAACAGGGTGGAGAGACTGGCATTGAAAAAGCTTAAAACACTGCATGTTGCTTCACTTGGTTCTGTTATAGTGGATTCTTAAGGAAGTTTTATTTTCAGTTCTGTTGGTGTTGATGTTGTTCAGTTCAACAAACATGCATTGAGTGTCTGTTGATGAGATCAGACACTGTGCTGGGTGCTGAGCACACTGAGGTGAGTGAGGAGGAGCTGCTGACCTTGGGGAGCTCTCAGTACTCTGGGGGACACAAGCAAAGAGAGGAGATCTCTGCGGCATTGTGGTGCAAGGAGGTAAGAGAACAGTGTGTGGAGTGCAGGTGAGATCTCTTTAACCAGCCTGGAGGTGGGAGGGATGGAGCCGGGAGGCTGCTTTGAATAGATGACAGCTGGCCTGAATCTAGAGGCTTGAGTAGGAATTCAACAGATAAGTTTTAGAATTATGAGTTGTTAAATACTATTTCCTTAACTATTTTTGGTTCTTATCTTTTGGGCACACAATACAGTTGCTGCTGCTGCTGAGTCGCTTCAGTCGTGTCTGACTCTGTGCGACCCCATAGACGGCAGCCCACCAGGCTCCCCCATCCCTGGGATTCTCCAGGCAAGAACACTGGAGTGGGTTGCCATTTCCTTCTCCAATGCAGGAAAGTGAAAAGTGAAAGTGACGTCGCTCAGTCCTGTCCGACTCTTAGGGACCCCATGGACTGCAGCCCACCAGGCTCCTCTGTCCATGGGATTTTCCAGGCAAGAGTACTGGAGTGGGGTGCCATTGCCTTCTCCACACAATATAGTAGCATGTCCTTATCCTCTTGAATTTAAGTGTGGCTGATGGCCAGTTGTGCTTGAGCCAATGAGATGTGAGGGAAAGTAATGTGTGTCTCTGCTAGGTAGAAGCTTTAGCTGCCAGTAGTGATTGACCATTTTCCCATCTCCCTACTGCAGAAAACTGTGGAAACAATGTTGAGATAAAGCTGTCATCAGTCTAGACTCTTGAGTGATGACAATGAGCAGAAACATGTTTAAAGCCATGAAATTTCAGAGTGGATGATATGGCAGCAAAAGATTTGTTTGTTCTGGAACTTCCCTGGTGGTCCAGTGGTTAAGACTTTGCCTTCCAGTTCAGGGGGTGTGGGTTTGATCCCTGGTGGGTGGGCTAAGATCACACATGCCTCACGGCCAAAAACCCAAACATAAAACAGAAGCAATATTGTAACAAATTCAATAAAGACTTTAAAAATGGTCAACATAAACAAAGATCTGAAAAAAGAAAAATAGGTTGGTCTGTCCTGAGTAGTGTAAAAGGGCACCCTGGAAGGGTAATTTTACTTGCAAACGCTCAGAGACATGCAGTGTCTTTGGCATGAAAAGTGCACATGGTTAATAATACCCAAATATGTAATACAGCCCAAGGTAAGTGGGGATTACAGTGGTGTTTAACTTGTCTTGGGTCTCAGAATAATAAAGACTCATGTGATTGAAGTAAATTGTTGGCCAGATGAGCTATGAGTTTCTTTTCTAACTGAAGACTTTGATTTTACACAGTTGAATGCAGTTCATGGTTTTCTCCAGGAATCACTTTCCCCAAATTGTTAGGCATGGTTGAATACCCTCTTTACCCTCTTCTGGAAAGCTTTGGCATTAAAAAAAAAAAAAAAACAAAAAAAACCTCATAGTACTAAACATTGTGCAGAGTTTGTGTTATCTTCACTAGACAAAGTTCCTTGATGGCAGAAAACACTTCTGTTTTCCCATGATCCTGTATCAGTGCACAGGAGTGTAATAAGTGCTGAATAAATGAAAATGCAAAGCTTCTTTGTGGGAGTATCTTAGGCACCTCTCCAGACTGTTTGGTCTCACCCATCTCCAGTCCATAGGCTACATAGCTCCACCTAAGCCATTGCTAGGGCCAGTTGACTCCCTGTGGGACCGTTTGGCTCTGCTCCCTGCAGACAACCAACCACAGAGCCTTTTGCTCTTCCTGCCACTTCCAGAGGCACAAGTACATGCTGTAGCTTCCCAAGCACCTGCTGAAAAGGCAAAGCCAACCCCAATCACTCTTTGGGCAAATGTTTACCCATGGTAGATAGGAAGGAGCCAGCGGCCAGCAGATCCATTTTTTCCCTCCCTACCACGGGCCGTAGCAAAGAATATCCCATAAGGAGATGTGGGCACACGGCTGAGCACATAAAACCACTGGCTAACAACTCGTTGTGAACCGGTGTCCAGATGGTAGCACATTATACCTTTCACAGCCTTCTATCCTCTGTGCCCGTCTGTTTTTTCTGATTCTCACTGTCCTGGGCTCGGAAAACAAATTAGCACATCATCTTTGGCATAGGGGTGACCGTGGGATCTGAGAACTGTGGGATGGATCCAGGAGAATGAGCACACATTGTGGGGATATTTAAGGCTCATATTAGTGTGAATCAAAAAAACATCAGCTGCAGGTAAAGCTCCCAACTTAGCTGGCACCATCCTTAGGGAGACCACCCAGATGCCTGGTGGCAGGCAGACTTATTCTGGGTTCCTTCCTCTCAGGAAAAGACCATGACTGACTTAGTGGAACTAACATCTGCTGTGTGCATTATATCCTGTATATCACTGCCTCAGACTATACATTACAGATCAGTCCTCTTTCCTTACTCATCCAGCTGGAAATACAGAGTTTCTCTTAGAGTCGTGGCCACCATCACTATTTCACCTGGGGAGAAATGAAGAGATAAAGAAAAAAAAAATTGCAAGAATCACCTTCATACTACTTTTACAACAAGAACTTTAAATTTATTTTTTATTTTTAGATTTATATTTTATTTTTAAATTTATTTTCAATTGGAGGATAATTGCTTTGCAGTGTTGCGCTGGTTTCTGCCGTATAGCAGCATGAATCAGCCGTAAGTATACATACATGCCCCCTCCCTCTTGGACCTCCCCCCATGCCACCCTTCTAGATTGTCACAGAGCACTGGTATACAGCAACTGTCCATTAGCTATCTGTTTTACACGTGGTAATATATATGTTTCAAGGCTACTCTCTCAATTCCTCCTACTCTCTCCTTCCTCTGCTGTGTCCACAAATTTGTTCTCTGTCTGGGTCTTTATTTCTGCCCTGCAAATAGGTTCATGAGTACCATTTTTTTTTTCTAGATTCCATATATATGGATTAATACATAATATTTGTATTTCTCTTTCTGACTGACTTCACTCTGTATAAAGGCTCGAAGTTCATCTACCTCACTAGAACTGACTCAGATGCATTCTTTCTCATGGCTCTTGTTCCATTGTGTGTGTGTGTGCGTGTGTGTGTGTGTGTGTGTTTATAGTGGCTGTATCAATTTACATTCCCACCAACAGTGCAAGAGGGTTGCCTTTTTTCCAACCCCTCTCCAGCATTTACTGTTTGTAGACTTTTTGGTGATGGCCATTCTGACCAGTGCAAGGTGATACCTGATTGTGGTTCTGATTTGCATTTCTCTAATAATGATTGATGTTGAGTATCTTTTCATGTGATTGTTGGCCATCTGTATGTCATCTTTGGAGAAATGTCTGCTCAGGCCATCCACCCCTTTTTGGATTGGGTTGTTTGTCTTTCTGGGATTGAGCTTCAAGGGCTGCTTGTATATTTTGAAGATTAATCCTTTGTCAATTGTTCCATTTGCAATTATTGTCTCCCATTCTGAGGGTTGGCTTTTCATCATTTATAGATTCCTTTGCTGTGCAGAAGCTTTTAATTACTTACATTTGTTTATTTTTTGTTTTTATTTCCATTACTCTAGGAAGTGGGTCAAAGAGGATATTGCTGGGATTTATGTCAAAGAGTGTTCTGCCTATGTTTTCCTCTAACAGTTGTATCGTTTCTGTCCTTACATTTAGGTCTTTGACCCATTCTGAGTTTATTTTTGTGTCTAGTGTTAGGAAGTGTTCTAATTTCATTCTTTTATATACAGCTATCCAGTTTTCCCAGCACCACTTATTGAAGAGGCTGTCTTTTCTCCATTGTATATTCTTGCCTCCTTTGTCAAAGATAAGGTGCCCATAGGTGGGTGGGTTTATCCATGGGNCACCTCTCACCCGCAGAGTTTCACATGCCTCTTTCCCCATTGCTTTGGCAATAGTTTTCATCAGACTCTTGGGATTCTATTAGTCTCATAGGTGAAAACTAAGTCAGAGTACTTTGAATTATTTTTCTTTTGTATAAATAAAGTCGACCATCTCTTCATGTTTGAGATGAGAGACGCGTATTTCCTTTTCCATGCAGTACTTATTCATATTCTCTATCCATTTTTCTATTGGGCATTTTTTATATATTAGGGAGATAGCACTCTCTGATATGAACTGCAAATAGCGTTTCTTCATTTCTTTCTTCATTTGGTCTTTTATAGTGTTTCTCTCCATAGAAAACTTTCCATTTTAGGTCCAGTTTGCCAGTCTTTTCTTTTGTTACTTGTAAATTTGAGTCCTATTAGAGAGAGCATCATCACTCCCAGCTTATAACTCCCCCATGTTTTTGTTTAGGACTTTGATGGTTTCAATGCATTTAAGTCTTTAATCCATTTGGCAGCACTCCCACTGTGTCTGTTGAAACCTGCATCCAACTTTATATATTTCTAGGNATCATCACTCCCAGCTTATAACTCCCCCATGTTTTTGTTTAGGACTTTGATGGTTTCAATGCATTTAAGTCTTTAATCCATTTGGCAGCACTCCCACTGTGTCTGTTGAAACCTGCATCCAACTTTATATATTTCTAGGTAGTTTTCCAATTATCCCCATATCATTTATTGAACCAGTTTGTGACTGATTTGAGACGTCTTTATCATATGATTTCAAGTCTCTATAGGGGTGTGTGTGTGTGTATACTTTGGACGTCCTATTCCCTTCCATCAATCTATTAACATACTATTACCGTACTGTTCTAATAAGAGAAGGTTTTTTTTTAAAAGAGGTTTTAAAACATGTTTTAATATCTCGCATGACTATTTCCACCTCCCTCACTCTACCCCATTGTTCCTTTTCAGAGTTTTCCTGATTATTGCCATTTATGTTTTCATGTGAGCTTTAGAATCTTCCCCTCTACCCAGCTAGGGTGTTTTAATTGGGATGTATTAAACTTATAAATTAGGTTATAGAAATTTCACATGTGTCACGGTGTGTGTTTCCATTAAAAAAAAAATCTTCTTAGTTCTTCAGGAGTATTGTAAATGTTATCTTAGGGGCCCTACATATTCTCATTAATTCCGGTTTTGGTTGCCATATTCATGTAGTCTTTTCTTAGATTGTATCACCCATGTGGTTGTGTATGTGAAAGCTGACATTTCTATTTTTATATCCCTAATATCTTTTTGAATTCTCTTATTGGTGATGGTAACTTTTCAGTTGGTTTCATATGGTCATAGCACCTGCAAATAATTTTTCATGTCCCTTTTCAACTTTTAGAATTATTTATTTTTCTTACCCAGTTGTATTTCTTATACTTGTAGCACAACATCAAGTTCTCTTTTTGACTTTAATGGGAATATTTCCAGTGCTTCCCATTAGGCATAATACTTCCTTTGGGGTTACAACAGAACTATTTTATCTTGTAACAGTCTAATTTATCTAACACTATTTCCTTGCCATTGCTAAAAATTAATGGATATTTAATTTTGTCTGTAATACATTATATACCTTTTTCCCTTGCTTACATAATCAAGGAGTTTTGTCATTGACTTATAAAACTGGGATTGTTATATATCTGTGTATATACTATATGTACACACTTACCTGTATCTTGTATTTTCAGCGTATAGCATTTTGTAGAATTCACCAGTTACCTCACATAGATCCAGCTCAGGGTTCCAACGGCTGCATAATCCATTGTTTGGATTTAGCCCATTAATTCAGCCATTTCTGTGTAGTAGGCGTTCATCTTTCCTTTTGTCCCCCTACTATAAACGAATCATCCTTATATATATAGTCTTAAGTGATTGGTTCTTTTATGTCTAAGGACAATATCCTCAGGGTTGAGAGTGTGGAGTCAAAGGCTGTATATAATTTCAATAGCCACTTTGCTATACTATTCAAGATCTTACAGCCAGAGCTGGGATTCAGTGAGAGCTCTGACTCCAAAGCTCACTAAACCAAACTACTGCCCAGATGAGAGCCATAAAAAAACAGCAAGTCATAAGAATTGACTGTGCTCATAGTCACTAGTGAATGCTGTGCTTCATCTAGTGGACAGAATGTAAGCATCAGGATAGTCACTCAAGGGAATCTTTATCCTGCAAGCGTGAGACTTTGTAGTTAAGCAGGCTTTGGTTTCTGTGAACTTGGATAAATAGTTTTGTCTCTATTTTCTCTTCTGGTATACAGGAGTAATAGTACCTACCTTACACACTGGGTGATGCTGGGCCCGCGGAGGGGGTGGGGGCAGGGAGGGAATGGGAAGTTAGTGTTTAATGGGGACAGAAGTTCAGTTTTCCTGCTGCTGCTGCTAAGTCGTGTCCGACTCTGTGCGACCCCATAGACAGCAGCCCACCAGGCTCCCCCGTCCCTGGGATTCTCCAGACAAGAACACTGGAGTGCGTTGCCATTTCCTTCTCCAATGCATGAAAGGGAGAAGTGAAAGTGAAGTCGTTCAGTTGTGTCCGACTCATGGCGACCCCATGGACTGCAGCCTACCAGGCTCCTCCATACATGGGATTCTCCGGGCAGGAGTACTAGAGTGAAGTTCAGTTTAGGAAAGTGCAAAATTCTGGAGATGGACGATGGTGAAAGTTGCATAACAATGTGAATGTACTCAGTGCCATTGCACTGTACAGTTAAACATGGTTAACATAGCATGTTTTATGTGACTTTTACCCCAATAAAAAATTGAAAAAGACATTGTATTGATTGCCTGGTTACAACAGATTGCCATAAACTGAGTGACTAAAAGCAACACAAATGTACTCTGTTCGATTTTAGAGGTCAGCAGTGCAAGCTCAGTCTCACTGGGGGAAAGTGGGGTAGCAGGGCTCATTGTTTGCCGAGGCTCTACCGGAGAGGGTTTCCTGGTTTTTTCCACCTTCTGGAAGCTGCTTGCCTTGCTTGGCTCATGACCCTGCCTCCACAGTGCATCTCTGCAGTCTTTGCTTCCACTGTCACTTCACCTTTCCCCTCCTTGACCCCACCTCCTCTCTCTTCTAAGGACCCTTATTCTGTTCGGTCTACCTGGATAACCCAGGGCAGCCTCCCCATCTCAAGGTTCATCCTCTTAATCCCATCTGTAGAGTCCGTTTCTCTGGGGAAGGTGACTTGGGTCACAGGTTCTGGGGTTGGAATGTGGGCATCTTTGGAGGGATGTGTTGCTCTGCCTGCCACAGACATGTACATAACCTGTGGCAACAACACCCACCATCTGCTCTTTGGAGGCTTGTCCTAACACTAAACAACACCAGGTTCTTCNTGAAGTTCAGTTTAGGAAAGTGCAAAATTCTGGAGATGGACGATGGTGAAAGTTGCATAACAATGTGAATGTACTCAGTGCCATTGCACTGTACAGTTAAACATGGTTAACATAGCATGTTTTATGTGACTTTTACCCCAATAAAAAATTGAAAAAGACATTGTATTGAGTGCCTGGTTACAACAGATTGCCATAAACTGAGTGACTAAAAGCAACACAAATGTACTCTGTACGATTTTAGAGGTCAGCAGTGCAAGCTCAGTCTCACTGGGGGTAAGTGGGGTAGCAGGGCTCATTGTTTGCCGAGGCTCTACCGGAGAGGGTTTCCTGGTTTTTTCCACCTTCTGGAAGCTGCTTGCCTTGCTTGGCTCATGACCCTGCCTCCACAGTGCATCTCTGCAGTCTTTGCTTCCACTGTCACTTCACCTTTCCCCTCCTTGACCCCACCTCCTCTCTCTTCTAAGGACCCTTATTCTGTTCGGTCTACCTGGATAACCCAGGGCAGCCTCCCCATCTCAAGGTTCATCCTCTTAATCCCATCTGTAGAGTCCGTTTCTCTGGGGAAGGTGACTTGGGTCACAGGTTCTGGGGTTGGAATGTGGGCATCTTTGGAGGGATGTGTTGCTCTGCCTGCCACAGACATGTACATAACCTGTGGCAACAACACCCACCATCTGCTCTTTGGAGGCTTGTCCTAACACTAAACAACACCAGGTTCTTCATTTGCCTTCTCTCTTTGTTCCTAAAGAACTTCATGTTTTCTTGGCTAAATCCTTCTCTCTTGCCCAAAGAGAAAAGATACAATCCCTTTTGTTGCCTTCTTCTATATGAGGGGCTTCATTGGTGGCTCAGATGGTAAAGAATCTGCCTGCAATACAGGAGACTCAGGTTCAATTCCTGGGTCGGGACAATTCCCTGGAGGAGGGCATGGCAACTCACTCCAGTATTCTTGCCTGGAGAATCCCCATGGACAGAGGAGCCTGGCGGGTTATAGTCCATGGGGTCACAGAGAGTCAGACACGATGGGGTAACTTTAACCTACCATAAGATAAAGAGTCTGGGGAGAACAGGGTCATTCTCCTTAGTTTTTAATGCCAGAAGGGCTGCATTTAAGTCCTGAGTAGTAGAAATATTTTCAACTCCCTAAAATAGAAAGATTAAGAAGAAAGGGGAAAGGGAAAAAAAAACCAAAGCTTTTAAAATCATAAATTAAAAAGAATTTGGGTTTCAAGAGGGTTTCTAGGAAAACAAAAACAAGGCATAAGTTCACTGATTCTCAGGTATTTTCTGTAATGCAGTAAAACAACTATAGGTGTCTCCTAAATGCACTTACCTATGGGTTAGAAACTTGCAGGCAGGGAAGGGAGGGTTTGTGTACCCAGAGAAACTCTGCTGACTTTAAGGGTTACCCTGAGGCAGAAATTAGAGTTAACACTCTTGTTCTTGCCTTCACCCCAGGAAAGGTGGCTTCTCTGTTTCTCTCCATGCCTTGGAGTGTTTTTGAGTAGTTTGAGATCAGTCAGAGGCTCAGTGAGATTTTGGGAGAGAGATGAGAGAGTGGAGGAGGAAAAGAAATGTAAGAGAAAATAAATCTCTTAGCCCTTGCCCTTTCCCATGGGTTGAAAACATCTTACTTAGAACTGTTTATCTTGAGAAAGAAACTATAGTTTTCAAAAACCATAATCTTTTCCAAATGATGTTCATTCTGTGACCTCCCCTAAATGAGTTTCCATGCATTTACTATCAGAATAAAGAAACTTCCTTCCTTTCCTCCCTTCTCAGTGTGAATTTTCCACATTTTTCTTGATCCTGTTTCCCATGGCCCTTTTACCCTGCAAAAGGGTGTGTACCTGTGCATATGTGTAAGAAATGAAGAAAAATTAATAAACTAGCAAGAGGATTAGAGGGCAAGTTGTGAAAGGAGGGTGAAGAGCTAAATTTATATAACCTAGAAAAAGAAGGCTCTGGAGGAACATGATAAAGTTACACTTCACAGAAGCAATATAAATGAAGGGAGGGAATTATTCAGAGTCTCTGAAGATGACAGGACAGAAGGGCTGGGCCCAAGCCAAGGCTGGAAAGCTGGAAAGGGAGTCATGATGATGATCAAGACAGGAGACCTGAGGGAGCTTGGGATGTAGGGGCCACTGCCCCATGCCCACCTCCCCTCCCCCACCCTGCTTCCAGCTCACATCTGATGGACATGAGGATCCAGCAATTTCACGTGCTCAGTTGAGTGGGGCCACATATGGGGCTTTCCCACCCACAGCTCCCTCCTGGGCTGGGAAGGAGTCTGGCCCAGATAGTGATGGTAGGGTCAGAAAAAGGGATTTTGTCTTCAGTGTGGACCTCTGAAAGTAACTTTTAAGAGCCAGACTCCCTTCCCTGAACACAGAAATAATTGCCAGCGTAACACTCCAGTGACTTGCGTTCATTTTTATATTCTATCTTGCTGAGTTTAATTTTTGATCAATTGCAGCTATTTTAATGCTTGTGAAGCTTTCTGTCTAGCCAAGAAAGGAGGACAGCTCTTTACTCTGAGCTTGATAGCATGGATGTCTGCTAGCTGATTAAAGGGACCCCATGCTGCCAATACCTGTGGAGCACAGAGTGGTGAATGGAAGACAGGGGTCGAGGCTCCATGTCTTACTCGACCACCGTGTTAGTTCTTTGGAGCTGCTTTGATACCATGGTTTGTATCAAGATAAATATTGATCTTCAACTCCATTTCTGGCATGGAACTCCTGAAACATTTGCAATTTCCTAAAGGAAGAAAGCCATAAAAGTGTTTTTCTTATGTTACTGAGGTGACTTTTGGACCCCACTTTAGGATGGCAGCTGGTTGCCAGTAGACCCAGTATTGTAATAAGAGGGTTAGAACTTTCAGTTCCACACCTGACTTCCAGAGAAGGACTCAACGTTGAATCAATTGCCAATGGCCAATGATTTAATCAGTGATGACTATGTAATGTTGCCCTGCAAAACCCCCGAAAGGACAGGGTTCAGAAGCTTCCTGTTTGGTGAACACATGTAGTACTGGCGGAACAGTGAGCTTGGAGAGAGCATGGACACTAAGCTTTTCCTCCATACCTTGCTCTCTGCATGTCTTCAGTCTGTCTGTTCCTGAGTTACATCATTTTATAGTAAACAAGTGATCTAGTAAGTAAATGTGTTTCTTTGAGCTCTGTGAGCTTCTCTAGCAAGCTAATCAGACACAAGGAGAAAGTTGTGGGACCTCTCATTTATAGCCATTCAGAAGCACAGGTGATTGGAAATGGCATCGAAGTCGTAGGGCGCAGGGCAGTCTTACAAGACAGACTGCATCTGTGGAATCTGATGCTGTCTATGGATAACAGTGTCAGAATGGAGTTGAATTGCAGGATACCCAGTGTTGTCCTGGAGAATTACTTGCTCAGTGAGGGAAAAACCCTCCTCAGAGATTTGCCCCACCCCAACTCCTCTATTGAAACTGGTGCCAGAACTCTTCTGGCTGTGTAACAAATAGCTTAATGGCTTAAAGCAACAACTTGAATCTGGGTGTGACTTAGCTGGGTCTTCTGCTTCGGGCTTTGTCCATAGCCGCAATCCTGGGTTAGCCCAGGATCTCTATCTAGAAGACACTCATAAGGTTGGGTCTGGCCACATCCTCTCAAAACTTGAGTGAGGTTGGGATCCGCTTCCAAGCTCATTGAGTAGTTGTGGGCCGGATCCAATTCCTCACCAGCTGTTGGCTTGAGGACTACAGTTCCTTGCTCAACATTGGCCAGATACCACCCTCAGTTCCTTCTTATGTAGGCCTCTCCAACATGGAACTTGGTTCACTAAAGTGAACAAGCCAAGAGGGCAAGAAAATGAGCGAGGTTACTAGCAAGGCAGAATGTGAGCAAGACACAGTCAGTCTCATATAACCTATCCTGGGAGGTGACTTCTTCCATTTTCCCTGTAATGCATTTGTTAGAAGCAAACCACTAGGTCCAGCCCCCACACAAGTGGTACGTATCATACAGAGAGTGGATAGCAAGAAGTAGGACCGTTGGTAGCCTTTTGGAAGTCTGACTGACAATCTTCTCCAAATAAGTGGCCTTGGGTCTTGGTTTAATATGATAACACCACATTTTACAGGTGGTTGAACTAAATCAGGGTAGTAAATTCAGCTGCCTGCCAGAGTCTAGTAGATCGTATTAACCTGTGAAATGGGTCACATGTGAGATGATGAGCATTGAATATGAGAACTCCTGACGGTTAGACTTGCTCTGCTAGGCTTTTGGTATTCAAGATCAAATCACATAAAAAGGTAAGTACTGAGTTTGAGTAAACTCCAGGAGATAGTGAAGGACAGGGAAGCCTGGTGTGCCGCAGACCATGCTGACTCACGAAGAGTCAGACATGACTTAGTGCCTGAACAACAATAATCAGAAAAGACCTCTCAGTCCTGTATCTGCAGGTCACCAGTCTGACACAATTGCAGGTAGCATGTTGTTCTAAATGGTTCGCACATAGTAGGGATGCTGTTTTTTCCCTCCTATATTCTCCTTGTCAGAGCATCTGGCAGAAGCAAATGGTATAGGCTCTCCTGTAGGTCATAATTTCCAGCTCTTATGTGGAACTGAGCAGCAATAATGGCCCTAAAGAGGAAGGTTTTCTTTTTTTGTTATCAAAACACAGAGTGGTTCTTGATTTAAAAAAAAAAAAAAAAGTGAACATTAGGTACCAAAGGGAAGGTAAGCTGGCTTCCTGTTTCTCCTGGCCCATGTCCAGCCCTAGTTAGAGAGTCTCACCTAACTAACTGGCAGGGGCATTATCTAAAATAAGGTTGAGTCAAGGCAGATACGTTAGGATGATGGGATGTTTGATAAATTATTCATGGCTTCAGCAAATACTGAGTACCTGCTCTGTCTGAAGCTGCATTGGCTCTGAGAAAGCCAAGATTCATAAGACCCACTTTTTCAAGTTCTCCCGGTCTATGGAGGACGCATTGACAGTATAGTGTGGCTTGTACAGCAGAGAAGGGCGGATGGGAGGGGACATGTAGATCTGTGTGGGGTAGGTAGTGATGGCTTCAGAGTGTACAGTGATGTGCCTCTCTCCAAGAGCTAATCCTTAGCTTTCACTTTTGCTTTTGATGTCAAAATGTTCTATAGTAGGATTATCTCATTAATCCTTCTAACACCCTAGGATTGCAGAAGGTCACAAATATTATTCTGCCTGATAGAGAGCTGAGGCGGGATCCGACAATATAAACTGAAAGTTCCCCTAAATCCCACTCCAATACCTAACAAGATCCCAAGGTAGGAGTATACGCCAGTCTCTGCAAGGAGTTGGTTGGATTAGTCCTGCTGTTCTCGAATGAGAAGCTGGTTTGAAATCACAGTTCTCATGGCATTTTACACACTGCTGCTTTGGGATTAACTATCATTGAAGTGGCTAGTAATAATAAAAAGCAACTGTAACAGCACTGTACTTTTTTATATGATATTTAAAAAATTTTCCTATTTGATAGCAGCACAGAGGTCTGAGTTTAGAAAGAGGATGCATTATATTCTTTCATCAAGCCTTAAATGGTCCAAATTCAAAGTTCTTACAGGGATCCTCTAGATATTAATTGAAGCAATAAGTCCAGGATAAAGTGCTTATATGGAATATACGATTACTCTATTTTAGATCTAAGAGTCACTTTCTCTACTTGTCATATTCTGTTTGAAAAATGTTAAAAAAAAAAAAAGCAGCATTTCCTCCTTTTGTCCTGCCCTAAGCTCTTTCTAGCCCAGGTGCTATTTGTAAAGCTACTGTTTTGTCATTAGAATCCCGGCTATTTCCCCCAAAAAGTGCATATTAAAGTTATACAGGAAATTGCTTCAATTTGATTCTCTGTCTTATTTTGTGTCTATCAGTGAATCCAAAATGCTGCTTTTCTATGATCAGAGGGAAAGGAAAAAGTTCTGTGAATTTATTCATCTGGGAGTTATATACTCANTAAGCTCTTTCTAGCCCAGGTGCTATTTGTAAAGCTACTGTTTTGTCATTAGAATCCCGGCTATTTCCCCAAAAAAGTGCATATTAAAGTTATACAGGAAATTGCTTCGATTCGATTCTCTGTCTTATTTTGTGTCTATCAGTGAATCCAAAATGCTGCTTTTCTATGATCAGTGGGAAAGGAAAAAGTTCTGTGCATTTATTCATCTGGGAGCTATATACTCGTCACTCTGTCAGCACTGAAAGGCAGTTCAGACAGCATCCATTAGATTGGAGACCAATTAAATAATTATCAAAAGTATCAGGAAGAGAGTAAGGATAAGACTCATAGGAATACATGGAATCTGACAGGAAAACATAATTGCTGTTTTGAATTTTTTCCTCTCTCACTACAGACTAAACCAGGAGCTTCCATTGAGCTCTGCATATCAAACAGGGCTTTGGGTAGCTACTTTTGAATTCACCAACTTCCCTGAGCACAAAGGAGTTTCCTGGGGTTTTTCAGGCTTAGGAGGATGCATTTTTTCCCCCAGTTAAGCTGCAGCCCATTTGGACTTGCAGAAATGAGCCCTTGGTTCAGGCCTGTGTGAGTCTGTATTCTGGCTGCCTACACATAAGGAGTTTGCTCCTTTGAGCACGCACCAGGTCCAGCCTGATGTGGCTGTCATCTCTAGCATGCTCAGGGAGAATGGTAGAATGCATCTTTGTTTTCTATAGGTTTGTTTCTTCACTTTGATTCCTTTTCACTCTGTTTCTGCCTTGATCGAAGAAGCAAACCCAGGAAAATCTGACACAGTACCTTCCGAAAATGAACTAAAGCCAGCTTCATCCAACCTGTGCACCTGGCCGGGGGTCCTCACAGGGCTGCTTTCGAGGGCTGGGCATTATCCTGCAACCTCCCCATTATTGAGAGGGAAGGAAGGCCATGTGAAGCCATCCTGCTACAGACAAGCCCTGTACCTTCACCCTTGCTAGAGAAACAAATGGTCAGCAGTTGGCCTATTCAGAATGGGTTTGGAACTCATCATCTGTCTATGAAAATTGGAAATCTCTGAGGTGGCCCAGCACAAAAGGATGCAAATGACAACGGGTCAACAGCAGATGCCGAATAATGGAGTAGGAACAAATAGCATTCATGAGCTTTGTGTCCGGGTGTCTCCCACAAATGGTGCCTCATTCTTACCAAGTCATTTTCAATTTCAACCATTCCTATTTTTTCATGTCCAAGGGAGGCAGGCAAGGGGCATCTGGACTGATGTCCGCTTGAGGTTTGCTGCCCTTGGATTGAAGTGGGCCTCTTCTATTTCTTTACAGAATAGTGACATGTGTCTACAAAGCTTTGTAACAGCCACCCCTCCTGCCCCATGTTGTAGAGATGTCTGTATTTTCATGCTGAGTGGGAGGGATGGCATTGATGGAAAGTTTGCAGAAAAACTTGGAGTCCTAAACAAAGAAAGTGTGGGCTTGCCAGGGTTGTCATTGACCTTGAGCTTGAAAGCAAAATACTAGATCTATGATTTTTATTAATTTGAGATCATTCTCTGATGTCAGAAACCATGGGGAAAGTGTATACAAATACTTACCCACACCTCTTGCCTCCATCTGAGGGGGAGGCATGGGTTCCAGCCAGGATGTCCAGCCTCCGCGGAAACACAAGAGGAGAAAAGTGAAACATGGCCATTTCAATGAAACTGCAGATACAATATCACTGAACTTGTCCAACTCCATCAACACAGGGCTAGGTTTTCTCTCACATGTAATCATAGCAAATATTTAATGAGGTCTGATTTCCAAGGACTCATCTAAGAGCTTCACAGTGTTATTTTACCAGACCCTCTTATTACTGTGAGATATGTGCTTTAATTATCCTATGAGAAATTACATGAGAAAATTAGGTGCAAGGAGCTTGAATAAATTGTTCAAGGACACAGAGATAAGCGTGGGAGAGCTGGCATAGAACTCTAATGAAAGTGGCTTCAAACCTAGCTCACAACCAGGGGACCTTATCAGCTAGAACTTGACAGAGGCATGTATTGATATTAACAGAAAACAGTAAGTAATCATGAGCCATTACACACGTAGGTTTATTTTTTGATTCCTTCTAGTAGTAATAATCTGGAAGTAGCCAATCCAGGGTTGGTATAACTTGTTGCTGTCATTTGATTGCTAAGTCATGTCCAACTCTTTGCTACCCCATGGACTACAGCACACCAGGCTTCCCTGTTCTTAACTATCTCCAGGAGTTTCTCAGACTCATGTTCATTGATTCGGTGATCCCATCCAACCGTCTCATCCTTTGTCATCCCCTTCTCCTCCTGCCCTCAATCTTTCCTAACATCAGAGTCTTTTCCAATGAGTCCTCTCTTCGCATCAGATGGACAAAGTATTAGAGTTTCAGCTTCAGCATTAGTCTTTCCAGTGAATTTTCAGGGTTGATTTCCTTTAGGATTTACTGGTTTGATCTCCTTGCTGTCCAGAGGACTCTCAAGAGTCTTCTCTAGCACCACAATTTGAAAGCATCAGTTCTTCAGCCCTCAGCCTTCTTTATGGTCCAACTCTCACATCTGTATATGACTACTGGAAAAACCATAGCTTTGACTATACGGATCTTTGTTGGCAAAGTACTGTCTCTGCTTTTTAATATGCTGTCTAGGTTTGCCATAGCTTTCCTTCCTAGGAGCAAGTGTCTTTTAATTTCATGGCTGCATTCACCATCCACAGTGATTTTGGAGCCAAAGAAAATGATATTTGTCAGTTTCCACTTTTTCCCTTCTATTTGCCATGAAGTGATGGTACTGGATGCCATGATCTTCGTTTTTTGAATGTTGAATTTTAAGCCAGCTTTTTCACATTCCTCTTTCACCCTCAAGAGGCCCTTTAGTTCCTCTTTGCTTTCTGCTGTTAGTGTGGTGTCATCTGCATATCTGAGGTTGTTGATATTTCTCCTGGCCATCTTGATTCCAGCTTGCGAGTTATCCAGCCTGGCATTTTGCATGATCTATTCTGCATATAAGTTAAATAAGCAGAGCAACAATGTACAGTTTTGTCATACTCTTTTTCCAATTTTGAACCAGTCTGTTGTTCCATATCCAGTTCTAACTGTTGCTTCTTGATCTGCACACAGGTTTCTCAGGAGACATGTAAGATGGTCTGGTATTCCTATCTCTTTAAGAATCTTCCACAGTTTGTCGTGATCCACACAGTCAAAGGCTTTAGCATAGTCAATAAAGCAGAAGTAGACATTTTTCTGGAATTTCCTTGCTTTCTCTATGATCCAACAAATGTTGGCAATTTGATCTCTGCTTCCTCTGCCTTTTCTAAATCCAGCTTGCACATCTGGAAATTTGTGGTTCCTGTACTGCTAAAGCCTCACTTGAAGGATTTTGAGCATTACCTTGTTAACATGTGAAATGAGTGTAATTGTGCAGTAGTTTGAACATTCTTTAGAATTGCCTTCCTTTGGGATTGGAACGAAAACTGACCTTTTCTTTCTTTTTTAAAAATAAATTTTTTAAAAAATAAATATTTTTAATTGAAGGGTATTTGCTTTACAGTATTGTGCTTGTTTCTGCCAAATATTAACATGAATCAACCATATGTAAACATATGCTTCCCCCCCACCTACCTTGAACCTCCCTCCCACCTCCTAACTTCTTGGATGGTGACCCAGAAATCTAAGAAGGAACCAGATTCCCAAAGACAGGGAGTAGTTATACCTATCAGTGGTTGTGTGAGGAGGCTTTACAAATAGCTGAGGAAAGGAGAGAAGTGAAAGGCAAGGGAGAAAGGGAAAGCTATACACAACTGAAAGCAGAGCTCCAGAGAATAATAAGGAG
>SJYW01030533.1:52347-86391 GCA_006410735.1 Raphicerus campestris | reverse complement strand
GAGAGATGGTGATGAACATGGAGCCCTGGTGTGCTGCGATTCATGGGGTCACAAAGAGTCAGACACGACTGAGCAACTAAACTGAACTGAAGTGGTTCCAAGCAATTTTTTAAAATAGTGTTTTCTATTTCTGTGGAAAATGCCATTGGAGTTTTGGTCAGGATTGCATTAAATATGGAGATCACTTTGGGTAATATATTTTTGCATTATTATTCCAATCCAAGACCATGGGACACCTTTCCATTTATTTGTTTTCTTCAGTCTTTTTCATCAGTGTCTTATAGTTTTCACTGTATAGGTCTTTCTCCTCCTTGGTTAAATTGATTGATTTTGATGCTGTTATTAAAAGGCATTTCTTTCTTAATTTCTCTTTCAGGTAGTTCATTGTTAGTATGTTAAAATGCAACTGATTTTGCATCCTGCAACTTTACTGAGTTCATTTACTAGCTCTAACAGTTTTTGGTGATGTCTGTAGGGTTTTTACATATAAAATCATGCCATCTGCCAATAAAGATAATCTTAACTTCTTCCTTCCTGATATGAGGTCTTTCTTCTTGCTTCATTCCTCTGGCTAGGAGTTTCAGTACTATATTGAATAGAAATAAAGAAGACATCCTTGTCTTGTTCCTTATCTTAGAGGAAAAAAAGTTACTTTTCACCACTGAGTAAGACACAGCTCTGGGCTTGTCACTTGTGGCCCTTACTATGCTAAGGAAAATTTCTTCTATCCTCAATTTGTTGAGTATTTTAAGAAACTGCCTGCAATGAGGGAGACCGACGTTGAATCCCTGGGTTGGGACGATCCCTTGGAGAAGGAAATGACACTCCACTCCAGTATTCTTGCCTGGAGAATTCCATTGACAGAGGAGCCTGGCAGTCTACAGTCCATGGGAATGAAAAGTGTCTGACACATCTGATCAACTAACACTTTACTATGAAAAGATATGTTTTATCATATGCTTTTCCTGTATCTATTGAGATTATCATATGATTTTTATTTTTTATTAATATGGTATATCACATTTACTGATTTTTATAAGTTAAAACCATCCTCAAATCCCAAAGATAAATATATGATTCTTTTAATGTGCAGTTGAATTTGATTTGCTAATATATTGAAAAATTTTGCATCTATATTCATCAGGGATATTGGTCTCTAATTTTTTGTAGTGTCATTATCTTGTTTTAATATCAGGGTGATGCTGACCTTATAAAATAAATCTGACAGTGTTCCCTCTTTTTCAGATTTTTTAGAAGGAGAAAGATGGGTATTATTTTTTCTTAAGCATTTGGTAGAATTCACATGTGAAGCTCTATGGTCCTGGGTTTTTGTTTGTTGGGAGGTTTTTGATTATCAATTCAGTCTCTTTATTATTGATCTACTGAAAACTCTATTTCTACTTACCCCAGAATCGATGGGGCAGGGCTCAGGGCAATAGAGGCTGACCTTGTAATGATAAGATAAGAGTCTTGACTTAGGGCGATGGTTGGGATATGGAGCAGTAGCGGCTCTTGCTCTGTGAATGATGAGATATGGTGGTTTCCTAAACCTGGAGAGTGGGTCCAGCAGCAACTGGGGCTCCTGAGGGCAGATCTCACCACAGCTACAGTTCCAGCCTCAGAGAGTAGGTTCAGCTGTGGAACTCCAGGGAAGCTCCATCAGCTGAGGTCAGCGTTGGTAAAGACCATGATAGAACTCTGTAATAAAGGTTGCAAACTTTCACAGTAGTGAGGCTCCCTGGGTTCTCTTCCTCTTCTTTTACCTGTGGGGTGAAATTTTTCTGAGGCAGTCCTTCTTGGTGCAGAGCTGCTTTTGATTGGGAGATGGAGTGATGCAGATAATATGCCTTTTACACTTTTCTCTGTGGTCACCCTTGACTTTTTAGCTCTGCTTAATTTGCTACTGCTTCTTCATAGTCCAGAGTTTTCCCTGAGATACTGCCTTTGATTTGTAGTTTATTTATTGGTGTGTGTGTGTGTGTGTTTCCTCTCTTTTGGGGGGGGGTGGGGGAGACAAGTATTGAGACCTCCTAGCCCTCCATCTCGGAGAAGGCGATGGCACCCCACTCCAGTACTCTTGCCTGGAAAATCCAATGGACGGAGGAGCCTGGTAGGCTGCAGTCCATGGGGTCGCTAAGAGTCGCACACGACTGAGCGACTTCACTTTCACTTTTCACTTTCATGCACGGGAGAAGGAAATGGCGACCCACTCCAGTGTTCTTGCCTGGAGAATCCCAGGGATGGGGGAGCCTTGTGGGCTGCCGTCTATGGGGTCGCACAGAGTAGGACATGACTGATGTGACTTAGCAGCAGCAGCAGCCCTCCATCTTGCTTAAATGAAAAACTTCTGGCAGAG
Source organism: Raphicerus campestris (assembly GCA_006410735.1). Lineage (NCBI taxonomy): Eukaryota > Metazoa > Chordata > Mammalia > Artiodactyla > Bovidae > Raphicerus > Raphicerus campestris. The sequence continues at coordinate 84,035 of SJYW01030533.1, read as the reverse complement.
GAAAAATGGCCTAAGATGGGAAGCCTGAAATGCAAGAAGGAATGAAAAGAAATACAGGGGAAAATATTTTAAATATGTGATTATACCTGAAAGAGCTCAGATTGAATAAAGTGATAAGACCTTGTCACATAAATTTGAAAAGAAATCAGGTACAAATAATATACAGACAACAGTAGCATATAAGTAAGGAGAGAGGCGAATTCATAAGTTTAAGAATATAATAATGGTATTGATTAACTTTTAATGTTATTTGATATTTGTAATAATCACAAGAAATGGAGAAATAAAATACACAGCTGCCACTGTAGCAAGTGGAAAAATATGTGGAATGTGAAAAAAATCAATCCAAAGAATAAAGGCTATGAGATTAAAAACAAACCATAGAATAGGCCAAAAAAAAAAAAGAGTTGAAATCACAAAACGATAGATTTAAAACATAAAACATGTATGTAATTAACTACATTAAGTGGATCAAATCCTCCAATTAATAGACAAAGATTGTAGGCTGGGTAGAAAATGAAAATACAATAAAACATAACTAGGTCATTTTCAAGACACATACCTAAAATATCAGAACCAGGAAAGGTGACAGATAAAAGGATATATAAATAGTATAGTTGATTTTGCTACTTCTGTATTGAATAAATTTTAAGGAAAAATACATTGCTAGAGATAACTAGAATCCTTTATAAATGTACATTTAAAAGTGTAGAATAACTCATGTGTTATAAATTAACACAACCCTCTTACTAACACTTAAGCAGGACAGTAATAAGAAGGGCTGCTCTTCCCTGTTAATATAGATGCAAAAGTCATAAACAAAATATTAACAAACTTAGTCTAGGAATAGGTAAAAAGAACAACACATTAGGACCAAATTGGGTTTGTTTCAGGAATTCAAGGTTAGTTTAAAAGTCAGTTTAGAATACTATATTAAGATATGAGGTGAGGTGAAGTTGCTCAGTCGTGTCCGACTCTTTGAGACCCCGTGGACTGTAACCTACTAGGCTTCTCTGTCCGTGGGATTCTCCAGGCAAGAATACTGGAATGGATTGCCATTTCCTTCTCCAGGGGATCTTCCCGACCCAGGGATCAAACCCGGGTCTCCCGCATCGGAGGCAGACGCTTTAACCTCTGAGCCACCAGGGAAGCCCATATTAAGATATGAATGGAGAAAAATAATCACATCAGTGGACAATGAAAAATCTTACAAGATGCAATATCATTTATGATTTAAAATATATCTTAGCACATTAGTTGTAAAAATGACTACTTGATTCAGATAAAGAGTTTCTATAAAAATACCAGTTAACAGATGTCATGCTTAATGCTGAAATGTTGAATACTTTCCCTTTAAAATCAGAAGCAATGAAGTTCCTTTTATTACTATTTCCATTCAGTACTGCACTGGAGATCCTAGTCAGTGCAACAAGTTAGAAAAAATACTAACATTGAAAATAAAACTCGTTTTCTCATGGGTAACATAATTTTTTTATTTAAAAAGTACACCAAAAATTGATTAAAATTAATGAGTCCAACAAATTTCCAGATACCTAATGTAATATAGGATAATTATAGTCCTATGTATCAGCATTAAACAGAAATTTTAAAAACTACAAAGCTCTTAGGAACAAATCTAACAAGACATATGAAAGCCCTGTAGAGAGAGAATGACTAAACTTTTTTGAAAAAGTTTAAAGATGACCTAATAAATGCAGAGCTAGAATATGTTTGTGGCTTGAAAGTCTGAATGTTGTAAGAATCATAGCACCTCCCAAGTTGATTTCTTGATTCAGTAGGACTTGTAGAACTTAATAGATTAATTCTGAAACTTATATGCTACAACAAGTAGCTGAAAATAGTCACATATGCTCTTGAAGAACAAGGTGGGAAGAATTGTTCTACCAGTTTCACAACTTCTTTTATAATGAAGACAGTATAATATTGGTGTGGAGATACACAAATACACCAGTGAGACAGCAGAGGTAACCTAGGGCACACATCAGTGCACATATGGCCACTATGTATACAGAGGCCCCAGGGAAAAGCAGAAAGGAAAGTTACCTGCAGTCTGTGGTGTTGGGACAAATGGGTAGTAATAGGGCAAAAGTATTGACCCCTAGGTTGCACCATACACAAAGTGGATTCTAGTTGAATTAAACACCTCAAGTAAAAGGCAGACTATAAAACTTTGCATCATCAACTCAGTGGACATGAGTTTGAGGAGATTCTGGGAGATAGTGAAGGACAGGGAAGCCTGGCGAGCTGCAGTCCATAGNCATATTAAGATATGAATGGAGAAAAATAATCACATCAGTGGACAATGAAAAATCTTACAAGATGCAGTATCATTTATGATTTAAAATATATCTTAGCACATTAGTTGTAAAAATGACTACTTGATTCAGATAAAGAGTTTCTATAAAAATACCAGTTAACAGATGTCATGCTTAATGCTGAAATGTTGAATACTTTCCCTTTAAAATCAGAAGCAATGAAGTTCCTTTTATTACTATTTCCATTCAGTACTGCACTGGAGATCCTAGTCAGTGCAACAAGTTAGAAAAAATACTAACATTGAAAATAAAACTCGTTTTCTCATGGGTAACATAATTTTTTTATTTAAAAAGTACACCCAAAATTGATTTAAATTAATGAGTCCAACAAATTTCCAGATACCTAATGTAATATAGGATAATTATAGTCCTATGTATCAGCATTAAACAGAAATTTTAAAAACTACAAAGCTCTTAGGAACAAATCTAACAAGACATATGAAAGCCCTGTAGAGAGAGAATGACTAAACTTTTTTGAAAAAGTTTAAAGATGACCTAATAAATGCAGAGCTAGAATATGTTTGTGGCTTGAAAGTCTGAATGTTGTAAGAATCATAGCACCTCCCAAGTTGATTTCTTGATTCAGTAGGACTTGTAGAACTTAATAGATTAATTCTGAAACTTATATGCTACAACAAGTAGCTGAAAATAGTCACATATGCTCTTGAAGAACAAGGTGGGAAGAATTGTTCTACCAGTTTCACAACTTCTTTTATAATGAAGACAGTATAATATTGGTGTGGAGATACACAAATACACCAGTGAGACAGCAGAGGTAACCTAGGGCACACATCAGTGCACATATGGCCACTATGTATACAGAGGCCCCAGGGAAAAGCAGAAAGGAAAGTTACCTGCAGTCTGTGGTGTTGGGACAAATGGGTAGTAATAGGGCAAAAGTATTGACCCCTAGGTTGCACCATACACAAAGTGGATTCTAGTTGAATTAAACACCTCAAGTAAAAGGCAGACTATAAAACTTTGCATCATCAACTCAGTGGACATGAGTTTGAGGAGATTCTGGGAGATAGTGAAGGACAGGGAAGCCTGGCGAGCTGCAGTCCATAGGGTCACAAAGAGTTGGACACACCTGAGCAAATGAACAACAATGTAAAAGCTTTAAGAAAGTAATGGAGGGGAGTATCTTAAAGATAGGGAAGAATTTCTTAAGACAGAAAGGCTTAACTAAAAAGATTGACCTAACTACCCTAAAAATCGGAGACTTATGGCCATTAAAAGACAACATAAATAGAGTGAAAAGGAAAGCCATAGAGTGGGAGAAGCTATTTATGCTACATATAACTTATGAAGGACTTGTATCCAAAATACTCCTAGTATCCATATTCATATCAGAATATGAAGCTCAAAATATGACCCAGCAAGTCTATTCCTAGATCTATACCAGCTGAAACTCATGCACATGTTCACCAGGAGACATTGAAAGGAACATTCATAGCAGCATGAGTTATTATATTGCAATAATCCAAATTTTCATTAACAATAGAAGGAATAAATAGTGATGTGATACCCATAGGATAGAGTACAATTTGCTGATAATGAACAAACTGTTCAATGTAAAAGCATGCATTAATCTCACATGTCTAGTGTTGAGCAAGAGAAACAAGATGGAAAAAGTCATATGGTATGACTCTATTCTTGAGAAGTTTCCCCCCCAAAATTGGCAAAACTGAAATATAAGCGACATTTAGGTTAAACTATTAACTAAAAAAATCACAATCATAAAAGGTAGGATAGTGATTACAGACAGAGTTGTGAGTGAGAAAGGCATTACAGGAGTCTTCCAGAGTGCTAGTAATGCTCTTNGGCGAGCTGCAGTCCATAGGGTCACAAAGAGCTGGACACACCTGAGCAAATGAACAACAATGTAAAAGCTTTAAGAAAGTAATGGAGGGGAGTATCTTAAAGATAGGGAAGAATTTCTTAAGACAGAAAAGGCTTAACTAAAAAGATTGACCTAACTACCCTAAAAATCGGAGACTTATGGCCATTAAAAGACAACATAGAGTGAAAAGGAAAGCCATAGAGTGGGAGAAGCTATTTATGCTACATATAACTTATGAAGGACTAGTATCCAAAATACTCCTAGTATCCATATTCATATCAGAATATGAAGCTCAAAATATGACCCAGCAAGTCTATTCCTAGATCTATACCAGCTGAAACTCATGCACATGTTCACCAGGAGACATTGAAAGGAACATTCATAGCAGCATGAGTTATTATATTGCAATAATCCAAATTTTCATTAACAATAGAAGGAATAAATAGTGATGTGATACCCATAGGATAGAGTACAATTTGCTGATAATGAACAAACTGTTCAATGTAAAAGCATGCATTAATCTCACATGTCTAGTGTTGAGCAAGAGAAACAAGATGGAAAAAGTCATATGGTATGACTCTATTCTTGAGAAGTTTCCCCCCCAAAATTGGCAAAACTGAAATATAAGCGACATTTAGGTTAAACTATTAACTAAAAAAATCACAATCATAAAAGGTAGGATAGTGATTACAGACAGAGTTGTGAGTGAGAAAGGCATTACAGGAGTCTTCCAGAGTGCTAGTAATGCTCTTTCACTGAATCTAGGTCAGGGGTCAGCAAACTTTTTTGGTGAAGGACTAGCTAGTAGTGAGTTTAGGCTTTGCTGGCCATATGGTTTCTGTCACAACTACTCAGCTCTGATAGTAATGTAGACATAGACAGTACATAAAGAAATGGGCATAGATGTGTTCCAATAAGACTTTGTTTACCATAAGATATTCAGCAGAATGGATTGAGCCTGTGGGCTATATTTGCCAACTTCTGTTCTAAGTGATGGTTACATAGGTGTTTGCTTTATGATTATCTNTCTTTTTAGATTCCACATATAAGGGATATCATTTGATATTTCTCCTTCTCTGTCTGACTTACTTCAGTCAGTATGACACTCTCTAGGTCCATACATGTTGCTGCAAATGGCATAATTTCATTCTTTTTCATATGTTCTTTTTCAAAGCAATATTCTATTGTATTTATGTACCGCATCTTTATCCATTCCTCCATCAGTGGACATTTAGGTTGCTTCCATGTTTTGGCTGATGTAAGAGAGGTGGGTTCAATCCCTGAGTCAGGAAGATTCCATGGAGAAGGAAAGATAACCCACTCTAGTATTCTTTGCTTGGAAATCCCAGCAGGGTTCAGCCCATAGGGTCACAAAGAGTTGAACACAATTGAAGTTACTTAGCTTGCATGCGTGTATGTCTTGGCTATTGTAAACAGTGCTGCAGTGACTACTGGGGCACATGTGTCTTTTTGGATCATGTTTTTCCCAGATATATGCCCAGAAGTGGGATTGCAGGGTCATTTATTAGCTGAAATAAGATCATTCCTTAACTCCATACACAAAAATAAACTCAAAGTGGATTAAAGATCTAAACGTGAGAACGGACACTATTAAACTCCTAGAGGAAAACATAGGCAGAAGACTTGCTGACATAAATCACAGCAATATCTTTTTTGATTCATCTCCCAGAATAATGGAAATTAAAAATAAACAAATGGAACCTACTTAAACTCAAAAGCTTCTGCACAGCAAAGGGAACAATAAACAAAATGAAAAGACAACCCACAGATGGAGAGAAAATATTTGCAAATGATGTGACAGATAAGGAATTAGTCTCCAAAATTTCTAAACAGCTTATGATGCTTAACAGCATCAAAACAAACAACGTACTCAAAAAATGGGCAGAAGACCTGAGCAGACATTTCTCCAAAGAGGCCATACAGATGGCCAACAGGCACATGAAAAGATATTCAACATTGCTAGTTACTAGAGAAATGCAAATCAAAACTATAATGAGATATCATCTCATACCCGTCAGAATGACCATGATCAAAAAATCCACAAATGCTGGAGAGGATGTGGAGAGAAGGGAACCCCTCTACAGTGTTGGTGGGAATGTAAATTGGTCCAGCCACTATGGAGAACAGTGTGGAGGATCCTTAAAAACAGACATGACTGTTATTCTCCAGGACTTACATGTTAGCAGAGAAAGGCATTTAGTCATCTATATTAAAAGTGAACTGAAAATGTCACAGGGAGTAGTGGGGTCTGCAGGAGGGAGTGGCCATTTCTATCTGGGGAAGTCAAGACAAGTCTCCTTAAAAGGATAAGCATTGAGTTGCATCTTTACAGTTGGATGAAGTGCTGTTTCCTGGGAAGATGGGGCCACAGAGAGAAGCTTGAACACAACCACTGAAACACAACTGTGCCTTGGGAAACCACCGTCATTGTTGTTCTGTGACTAAGTTGTGTCAGAGTCTTTGTGACCCCAGAGACTGCAGCATGCCAGGCTTCCCTGTCCTTTACTGTCTTCTGGAGTTTGCTCAGATTCACGTCCATTGAGCCAGGGATGCCATCCAATCATCTTATCCTGTTCTGCAGGGCTTGAGAGAGAAAAATAAAGACTAGAAAAGCAGGCAGAATCCATATTATGGAGGCCTTAGAGGTCTGGCTAAGAATTTTGAACTCTAATCTTGAAGAACAAAAGAGTATTTGAGGGTGTGGCAGGATGATTTATTGTAATTATTAATTTACATTTTCCATGTACCTTCCTTCTGTCAGGAAGGTGTGTGCGTGCATGCTTAGTCACTTCACTTGTGTCCGACTCTCTGTGACCCCATGGATCATGGCCCTTCAGGCTCCTCTGTCCATGGGATTCTCTAGGCAAGAGTACTGGAGTGAGTTGCCATTTCCTTCTCCAGTGAGAAAGTATGAAGTGAGTGAAGTGAAGTCGCTCAGGTGTGTCTGACTCTCTGTGATCCCATGGGCTATAGCCTACCAGGCTCCTCTGTCCATGGGATTTTCCAGGCAAGAGTACTGGAGTGGGGTGCCATTTCCTAGCCTGAGCTTTTCTCTTCCCTCACCCTAGGACATTGGCAGTGCCCCAAAGAGAAACTGTTGGAAGAACAACGTTATTTTTTTTGTGCTCAAAGCCTCATATTTTAGAGGAGATTATGTTCAACATCCTAGCTGGGGAGGGGAAGGAGGAGAGGACCTGGGAAAGAAAGGCTGAGGAAGGAGAGAGAGAGTCCCTCTGTCTGGGAGAAAATAGAGATGGTCACCTCCCCAGAGGTCAGAGACACGAACCTGATGACCTGGATGGCAGGAACTCAGAGAGGTGCCTTAGAGAAACCAAACCTAGGCACTGTTGCTCTCTCCTAAACAAGTAGCTCAGTGCACAACTGGAGAGAGGCCCATACTTCAGGGCCCATGTTGATTTGGAGAATGGGGCTATGGGTGGCAACTATGACAGACTGAATGTTGGAAGCCATCCATTTTTCTGGGCACCATGGCTCCTGGAAACTAGCTTCCTGTTTTCATGGACTACTTTAAGGAAAGAGAAGGACATCTATTGAGTCCTGTGTGACTGAATTTCCTGCCAGCTATAAGAACAGGGGCTTAGAATTAGATTTAATTGGATTTTTAAAAATGTGATATTCATCAAACACTCAAATCTGCAAAGTAAAATTTACATATACATCATGAGAAATTTTATAAAGGAAATAAATAACATGCCCAGACTGGTGTTAAAGGAAGCATAATGTTTGAGAAAGTTTCTGACATTGATGAAGTTTATTGCAATTGGGGAATCGGATCTTTCCAGCAAGTAGTAAAAGGGGACAAGGGACCAGAAAGAGGGTGCCCAAGGGAGACAGAATATGAGTCTTCTAGAAATATAAGCCCACCCCCTACCCCAGAGAGGAGGAGCATATCCTGACATCTGTGCCAGTAGATATACTGTTAACACCTCTGGAAATGATAATGTGATGCAGACTGCCCAATTCAGTCTTGAAAATATCTGTGTCAGTAAAATATAGTTTTTAATGTTGGCCACAGGGTACAAACTTTCAGGTATAAGATGACTAAGTTCTGGGGATCTAACGTACAGAATAATGGCTAATTAATACTGTGATGTACACTTGAAATTTGCTATGAGACACACACACACATACTCGCTAGCAGTGTGAGGTGATAGATGTGTTACTTAACTTGATTGTGGCCACTCTTTCACAATGTATATGTAGTTTATATCATCACACTCTTGCTGTTCAGTTGCTGAGTCATGTCCAGCTCTTTGTGACCCCATGGACTGCAGCATGCCAGGCTCCCCTGTCCTTCATTATCTCCCAGAGTTTGCTCAAATTCATGTCCACTGAGTCGATGATGCTATCTAACCATCTCATTCTCTGCTTCCCTCTTCTCCTTTTGCCTTCAATCTTCCCCAGCATCAATTGTACACCCTAAATATATACAATTTTTGTCAATCATACTTCATTAACAATACCTCAATAAACAAATACACCAATATTTGTTTATTATACCTTATAAAAACAAATAAGTTTTTAATAAAACAATGTTTTTTATCTTAGAAATANTCGCTCAGGTGTGTCTGACTCTCTGTGATCCCATGGGCTATAGCCTACCAGGCTCCTCTGTCCATGGGATTTTCCAGGCAAGAGTACTGGAGTGGGGTGCCATTTCCTAGCCTGAGCTTTTCTCTTCCCTCACCCTAGGACATTGGCAGTGCCCCAAAGAGAAACTGTTGGAAGAACAACGTTATTTTTTTTGTGCTCAAAGCCTCATATTTTAGAGGAGATTATGTTCAACATCCTAGCTGGGGAGGGGAAGGAGGAGAGGACCTGGGAAAGAAAGGCTGAGGAAGGAGAGAGAGAGTCCCTCTGTCTGGGAGAAAATAGAGATGGTCACCTCCCCAGAGGTCAGAGACACGAACCTGATGACCTGGATGGCAGGAACTCAGAGAGGTGCCTTAGAGAAACCAAACCTAGGCACTGTTGCTCTCTCCTAAACAAGTAGCTCAGTGCACAACTGGAGAGAGGCCCATACTTCAGGGCCCATGTTGATTTGGAGAATGGGGCTATGGGTGGCAACTATGACAGACTGAATGTTGGAAGCCATCCATTTTTCTGGGCACCATGGCTCCTGGAAACTAGCTTCCTGTTTTCATGGACTACTTTAAGGAAAGAGAAGGACATCTATTGAGTCCTGTGTGACTGAATTTCCTGCCAGCTATAAGAACAGGGGCTTAGAATTAGATTTAATTGGATTTTTAAAAATGTGATATTCATCAAACACTCAAATCTGCAAAGTAAAATTTACATATACATCATGAGAAATTTTATAAAGGAAATAAATAACATGCCCAGACTGGTGTTAAAGGAAGCATAATGTTTGAGAAAGTTTCTGACATTGATGAAGTTTATTGCAATTGGGGAATCGGATCTTTCCAGCAAGTAGTAAAAGGGGACAAGGGACCAGAAAGAGGGTGCCCAAGGGAGACAGAATATGAGTCTTCTAGAAATATAAGCCCACCCCCTACCCCAGAGAGGAGGAGCATATCCTGACATCTGTGCCAGTAGATATACTGTTAACACCTCTGGAAATGATAATGTGATGCAGACTGCCCAATTCAGTCTTGAAAATATCTGTGTCAGTAAAATATAGTTTTTAATGTTGGCCACAGGGTACAAACTTTCAGGTATAAGATGAGTAAGTTCTGGGGATCTAACGTACAGAATAATGGCTAATTAATACTGTGATGTACACTTGAAATTTGCTATGAGACACACACACACATACTCGCTAGCAGTGTGAGGTGATAGATGTGTTACTTAACTTGATTGTGGCCACTCTTTCACAATGTATATGTAGTTTATATCATCACACTCTTGCTGTTCAGTTGCTGAGTCATGTCCAGCTCTTTGTGACCCCATGGACTGCAGCGTGCCAGGCTCCCCTGTCCTTCATTATCTCCCGGAGTTTGCTCAAATTCATGTCCACTGAGTCGATGATGCTATCTAACCATCTCATTCTCTGCTTCCCTCTTCTCCTTTTGCTTTCATTCTTCCCCAGCATCAATTGTACACCCTAAATATATACAATTTTTGTCAATCATACTTCATTAACAATACCTCAATAAACAAATACACCAATATTTGTTTATTATACCTTATAAAAACAAATAAGTTTTTAATAAAACAATGTTTTTTATCTTAGAAATACATGTATTATACACAAAATAAATTTTTATTGTCAAATATGTATTTCGAAGTCTCACATGGGATCATAGGTTTAAAAAAAGAACCTCAGCATTATTGGGTCCAAGTTCATTCCTTCAGGCATAAAGTATTATTGTTCCTATTAAAAAAATTAAAATTTCAGAGATGAAGTTCATTAAAGTATTCAGTGTACATGATCTGAGCACCACTATATCCTAGACATGGCATTGAGAATGACCTTGGAGAAGCTGAGTGATGGGAAACAAATACATAAGTAAAAGTTGATAACGCACATCTTGATAAGTGGTGCACACTTGTACATTTTTCTTTGGAATATCTGCCTCTGACAATGACCCATTTTCTCTGAAAACTCCTTTCTCTCTCTCCCCTCAGTACTGACCTCTGGCAGATGTGTTTTGCAATTTAATTCAACAGTCTCGTTTTAATTAATTCCATCTGTTGTGGTCACTGGACTAAAGAGGGTACAATTAGGTTCCCTTTTCAGGGAATTTAGAATGGGCTTGAGTAATGGTTTCTTAGGCTGAGTTTGTCTCACAGGTCAAAGGCAGTTTTAGTGGATTATGTATTTTGATGAATTTCATCAAAACTTTCTGAATTATTCACATAAAGTTCAGAATAACTTATCTTTTTATATCTGCAGCACCTACAGTAGTAGCCTCTTTCATTCCTGAAATTGGTTATTTGTGCTTTTTGCAATCCTCCCCCCTCCATCAGTCTTGCAGTATTACAAAAGGTTTGTGGATTATATTAGCTTTTCAATAACCAATACTTGACTTTGTTAATCCTCTCTATTTTATGCTTGTTTCTGTTTCATTAAATTTTGCTCTTTATGATTTTCTTTCTTCTATTGTCTTTAATTGTGTGGTTCTTTCTCCAAATATCTTGAGATGAATGCTTTGCTCATTAATTTTTAACCTATTTTCCTCTCTAATTAAAATATTCAAGGCTATACATTTCTAACTACTATTGAAATTGCATCCCATATGGTTGGAAACTTTTGCTACAGCTAAGCTGAAAATCTTCCAAATTTACATTATGATTTCTGCTTCAGAATCATATATGGGCTTTTGAGAGGGGTATTTCTTAATTTCCAAATATAAAGGAAAATTTCTAGGCATCTTTTTGTTATTGACTACTAGTTTTGTTGCACCATAGTCAGATAGCAGAATTTCAATCCTTTGAGATTTGTACAGTGTTGTCCAAGATGTGACCAATGTTTGTGAATGTTTCATGTTTGCTTGGAATAATTGTATATCTCCAGTTCTTGAGCACAGTATTCTATTTTTGTTTCTATTCAGTCACTCAGTTTTGTCCTACTCTTTGCGACTCCATGAGCTGTAGCATACCAGGCTTTCCCGCCCTTCACTCTCTCTCTGATTATCTATTAAATAAAATTTGTTCTATGAGAGCTTTGCTTTTTGTTTTTTGGCATTTGTGTTTCATTAGCTCTTTTTTGTAATTTTATTTCTGGCCTTGCTTGGCTTTTGTGGCTGTGTGGGCTTTTCTCTAGGTGTGGTGAACGAAAGCCGCTCCCAAGTCATGGTTTGCAGATTTCTCACTGCAGCGGCTTCTCATTGTGATTGCTTCTCTTTTTGCAGAGCATGGGCCCTAGAACACGTAGGCTTCAGCAGTTGCGGCACATGGGCTCAGTAGCTGCAGCTCCGCGGCTCTAGGGAACGGGCTCAATAATTGTGGTGCATGGGATTAGAGGCTCCATGGCATGTCGGATCTTCCAGATCCAGGATCAAACCCATACTTCCTGTATTGGTAGGAAGAATTTTTTTAAAAAACTGAGCCACCTCTATTTCATTAGTTCTTAACAGTGTGTTTATATCTCCCAATGTGATTGCAGTTTTGCTTATTTCCTCTTAGACTTTTGCTTTTTTCTTTTTATATTTTGGTTACATATATTTGAGGCTATATTATTATGGACATATAGTTTTAAAGTATGTTATATCTTCTTGGTAAATTTAACTTGTTATAAACTGCTTGGCTAACATAGTTTTTTAAGCCTTTATTTTGTCTGACATTAATATACATATACACTTCTTTCTCTTGTTAGCACGATACATCTTTTTCCTGCTCTTTAATGTTTTAACCTTTTGATGCCAAAAACTCTGTACGCTGGTACAGGATGAAATCTTGGAGACATGGTTTGGGTGAAGTAGAAAAAAATAGCTTTATTGCTTTGCCAAGCCAAGAAAGACACGGCATGCTCCTACCTCTCAAAAAGTCTTGTGTGCCAATGGGGAAGGATTTGATGAGAAGTTTGACTGACACTTCACACTTTATAGCAACAGTTCATGGGTGGGATTGCTGATAAGATTAACGTGGTGCAGGGCCTGCATTCCTTTTACCTGGCCTTAGGTGGTCTTCAGATGAGCTGCTCTGGTTTTCAAGGCCATCAAAGTGTGTCCTCNTCACACTATAGCAACAGTTCAAGGGTGGGATTGCTGATAAGATTAACGTGTGTGCAGGACCTGCATTCCTTTTACCTGGCCTTAGGTGGTCTTCAGATGAGCTGCTCTGGTTTTCAAGGCCATCGAAGTGTGTCCTCTTCTCTGGAATAAGGATTGCCTCATCTCCCATTTATTGAGGGTTTCAGTCAGTTCATCCCTGGTGGCTCAGATGGTAAAGCGTCTGCCTGCAACGCGGGAGACCTGGGTTGGATTCCTGGGTCGGGAAGATCTCCTGGAGAAGTAAATGGCAACCCACTCCAGCATTCTTGCCTGGAAAATCCCATGGATGGACGAGCCTGATAGGCTACAGTCCATGGGGTCGCAAAGAGTCAGACACGACTGAGCGACTTCACTTTCACCTTCAGTTCTGTAAAAAGCTTGAAAGATGTTGTTAGCTGTATCCCTTGAGGCAGTATCAAGACCCTGCCCCAAGCTACACTGTTGTTTCTTGGCTGCTCCTCCCTTGCCACTGCATTCCCTCCCTTTCCTGGCTAAGAAAGAAAGAAGGGAAGTCGCTCAGTCGTGTCCAACTTTTGGGACCCCATGGACTGTAGCCTACCAGGCTCCTCCCTCCATGGGATTCTCCAGGCAAGAGTACTAGAGTGGGTTGCCATTTCCTTCTCCAGAGGATCTTCCTGACCCAGGGATCAAACCCAGGTCTCCCACATTCCAAGCAGATGCTTTAACCTCTGAGCCGATAGCAACTGTTCAATTCTGCCCTTTGGAACTCAGGGAAGGTCATGGAGGCTGTTTCCTACAAACAAGAAATGAGGGAGATAGGAAGGCTTCCATGCCCAGGAGGTCCACAGGGTCCCACTTCATTTCACTATCCATATTCTTTTATTTTATGTGATTCATAAATAATATGTTGTTAGGTTTTTTATCCAGTATGTTGATCTTTAATTAGAGCACTTTAAAGATACCATTCCAGCATATTCTAGCTTTCATTTTTACCACTAAGATATTAGCTTTCAATCTGTTATTCGGACAACATATCACTTTTTCTCTGTTCTCAGATTTTGTCTGTAGTGTCTTACAGCTTTTTGATGCCGTGTCATTGTGTAGATTTCTTTCAGTGTATCCTGCTTCAGGTTCATTGGAATTTTTAGGAAAAAAAATTTATGGGTCAGGCACTGCCTCTGTTGTCAAAAGCATCTTGTTATTACACTTTTAAATATTGCCACTAACAGATTCTCTTTTTCCTTTCCTCCATGAAATCTAATTAGAACTATAAATTTTAGACCTTATTTTTTTCTTCAAGTCTTTTAAGCTCACTTTTATTTTCCATTTTATAGTCTTTTATGGATTGTGGGTAATTTTTGAGGCTTCAAATCATTAACTCTTCAGCCAAATTAAGTTTCTGTTAAACTTGAATTTTAAAATTAAAAGTCTTGTTTTTTGGTTTTGTTTCTTGGTTTAAAAAAAAAACTCTGCTTGGTTATAGTCTTGTTCCCTATAGACAATTTTAACTTTGTCTTTTATAATGTAAACATAGTACCTGTAGTTATGTAACTTCTATGTGTGATAATGCCAACATTTGAAATATTTGAGTCTTTTTCTGTCTTTTGTTGATGTTCTTTGTGAAGCACTACTTCGTGTTCTTGAAACATTTGTTTTTTGTGTGTGCTTTCCTTGGAAAAATTGAGGATTATGATAAAGGTTCATTCCTCTGGACAGAATTTGCTGTTTCTCTGCCATGAACCCATGAGTGCTACAGTTTGAGTTCCTTTAATAATACGTTTTTAAAAAACGTTAATCATTTGTGTTTGAACTACTTGGGTGATTTGAATTTGGGCTGCAAATTCATATCTGATTGTTTATTTGCCTGCTGTTATATTAAAAGTACAGCCATCTGGGGGTGTTCCAATCTTATGAGAGATTATGTATCGGATGCCCTCCTTTGGGGAGGTCTGGGCTTTCTCTTTTATCCCTTATGCATATGATCCCATGAATACTTAGACTCAAGTTTATCAGATTTGATAAATGCCTTCAAGGCAGAAGCAACTTCTGTTTTCCTCTTGCATCTGTGGGTTTCTACATTCACTTGGATTTTGCACTGATAAAATCTCTTTATCTTTTATCCCTCTATTTTCCTCTTAGATACTTTTAAAAGGTGTTTTCTGTATTTTACCATTTATTTCAGTTCTCAACATTCGAAGGGTTAGTCCAGATACTAAGCTAAATGTGTATCGAAAAGAGAAGTCCACTTTACTTTTGAATGGCAATTTAATGTTAATCTTTAAAAGTAGTTTATTTTTCTTTTAAAAAATATTTATGTATTCATTTTACTTGGAGCATAACTTTACAATGTTGTGATGATTTTTGCCGTACATCAATATGAATCAGTCATAGATATATACGTGTCCCCTCCATCTGCACCCCCACTCCCACCTCCCTCCCCACCCCACCTCTCTAGGTTGTGCCAGAACACTAGCTTTGGGTGCCCTGTGTCCTACATCAAAATGGCACTGGTTATCTATTTTACATATGGTCATGTTTATGTTTCAATGCTGTTCTCTCAAATCATCCCACCCTCCTCTTCTTCCACTGAGTCCAAAACTCTGTTTTTTGTGTGTCTTCTTTGCTGCCCTGTGTATGGGATCATCAGTACCATATTTCTAGATTCTGTATATATGCATAAATATGTGATATTTTTCTTTTTCTAACTGACTTCACTCTGTATAATAGGGTCTAGGTTCATCCACCTCATTAGCGCTGACTCAGATGTATTCCTTTTTATAGCTGAGTAATATTCCATTGTGTATATGTACCACAACTTCCTTATCCATTCATCTGCCAGTGGACTTCTAGGTTGCTTCCATGTCTGAGCTATTATGAATAGTGCAGTAATGAATAGCACTAATGTAGTATAAAGGTACATGTGTGTTTTTCAATTCTGGTTTCCTCAGGATATATACATAGTAGTGGGACTGCTGGGTCATATGATAGTTTTATCACAGGTCTTTTAAGGAAATTCCATACTGGTCTCCATAGTGATGATATTAGTTTGCATTCCCACCAACAGTGCAAGAGGGTTCCCTTTTCCCCATATCCTCTCCAGCATTTATTGTTTGTAGACTTTTTGATGATGACCATGCTGACTAGTGTGAGATGAAAACTCATTGTGGTTTTGATTTGTATTTCTTTAATAATAAACAATGTTGAGGATCTTTTCATGTGTTTATTAGTCATCTATATGTCTTCTTTGGGGAAATATCTGTTTAGGTCTTCTGCCCACTTTTTGATTGGTTTATGCCTTTTTCTGGTATTGAGCTACATTAGCTGCTTGTATATTTTAGAGATTAGTTCTTTTTCAATTGTTTCATTTGCTATTATTTTCTCCCATTTTAAGGGCTATCTTCTCACCTTGCTTATAGTTTCCTTCATTGTGCAAAAGCTCTTAAGTTTAATTAGGTCCCATTTGTTTATTTTTGTTTTTATTTCCATTACTTGGGGAGGTGGATCATAGAGGATCTTGCTGTGATTTATGACAGAGAATGTTCTGCCTATGTTTTCCTCTATGAGTTTTATAGTTTCTGGTCTTACATTTAGCTCTTTAATCCTTTTTGAGTTTATTTTTGTGTATGGTGTTAGATAGCATTCTAATTTCATTTTTTTACGTGCAATTGACCAGGTTTCCCAGCACCACTCGTTGAAAAGACTGTCTTTTCTCCTTTGTATATTTTTATCTCCTTTGTCAAAGATAAGGTGTCCATAGGTGTGTGAATTTATCTCTGGGCTTTCTGTTTTGTTCCATTGATCTGTATTTCTGTTTTTGTGCCAGTACCATACTGTCTTGGGCTTTCCTTGTGGCTCAGCTGGTAAAGAATCTGCCTGCAATGTGGGAGACCTGTTAACATGTTCAACCCCTGGGTTGGGAAGATCCCCTGGAGAAGAGACAGGCTACTCAGTCCAATATTCTGGCCTGGAGAATTTCATGGACTGTGTACTCCATGGGGGTCACAAAGAGTTGGACACGACAGAGCAACTTTCATACACACACTGTCTTGTGAACTATAGTATATAGTTATACATATAACTTTGTAGTATATCGTGAAGTCAGGAAAGCTGATTCCTTCAGTTCCCCTCTTCTTTCTCAAGATTGCTTTGGCTGTTTGGGTTCTTTTGTGTTTCTGTACAAATTGTGAAATTATTTGTTCAAGTTCTGTGAAAATTATCATTGGTAATTTGATAGAGATTGCATTGAGTCTATAGATTGCTTTGGGTAGTATAGTCATCTTCACTATATTGATGTTTCAAATCCAAGAACATTGTATATCTCTCCATCTGTTCATGTTGTCTTTGATTTCTTTCATCAGTGTTTTATAGTTATCTGTATACAGGTTTTTTTGTCTCTTTAGATAAATTTATTCCTAAGTACTTCATTCTTTTTGTTTCAATGTTGAATGGAACTTTTTCCTTAATTTCTTAATTTCTGACTTTTCATAGTTAGTGTTTAGGAATGCAAGGGATTTCTGTGTATTAATTTTATATCCTGTGACTAGCTATATTCATTGATTAGAATCAGTAATTTTATTGTGACATCTTTAGGTTTTTCTATATAGAGAATCATGTCATCTGCAAACAGAGTTTTACTTCTTTTCCAGTCTGGATTCCTTTTATTTATTTTTCTTCTCTGATTGTTGTGGCTAGAACTTCCCAAACTATGTTGAATAGTATTGGTGAAAGTGGGCATTCTTGTCTTTTTCTGATTTTAGAGAAAATGTTTTCAGTTTTTTGCCATTGAGATGATGTTTCCTGTGCTTTTGTTGTATATGGCTTTTATTCTATTGAGGTATGTTCCTTCTGTACCTTCTTTCCGGGAAGTTTTATCAAAAACAGTTATTAAATTTTGCCAAGGGCTTTCTCTGCGTCTAGTGAAATAATTATATGATTTTAATCTTTCAATTTGTTAATATGATGTATCACATTGATTGATTTGTAAATACTGATGAATCCTTTTATCCATAGGATAAAGCCCACTTTATCATGATGTATGATATTTTTAACATGTTGTTGGCTGTTCCCTAGAATTTTGTTGAGGATTTTTGCATTTATATTAGTCAGTGGTATTGACCTGTAATCTTTTTTTGTGGTATCTTTATCTGGTTGTGGTATCAGGGTTATGGTGACCTCATGGAATGACTTTGGGAGTTTCCCTTCCTCTGCAATTTTCTAGAAGAGTTTGAGCAGGATAGGTGTTAGCTCTTTTCTAAGTTTTTGGTACAGTTCACCTGTAAAGCCATCTGGTCCTGGGCTTTTGTTTGTTGGAAGATTTTTTTTTTTTTTTNTTTTATGGATTGTGGGTAATTTTTGAGGCTTCAAATCATTAACTCTTCAGCCAAATTAAGTTTCTGTTAAACTTGAATTTTAAAATTAAAAGTCTTGTTTTTTGGTTTTGTTTCTTGGTTTAAAAAAAAAACTCTGCTTGGTTATAGTCTTGTTCCCTATAGACAATTTTAACTTTGTCTTTTATAATGTAAACATAGTACCTGTAGTTATGTAACTTCTATGTCTGATAATGCCAACATTTGAAATATTTGAGTCTTTTTCTGTCTTTTGTTGATGTTCTTTGTGAAGCACTACTTCGTGTTCTTGAAACATTTGTTTTTTGTGTGTGCTTTCCTTGGAAAAATTGAGGATTATGATAAAGGTTCATTCCTCTGGACAGAATTTGCTGTTTCTCTGCCATGAACCCATGAGTGCTACAGTTTGAGTTCCTTTAATAATACGTTTTTAAAAAACGTTAATCATTTGTGTTTGAACTACTTGGGTGATTTGAATTTGGGCTGCAAATTCATATCTGATTGTTTATTTGCCTGCTGTTATATTAAAAGTACAGCCATCTGGGGGTGTTCCAATCTTATGAGAGATTATGTATCAGATGCCCTCCTTTGGGGAGGTCTGGGCTTTCTCTTTTATCCCTTATGCATATGATCCCATGAATACTTAGACTCAAGTTTATCAGATTTGATAAATGCCTTCAAGGCAGAAGCAACTTCTGTTTTCCTCTTGCATCTGTGGGTTTCTACATTCACTTGGATTTTGCACTGATAAAATCTCTTTATCTTTTATCCCTCTATTTTCCTCTTAGATACTTTTAAAAGGTGTTTTCTGTATTTTACCATTTATTTCAGTTCTCAACATTCGAAGGGTTAGTCCAGATACTAAGCTAAATGTGTATCGAAAAGAGAAGTCCACTTTACTTTTGAATGGCAATTTAATGTTAATCTTTAAAAGTAGTTTATTTTTCTTTTAAAAAATATTTATGTATTCATTTTACTTGGAGCATAACTTTACAATGTTGTGATGGTTTTTGCCGTACATCAATATGAATCAGTCATAGATATATACGTGTCCCCTCCATCTGCACCCCCACTCCCACCTCCCTCCCCACCCCACCTCTCTAGGTTGTGCCAGAACACTAGCTTTGGGTGCCCTGTGTCCTACATCAAAATGGCACTGGTTATCTATTTTACATATGGTCATGTTTATGTTTCAATGCTGTTCTCTCAAATCATCCCACCCTCCTCTTCTTCCACTGAGTCCAAAACTCTGTTTTTTGTGTGTCTTCTTTGCTGCCCTGTGTATGGGATCATCAGTACCATATTTCTAGATTCTGTATATATGCATAAATATGTGATATTTTTCTTTTTCTAACTGACTTCACTCTGTATAATAGGGTCTAGGTTCATCCACCTCATTAGCGCTGACTCAGATGTATTCCTTTTTATAGCTGAGTAATATTCCATTGTGTATATGTACCACAACTTCCTTATCCATTCATCTGCCAGTGGACTTCTAGGTTGCTTCCATGTCTGAGCTATTATGAATAGTGCAGTAATGAATAGCACTAATGTAGTATAAAGGTACATGTGTGTTTTTCAATTCTGGTTTCCTCAGGATATATACATAGTAGTGGGACTGCTGGGTCATATGATAGTTTTATCACAGGTCTTTTAAGGAAATTCCATACTGGTCTCCATAGTGATGATATTAGTTTGCATTCCCACCAACAGTGCAAGAGGGTTCCCTTTTCCCCATATCCTCTCCAGCATTTATTGTTTGTAGACTTTTTGATGATGACCATGCTGACTAGTGTGAGATGAAAACTCATTGTGGTTTTGATTTGTATTTCTTTAATAATAAACAATGTTGAGGATCTTTTCATGTGTTTATTAGTCATCTATATGTCTTCTTTGGGGAAATATCTGTTTAGGTCTTCTGCCCACTTTTTGATTGGTTTATGCCTTTTTCTGGTATTGAGCTACATTAGCTGCTTGTATATTTTAGAGATTAGTTCTTTTTCAATTGTTTCATTTGCTATTATTTTCTCCCATTTTAAGGGCTATCTTCTCACCTTGCTTATAGTTTCCTTCATTGTGCAAAAGCTCTTAAGTTTAATTAGGTCCCATTTGTTTATTTTTGTTTTTATTTCCATTACTTGGGGAGGTGGATCATAGAGGATCTTGCTGTGATTTATGACAGAGAATGTTCTGCCTATGTTTTCCTCTATGAGTTTTATAGTTTCTGGTCTTACATTTAGCTCTTTAATCCTTTTTGAGTTTATTTTTGTGTATGGTGTTAGATAGCATTCTAATTTCATTTTTTTACGTGCAATTGACCAGGTTTCCCAGCACCACTCGTTGAAAAGACTGTCTTTTCTCCTTTGTATATTTTTATCTCCTTTGTCAAAGATAAGGTGTCCATAGGTGTGTGAATTTATCTCTGGGCTTTCTGTTTTGTTCCATTGATCTGTATTTCTGTTTTTGTGCCAGTACCATACTGTCTTGGGCTTTCCTTGTGGCTCAGCTGGTAAAGAATCTGCCTGCAATGTGGGAGACCTGTTAACATGTTCAACCCCTGGGTTGGGAAGATCCCCTGGAGAAGAGACAGGCTACTCAGTCCAATATTCTGGCCTGGAGAATTTCATGGACTGTGTACTCCATGGGGGTCACAAAGAGTTGGACACGACAGAGCAACTTTCATACACACACTGTCTTGTGAACTATAGTATATAGTTATACATATAACTTTGTAGTATATCGTGAAGTCAGGAAAGCTGATTCCTTCAGTTCCCCTCTTCTTTCTCAAGATTGCTTTGGCTGTTTGGGTTCTTTTGTGTTTCTGTACAAATTGTGAAATTATTTGTTCTAGTTCTGTGAAAATTATCATTGGTAATTTGATAGAGATTGCATTGAGTCTATAGATTGCTTTGGGTAGTATAGTCATCTTCACTATATTGATGTTTCAAATCCAAGAACATGGTATATCTCTCCATCTGTTCATGTTGTCTTTGATTTCTTTCATCAGTGTTTTATAGTTATCTGTATACAGGTTTTTTTGTCTCTTTAGATAAATTTATTCCTAAGTACTTCATTCTTTTTGTTTCAATGTTGAATGGAACTTTTTCCTTAATTTCTTAATTTCTGACTTTTCATAGTTAGTGTTTAGGAATGCAAGGGATTTCTGTGTATTAATTTTATATCCTGTGACTAGCTATATTCATTGATTAGAATCAGTAATTTTATTGTGACATCTTTAGGTTTTTCTATATAGAGAATCATGTCATCTGCAAACAGAGTTTTACTTCTTTTCCAGTCTGGATTCCTTTTATTTATTTTTCTTCTCTGATTGTTGTGGCTAGAACTTCCCAAACTATGTTGAATAGTATTGGTGAAAGTGGGCATTCTTGTCTTTTTCTGATTTTAGAGAAAATGTTTTCAGTTTTTTGCCATTGAGATGATGTTTCCTGTGCTTTTGTTGTATATGGCTTTTATTCTATTGAGGTATGTTCCTTCTGTACCTTCTTTCCGGGAAGTTTTATCAAAAACAGTTATTAAATTTTGCCAAGGGCTTTCTCTGCGTCTAGTGAAATAATTATATGATTTTAATCTTTCAATTTGTTAATATGATGTATCACATTGATTGATTTGTAAATACTGATGAATCCTTTTATCCATAGGATAAAGCCCACTTTATCATGATGTATGATATTTTTAACATGTTGTTGGCTGTTCCCTAGAATTTTGTTGAGGATTTTTGCATTTATATTAGTCAGTGGTATTGACCTGTAATCTTTTTTTGTGGTATCTTTATCTGGTTGTGGTATCAGGGTTATGGTGACCTCATGGAATGACTTTGGGAGTTTCCCTTCCTCTGCAATTTTCTAGAAGAGTTTGAGCAGGATAGGTGTTAGCTCTTTTCTAAGTTTTTGGTACAGTTCACCTGTAAAGCCATCTGGTCCTGGGCTTTTGTTTGTTGGAAGATTTTTTTTTTTTTTTTGACAAGCTGATTAAAGTTAGTTTAGAACATAAATCAAGGATTGACTCACATGTTTTCAGTGTACATGTTCATATGGAGACAAAAAAAGCTGCTCCAATTTATTGATTCTTTTTTGAAATTATTTTTTTGTATGTTGCTGTTGTAGTTGTTTAGTTGCTAAGCCATGTCCAACTCTTTCAAAACCCCAAGGAGCCCACCAGGAATCTCTGTCTATGGGATTTCCCGGGCAAGAATACTGAAGTGGTTTGCCATTTCCTTCTCCATGCTGAAGGATTTTTGATTACAGTTTTGATTTTTGTGCTTGTTATTGGTCTGTTTATATTTTCTATTTCTTCCTGATTCAGTTTTGGAAGGTTATACTTTTCTAAGACTTTGTCCATTTCTTCCAAGTTGTTCATTTTATTGGCATATAGTTGCTCGTAGTAGTCTCTTATGATCCTTTGTATTTCTGGGTTGTCTGTTGTAGCTTTTCCTTTTTCATTTCTAATTTTATTGATTTGAGTCATCTCCCTTTTTTCTTAATGAGTCTTATCTATTTTATTTATCTTCTCAAGCTAGCTTTTAGTTTTATTGATCTTTGCTATAGTCTCCTTCATTTCTTTTTCATTTATTTCTGCTCTGATCTTTACAATTTTTTTCCTTCTACTAAGTTTGGTTTTTTTTTGTTCTTTTCCTAGTTGCTTTAGGTGTAAGGTTAGGTTGTATATTTGATGTCTCTCTTGTATCTTGAGGTAGATTGTGATGAACTTCCCTCTTGGCACTGCTTTTACTGGCTCCCATTGGTTTTGGGTTATAGTATGTTCATTGTCATTTGTTTCTGTGCATATTCTGATTTCCTTTTGGATTTTTTCAGTGATCTGTTGTTTATTCAGAAATGTGTTGTTTAGCCTTCATGTGTTTGTGTGTTTAAAAAAAATTTTTTTTCCTATTGTTAATATTTAATCTTATAGCATTGTGATCAGAAAAGATGCTTGAAATGATTTCAGTTTTTTTTNTTGAGGATCTTTTCATGTGTTTATTAGTCATCTATATGTCTTCTTTGGGGAAATATCTGTTTAGGTCTTCTGCCCACTTTTTGATTGGTTTATGCCTTTTTCTGGTATTGAGCTACATTAGCTGCTTGTATATTTTAGAGATTAGTTCTTTTTCAATTGTTTCATTTGCTATTATTTTCTCCCATTTTAAGGGCTATCTTCTCACCTTGCTTATAGTTTCCTTCATTGTGCAAAAGCTCTTAAGTTTAATTAGGTCCCATTTGTTTATTTTTGTTTTTATTTCCATTACTTGGGGAGGTGGATCATAGAGGATCTTGCTGTGATTTATGACAGAGAATGTTCTGCCTATGTTTTCCTCTATGAGTTTTATAGTTTCTGGTCTTACATTTAGCTCTTTAATCCTTTTTGAGTTTATTTTTGTGTATGGTGTTAGATAGCATTCTAATTTCATTTTTTTACGTGCAATTGACCAGGTTTCCCAGCACCACTCGTTGAAAAGACTGTCTTTTCTCCTTTGTATATTTTTATCTCCTTTGTCAAAGATAAGGTGTCCATAGGTGTGTGAATTTATCTCTGGGCTTTCTGTTTTGTTCCATTGATCTGTATTTCTGTTTTTGTGCCAGTACCATACTGTCTTGGGCTTTCCTTGTGGCTCAGCTGGTAAAGAATCTGCCTGCAATGTGGGAGACCTGTTAACATGTTCAACCCCTGGGTTGGGAAGATCCCCTGGAGAAGAGACAGGCTACTCAGTCCAATATTCTGGCCTGGAGAATTTCATGGACTGTGTACTCCATGGGGGTCACAAAGAGTTGGACACGACAGAGCAACTTTCATACACACACTGTCTTGTGAACTATAGTATATAGTTATACATATAACTTTGTAGTATATCGTGAAGACAGGAAAGCTGATTCCTTCAGTTCCCCTCTTCTTTCTCAAGATTGCTTTGGCTGTTTGGGTTCTTTTGTGTTTCTGTACAAATTGTGAAATTATTTGTTCTAGTTCTGTGAAAATTATCATTGGTAATTTGATAGAGATTGCATTGAGTCTATAGATTGCTTTGGGTAGTATAGTCATCTTCACTATATTGATGTTTCAAATCCAAGAACATTGTATATCTCTCCATCTGTTCATGTTGTCTTTGATTTCTTTCATCAGTGTTTTATAGTTATCTGTATACAGGTTTTTTTGTCTCTTTAGATAAATTTATTCCTAAGTACTTCATTCTTTTTGTTTCAATGTTGAATGGAACTTTTTCCTTAATTTCTTAATTTCTGACTTTTCATAGTTAGTGTTTAGGAATGCAAGGGATTTCTGTGTATTAATTTTATATCCTGTGACTAGCTATATTCATTGATTAGAATCAGTAATTTTACTGTGACATCTTTAGGTTTTTCTATATAGAGAATCATGTCATCTGCAAACAGAGTTTTACTTCTTTTCCAGTCTGGATTCCTTTTATTTATTTTTCTTCTCTGATTGTTGTGGCTAGAACTTCCCAAACTATGTTGAATAGTATTGGTGAAAGTGGGCATTCTTGTCTTTTTCTGATTTTAGAGAAAATGTTTTCAGTTTTTTGCCATTGAGATGATGTTTCCTGTGCTTTTGTTGTATATGGCTTTTATTCTATTGAGGTATGTTCCTTCTGTACCTTCTTTCCGGGAAGTTTTATCAAAAACAGTTATTAAATTTTGCCAAGGGCTTTCTCTGCGTCTAGTGAAATAATTATATGATTTTAATCTTTCAATTTGTTAATATGGTGTATCACATTGATTGATTTGTAAATACTGATGAATCCTTTTATCCCTAGGATAAAGCCCACTTTATCATGATGTATGATATTTTTAACATGTTGTTGGCTGTTCCCTAGAATTTTGTTGAGGATTTTTGCATTTATATTAGTCAGTGGTATTGACCTGTAATCTTTTTTTGTGGTATCTTTATCTGGTTGTGGTATCAGGGTTATGGTGACCTCATGGAATGACTTTGGGAGTTTCCCTTCCTCTGCAATTTTCTAGAAGAGTTTGAGCAGGATAGGTGTTAGCTCTTTTCTAAGTTTTTGGTACAGTTCACCTGTAAAGCCATCTGGTCCTGGGCTTTTGTTTGTTGGAAGATTTTTTTTTTTTTTTGACAAGCTGATTAAAGTTAGTTTAGAACATAAATCAAGGATTGACTCACATGTTTTCAGTGTACATGTTCATATGGAGACAAAAAAAGCTGCTCCAATTTATTGATTCTTTTTTGAAATTATTTTTTTGTATGTTGCTGTTGTAGTTGTTTAGTTGCTAAGCCATGTCCAACTCTTTCAAAACCCCAAGGAGCCCACCAGGAATCTCTGTCTATGGGATTTCCCGGGCAAGAATACTGAAGTGGTTTGCCATTTCCTTCTCCATGCTGAAGGATTTTTGATTACAGTTTTGATTTTTGTGCTTGTTATTGGTCTGTTTATATTTTCTATTTCTTCCTGATTCAGTTTTGGAAGGTTATACTTTTCTAAGACTTTGTCCATTTCTTCCAAGTTGTTCATTTTATTGGCATATAGTTGCTCATAGTAGTCTCTTGTGATCCTTTGTATTTCTGGGTTGTCTGTTGTAGCTTTTCCTTTTTCATTTCTAATTTTATTGATTTGAGTCATCTCCCTTTTTTCTTAATGAGTCTTATCTATTTTATTTATCTTCTCAAGCTAGCTTTTAGTTTTATTGATCTTTGCTATAGTCTCCTTCATTTCTTTTTCATTTATTTCTGCTCTGATCTTTACAATTTTTTTCCTTCTACTAAGTTTGGTTTTTTTTTGTTCTTTTCCTAGTTGCTTTAGGTGTAAGGTTAGGTTGTATATTTGATGTCTCTCTTGTATCTTGAGGTAGATTGTGATGAACTGTATTGTGATGAACTTCCCTCTTGGCACTGCTTTTACTGGCTCCCATTGGTTTTGGGTTATAGTATTTTCATTGTCATTTGTTTCTGTGCATATTCTGATTTCCTTTTGGATTTTTTCAGTGATCTGTTGTTTATTCAGAAATGTGTTGTTTAGCCTTCATGTGTTTGTGTATTTAAAAAAAATTTTTTTTCCTATTGTTAATATTTAATCTTATAGCATTGTGATCAGAAAAGATGCTTGAAATGATTTCAGTTTTTTTTTTTTTTTTAAATTTACCAAGGCTTAGTTTGTGGCCCAGGATGTGATCTGTCCTAGAGAATGTTCCATATGCGCTTGAGAAAAAAGTGAAATCCATTGTTTTGGGGTGAAATGCCCTATAGATTGGAGAAGGCAATGGCACCCACTCCAGTACTCTTGTCTGGAAAATCCCATGGATGGAGGAGCCTGGCAGGCTACAGTCCGTGGGGTCGCTAAGAGTCGGACACGACTGAGCGACATCACTTTCACTTTTCACTCTCATGCATTGGAGAAGGAAATGGCAACCCACTCCAGTGTTCTTGCCTGGAGAATCCCAGGGAAGGGGGAGCCTGGTGGGCTGCGGTCTATGGGGTCACACAGAGTCGGACACGACTGAAGCGACTTAGCAGCAGCAGCCCTATAGATATCAATTAGGTTCAGCTGTTCCAATGTATTGTTTAAAGCTTGTGTTTCCTTATTAAATTTTCTCTGGATGATCTGTTCATTGCTGTAGCTGGAGCATTAAAGTCCCCTACCATTATTGTGTTCCTGTTGATTTCCCCTTTAATAATTGTTGGTATATGCCTTTGCATTGAGGTGCACCTATGTCAGGTGCATATATATTAGTAAATGTTATGTCTTCTTGGATTGATCCCTTGATCATTATATAGTGTCCTTCTTATCTCTTATATTGGTCTTTATTTTAAAGTCCATTTTATCTGATAAGAGTATTGCTACTCCCGCTTTCTTTTGGTCTCCATTTGCATGGAAAATCTTTTTCCACTCCCTCACTTTCAGTCTGTATGTGTCCCTAGGTTTGAGGTGGGTCTTTTGTAGACAGCATATATAGGGGTCTTGTTTGTGTATCCATTGGGCCAATTTATGTCTTTTGGTTGGAGCATTTAACCCATTTATATTTAAGTTTATTATTGATAAGTATGATCCCATTACCATTTACTTTATTGTTTTGGGTTTGTTTTTAATAGGGCTTTTCTGTGTTTCCTGTCTAGAGAAGGTCCTTTACCATTTGTTGAAGAGCTGTTTAGTGTTGAAATCTCTTAGTTTTTGCTTATCTGTAAAGCTTTTGATTTCTCCTTCAAATCTGAATGAGATACTTGCTGGGTAGAGTAATCTTGGTTGTAGATTTTCCCCTCACATCACTTTAAGTATATCCTACTTTTCCCTTCCGGCCTGCAGAGTTTCTTTTGAAAGGTCAGTTATTAGCATTATGGGGATACCCTTGTAAGTTATTTGTTGCTTTTCACTTGCTGCTTTTAATATATGTTGTGTTTAATATTTGTTAGTTTGATTTTTTTCTCCTTGGGTTTATACTGTATGGGACTCTCTGGACTTTTTGGTTTTGGGTGGCTATTTCCTTTCCCATTTTAGGGAAGTTTTCAACTATTATCTCCTCAAGTAGTTTCTCATGTCCTTTCCTTTTGTCTTCTTTTTTGAGACATCTATGATTTAAATGTTGGAGTGCTTAAAATTGACCCAAAGATCTCTGAGGCTGTCCTCATTTCTTTTTACCTTTTTCTTTATTCCACTCCATTTCATTTATTTCCAGTATTATATTTTCCAGCTCACTTATCAATTCTTCTGTCTGAATTACTCTACTCTTGGGTCTCTCCAGGGTGTTTTTCATCTCAGTTATTTTATTGTTCATTGCTGATTGACTATTCCTTACTTCTTCTAGGTCCTTTTTAAACATTCCTTGCTCCTTCTCATTATGTTTCTCCAGTCTATTTATCTGTATCTCTATTTTGTTTTCAAGATTTTGGATCATCTTTCCTATCATTATTCTGATTCATTTTCAAGTAGACTCCCTATCTCCTCCTCTTTTGTTTGGTCTGGTGGGTTTTTATCATGTTCCTTTGCCTGCTGGATATTTCTCTGCCTTTTAATTTTGCTTAGTTTTCCACGTTTGGGGTTTCCTTTCTGCAGGCTGGAGGGTCATAGTTCCTCTTAAAGGTGGAGTCTGCTCCCTTTGGGTGGGGTTGAACTAGTGCCTTGTGAAGGTTTCCTGGTTAGGGAAACTTGTGCCTGTGTTTTAGTGGATGGAACTGAATTTCATCTTTTCCACCACGGCAGCCATAAGTTTATTTTCTAAGTCTGTGAGTCTGTTTCGGTTCTGTAAGTAAGTTCATTCGTATAATTTCTTTTTAGATTGCACATCTAAGGGGAGTCATATGATATTTCTCATCTGTTAATCATTTTTAAATGTGCAGTTCATTAGTTGTTGTTATTGTCAGTCACTCAGTCATNAGCTGAATTTCATCTTTTCCACCACGGCAGCCATAAGTTTATTTTCTAAGTCTGTGAGTCTGTTTCGGTTTTGTAAGTAAGTTCATTCGTATAATTTCTTTTTAGATTGCACATCTAAGGGGAGTCATATATTTCTCATCTGTTAATCATTTTTAAATGTGCAGTTCATTAGTTGTTGTTATTGTTCAGTCACTCAGTCATATCCTACTCTTTGCAACCCCATGGACTGCAGCATGCCAGGCTTCCTTGTCCATCACCAACTCCCAGAGCTTGCTCAAACTCATGTTAATTAAGTTGATGATGCCATCCAACCATCTCATCTTCTGTCATCCCTTTCTCCTCCTGCCTTAAATCTTTCCAGCATCAGAGTCTTTTCCAAGAGTCAGCTGTTTGCATCAGGTGGCCAAAGTATTGGAGCTTCAGCATCAGTTCTTCCAATGAATATTTAGGACTGATTTCCTTTAGGAATGACTGGTTTGATTTCCTTGCTGTCCAAGGAACTCTCAATAATATTCTCCAGCACCATAGTTCAAAGGCATCAGTTCTTCAGTACCCAGCCTTTTTTAGTGTCTAATTCTCACATTTATACATGACTACTGGAAAAATCATAGCTTTGACTATATGGACCCTTGTTGACAAAGTAATGTCTCTGCTTTTTAATACACTGCCTGGGTTTGTCATTGCTTTTCTTCCAAGGAGCAAGCATCTTTTAATTTCATGGCAGCAGGCACCATCCACAGTGATTTGGGGGCCCAAGGAAATACAATTTGTCACTATTTCCATTTTTCCCCATCTTACTTGCCATGAAGTGATGGGACTGGATGCCATGATCTTAGTTTTTTGAATGCTGAGTTTTAAGCCAGCTTTTTCAATTCTCCTCTTTTACCTTCATCAAGAGGCTATTTGATTCCTCTTTACTTTCTGCCATAATCTCTGCATATCTGAGATTATTGATATTCTCCCAGAAATCTTGGTTCTAGCTTGTGATTCATCCAGTCAGGTATTTCTCCTGATGTACTTTGCATTTAAGTTAAATAAGCAAGGTGACAATATACAGCCTTGATGTACTCCTTTACCAAGTTTGAACCAATCTGTTGTTCCATGTCCGGCACTAACTGTTGCTTCTTGACCTACATACAGGTTTGTCAGGAAGCAGGTAAGGTGGCATGGTATTCCCATCTCTTTAAGAATTTTCCACAGTTTGTTGTGATCCACACAGTCAAAGACTTTAGCATAGTCAACAAGGAGAAGTAGATGTTTTTCTGAAATTCTCTTGCTCTTCCTATGATCCAGTGGATGTTGGCAGTTTAATCTCTGGTTCCTCTGCCTTTTTGAAATCCGGCTTGTACATCTGTAAGTTCTAGGTTCACATACTGCTGAAGCCTAGCTAAAAGGATTTTGAACATTACTTTAGCTAGCATGAGAAATGAGTGTAATTGTATGGTAATTTGAACATACGTTGGCATTGCCATGCCACCTTACCTGCTAGGCCATTCAGGTATGACCTAAATCAAATCCTTTATGATTATACAGTGGAAGTGACAAATAGTTTCAAGGGATTAGATCTGATAGAGTGCCTGAAGAGCTATGGACAGAGGTTCATAACACGTACAGGAGGCGGTGATCAAAACCATCCCCAAGAAAAAGAAAGGCAAAATGGTAGTTTGAGGAAGACTTACAAATAGTTGAGAAAAGAAGAGAAGTGAAAGGCAAAGAAGAAAAGGAAAGATATACCCATCTGAATTCACAGTTCCTGAGAATAGCAAGGAGAGATATGAAAACCTTTTTGAGTGAACAATGCAAAGAAATAGAGGAAAATAATAGAATGGGAAAGACTAGAGATGTCTTTCTCTACTTTCTTCAGTTTNTAATGGGAGGAACTGCCTGTGGGAAAAACTGGGTCTTGCTCTGGTGGGCAAGGCCATTCTTGTTGTTGTTAAGTCTCTCAGTCATGTCTGACTCTGTAACCCCATGGACTGCAGCATGCCAGGCCTCCCTGTCCTTCGCCATATCCCAGAGCTTGCTCAAACTCATCTCCATTGAGTCTATGATGCCATCCAACCATCTTATCCTCTGTCATTCCCTTCTCCTCCTGCCTTCCCTCTTTCCCAGCATCAGGGTCTTTCTTTTCTAATGAGTCAGCTCTTCAAAACTAGTGACCAAAGTATTGGAGCTTCAGCTTCAGTCCTTCTAATGAATATTCAGGATTGATTTATTTTAGGATTGACTGGTTTGATCTCCTTGCAGTCCAAGAGACTCTAAAGAGTCTTCTCCAACACTTCAGTTTAAAAACATCAGTTTTTTGGTGTTCAACCTGCTTTACGGTCCAACTCTCACATCTATACATGATTACTGGAAAACCATACTATACGAACATTTGTGGGCATAGAATGTCTCTGCCTTTTAATACACTATCTAGGTTTGTTATAGTTTTTCTTCCAAGGAGAAGGGTCTTTTAATTCCATGACTGCAGTCACTATCTGCAGTGATTTTGAAACCCAAGAAAATAAAGTCTGTCACTGTTCCCATTGTTTCCTCATCTATTTCATCTATTTGCCATGAAGTGATGGAATAGATGCCATGATCTTAGGGTTTTTTTTTTTTTTCTTTTTTTAATTTTGAGTTTTAAGCCAGCTTTTTCATTTTCCTCTTTCACCTTTATAAAGAGGCTCTTTAGTTCTTCTTCACTTTCTGCCATAAGGATGGTGTCATCTGCATATCTGAGGTTATTGATATTTCTCCCAGCTTCATCCAGCCCAGCATTTCACATGATGTACTCTGTATATAAATTAAATAAGCAGGGTGACAATATGCAGCCTTGACATACTCCTTTCCCAATTTTGAACCAGTCTGTTGTTCCATTTCCAGTACTAACTGTTGCTTCTTGACCTGCATACAGGTTTTTCAGGAAGCAGGTAAGGTGGTCTGGTACTTCCATCTCTTTAAGACTTTTCCATAGTTTGTTGTGATCCACACAGTCAAAGGCTTTAGTGCAGTCAAAAAAGCAGAAACAGATGCTTTTCTGGAATTCTCTTGCTTTTTCTATGATCCAACAGATGTTGGCAATTTGATCTCTGGTTCCCCTGCCTTTTCAAAATCCAGCTTGTATATCTGGAAGTTCTCAGTTCATGT
>SJYW01030533.1:31312-51164 GCA_006410735.1 Raphicerus campestris | reverse complement strand
CTCTTCTTTTCACAGCTATTTGTAAGGCTTCCCCAGACAGCCATTTTGCTTTTTTGCATTTCTTTTCGATGGGGAAGGTCTTGATCCCTGTCTCCTGTACAATGCCACGAACCTCATTCCATAGTTTATCAGGCAGTCTGTCTATCAGGTCTAGGCCCTTTAATCTATTTCTCACTTCCACTGTATAATCAGAAGGGATTTCATTTAGGTCGTACCTGAATGGTCTAGTGGTTTCCCCTACTTTCTTCAGTTTAAGTCTGGCTCATGATCTCAGCCACAGTCAGCTCCTGGTCTTGTTTTTGTTGACTGTATAGAGCTTCTCCGTCTTTGGCTGCATAGAATATAATCAGTGTAATTTCGGTGTTGACCATCTGGTGATGTCCATATGTAGAGTCTTCTCTTGTGTTGTTGGAAGAGGGTGTTTGCTATGACCAGTGCATTTTCTTGGCAAAACTCTATTAGTCTTTGTCCTGCTTCGTTCCGCATTCCAAGGCCAAATTTGCCTGTTACTACAGGTTTTTCTTGACTTCCTACTTTAGCATTCCAGTTTCCTATAATGAAAAGGACATCTTTTTGGGGTGTTAGCTCTAAAACATCTTGTAGGTCTTCATAAAACCGTTCATCTTCAGCTTCTTCAGCATTACTGATTGGGGCATAGACTTGGATAACTGTGATGTTGAATGGTTTGCCTTGAACTAAAACCTTCTAAATATGCTCCCTGTCTTCAAGAGGGAGTTTATCAAGGCAATTAATACATCACAGTTTGGTGTTTGCAGACATGGATTTTAGTCCCAGCTCTGCCACTTCGTAATTGTCTAGCTATAAGCAAGTATCTTGGGCTTCCTGGTGGCTCAGACAGTAAAGAATCTGCCTGCAGTGCAGGAGATGCAAGTTCGTTCTCTGGGTCAGGAAGATTCCCCTGGAGAAGGGAATGGCTACCAATTCTTGCCTGGAGAATTCCATGGACAGAGGAGCCTGGGGAGCTACAGTCCATGGGGGTCACAAAGAGTCAGATGTGACTGAGTGACTAACACGTTCACTTTCAAGTTGAATTCTGAGTCCCTTTTTCCTCATCTTGAGTAAAAAGGGTAATAGAAAAAAGAAGAAAAACAAACTACCTTCTTCCAAGCATTAGATGGTAAAATGGTATGGGAATTGTCCACTACAATAGCTGGCACATCTTATTCAATTTTTATTACCTACAATAAGAATCACTGCTACTACAAAGTATGTGTGCACGCTTAGTTGCTCAGCTGTATCCGACTCTTGGCAACCCATGGATGTAGCCTACCAGGCTCCTCTGTGCCTGTGACTTCCCAGGCA
Source organism: Raphicerus campestris (assembly GCA_006410735.1). Classification (NCBI taxonomy): domain Eukaryota; kingdom Metazoa; phylum Chordata; class Mammalia; order Artiodactyla; family Bovidae; genus Raphicerus; species Raphicerus campestris. The sequence goes on along the minus strand of SJYW01030533.1, from coordinate 49,841 downwards.
GAGTAATGGAGTGGGTTGCCATTTCCTCCTTTAGGGCACCCTCTCAACCCAGGAATTGAACCCACATCTCCTGCAACTCCTGTATTGCAAGTGGATTCTCCTATCACTGAGCCATCAGGGAAGCCCCCATACAAACTAGGTATTCAATAAATATTTGTTGAGAAAGGCGGTTATTGTTGATTGACCAGAACTAGCAGACCAGCATTGTGAAGAGATGATGTTTTGAAATGAATCTTGAAAATGAGCACAATTTGTATAGCCAGAGAAAAAAATGCATTTCAGGTTGGAGTTGAAAATGATAAGTTAATAGGCTTGAAATAATGAAAACACAATGAGTAGACACAATAGTTAAGCATGGAGCCATTTAATTTTAAGAAAAAATAGGCCATTAAAATAAACTCACACCTCTTCATTTTACAGACGTGAAAAGTGAGACCCAGATAGCAATAGAATCAGGATTAGAATTCATGTCTCTTCTATATCATGTATGTAACAGAGCTAATCATCCCTTATAATAGGGATGATTAGAAGCCATGACTTTAGGCTGTCAGTTTCAGGAAGGAGGCATTAGATGAGGAGGTAACTATAAGCAAGAAGCTATTTAGGAAACAATTGTGATAATCCAAGCCCAAAGTTATAGGGAAACAAGAGACAGACTAAAAGGAAACATGTGTTTCATTATGCTCTTTTAGATTGGATACAAATATGTACGGTTACCATAACCATGGGCCAAGAAGAAAACTGGTTATGGTAGATAAAACATTGTGATACCCTCTAACTCAAAGGACATGGCATTCAACTCNTGTCACAAACCTCCATCCATATCTAGTCCCTTAAATCTATTTCTTATACCTGAAAGGCCTAGTGGTTTTCCCTACTTTCTTCAATTTAAGTCTGAATTTGGCAATAAGGAGTTTATGATCTGAGCCACAGTCAGCTCCCAGTCTTGTTTTTGCTGACTGTATAGAGCTTCTTCATCTTTATCTGCAAAGAATATAATCAATCTGATTTTGGTATTGACCATCTGGTGATGTCCCTGTGTAGACTCTTCTCTTGTGTTGTTGGAAGAGGGTGTTTGCTATGAACACTGTGTTCTCTTGGCAAAACTCTATTGGCCTTTGCCCTGCTTCATTCTGTACTCCAAGGCCAAATTTACCTGTTACTTTAGGTGTTTCTTGACTTCCTACTTTTGCATTCCAGTCCCCTATAATGAAAAGGACATCTTTTTTGGGTGTTAGTTTTAGAAGGTCTTGTAGGTCTTCATAGAACCGTTCAACTTCAGTTTCTTCAGCATTACTGTTCAGCACATAGACTTGCATTACCGTAACCATGAATGATTTGCCTTGGAAATGAACAGAGATCATTCTGTCATTTTTGAGATTGCATCCAAGTACTGCATTTCGGACTTTTTTGTTGACTATGTTGGTGACTCCATTTCTTCTAAGTGAAATGGTATGGACCTAACAGAAGCAGAAGATATTAAGATATCATACATATCTGGTCCCATCACTTCATGGCAAATAGATGGGGAAACAGTAGAAAGAGTGGCAGACTAGTATTTTGGGCTCCAAAATCACTACAGATGGTGACCAGCCATGAAATTAAAAGATGCTTACTCCTTGGAAGAAAATTTTTGATCAACCTAGACAGCATAGGAAAAAGCAGAGACATTACTTTGCTAACAAAGGTCTGTCTAGTCAAAGTTATGGTTTTTCCAGTAGTCATGTGTGGATGTGAGAGTTGGACTATAAACAAAGTTGAGTGCAGAAGAATTGATGCTTTTGAATTGTGGTGTTGGAGAAGACTCTTGAGAGTCCCTTGGACTGCGAGGAGATCCAATCAGTCCATCCTAAAGAAAAACAACCCTGAATACTCATTGGAAGGACTGATGTTGAAGCTGAAACTCCAAAACTTTGGCCACCTGATGCAAAGAGCTGACTCATTTGAAAAGACCCTGATGCTGGGAGGGATTGGGGGCAGGAGGAGAAGGGGATGACAGAGGATGAGATAGTTGTATGGCATCACCGACTCAATGGGCATGAGTTTGAGTAAACTCTGGAGTTGGCAATGGACTGCATGTCCATGGGGTCGCAAAGAGTCAGACACAACTGAGTAACTGAACTGAACATTGACTCTATNGGAGGAGAAGGGGATGACAGAGGATGAGATAGTTGGATGGCATCACCGACTCAATGGGCATGAGTTTGAGTAAACTCTGGAGTTGGCAATGGACTGCATACTGCAGTCCATGGGGTCGCAAAGAGTCAGACACAACTGAGTAACTGAACTGAACATTGACTCTATCTAATGCATGTATGTTCATTTGAAATTCCTATAGTCCTTATCTGCTACTAGTTCCTTAAATATCAGAGCATTTTATCATAAGACTTTCTAACAAAAAGAATAATATTTTATAACTGCATATTCATAAAATGCTGGGCTCAAGAAGATTTCTGTATGAACCTCTTAGTGAACTTAGCTCAGTGTGATGGAATTCTTTGACTAACTTCCATTTTAAAGTGTAACCTCTGTGTTGGTTGTCATAGTCATTGAATATGTTGACAGTTATTTCACCTCTTTTTTCCTTGAAACATATGGTAGCATTGCCATTCTCCTCCCTTTAAAATTTTAGATGTAGCAATACGACTTCCTTTGGCCAATGAAATGTGAGACAGTGTCACTTCCTGGTGGAAACTTTAAGAACTAATGTGTGCTTCACCAAATTCTGTTTTCCTTCTCCCGTAGAAACTGACAATGTCCCAGATGGTGTTGCTTCCTTAGCATAGGTACTGAAATGAGATTTATGCAAAGTAGAGTTTCTAACTGACTGATAACTGACACGGAGTCTGAGTGAGAAGTAAATTTTTATTGTCTGAGATTTTAAGGTTGTTTGTTACAGCAGTAAAACTTAGTCTTTCCTAGTTGATTAAAAAATAAGGGAAAGGTTATTTTTCATTGAACTTCCCATATCCTGACACAGTAAGTATTTGTGAATTGTTGAGTCAGATTTTTAAATTAGAGCTCTCTATCCCCTATGGTAACACTTCAGAGATGGACATTCTCCAGTTTTTTTGTGAGACTTCATCTTATATCCTTAATATAGTCCATCCATTTTTTTTCCCCCTAGCTGGAGGCAAGGAGAATTAAATTTGACTTAGTCACAACTAGAAATCATTTTGTTTTTTTATATAAATTTATTTATTTTAATTGGAGGTTAATTACTTTACAATATTGTATTGGTTTTGCCATACATCAACATGAGTCTGCCACAGATATACACATATTCCTCATCATTTTGTTTCCTACAAAGCCCATTGGGAAAAGAAAACAAAAGAATTTTTTCCCAGTAGGAAAAAATTTCCTGTTATATCTAGGTAGGCTATTGGCCTATTAGAAATGGTACTAGGTAGGAGAAGAAACAAGGATTTTTGTTTGTTTTTCAGTTCAAAATAATTGGGAAAGAAATCTCTCTGGTCACAGAGTTGTGTGCTTGGGAGTGACTTTGGCATTCACCAAGTTCACTTCATTCCCTTCAAGTAACCTAGCTCAGAGAAAGTGCTTTATTCCTAGAGGGTATGAGGTCATTTTTGTTCTATGAAGTTAGATGGATCTAACAAGAGAAAGTCATATTCTCTTGGTCAGATAAATATTTTACAGACTTTTTTCTCAATAGGTGCAGTAGCCATGTTATTTATTATTCAAACACAGAGATGTCTGAAAATCAAAGAGGGTATTGTTACCAATTAAAGCAGGACATCTAGCATGCACTGATATTTGCCTGGGAAAACTGCATGAACACCTTACAAACACAGACTTATTAATGTGAATTTCATAACAGAATGAGGGCATTAAGCCCTTTGTTCTGAGAGGAGCTGGATGGACTGAGCAACAGAAAAGCCAAGAGAAGGAAATTTCACCCCTAGTTGGGCATTTCAGTGAGTAACATCATTTTTCCATTAGCTGATCACCATTAAATTTTCTGCAGATATAACTCTAAGTGGGGACTTTGATATCTTTGTACAAATGTGTGAACTGTTTGCCTGCAAGATTCATTCCTTCCCAGCAGTCCTCCACCCCAAGACCCACATTAAAAGTTATTTCCTTTGGAAAGAGCATCCTGAGATGTGGGTGGTATTTGGCGACTAGGTTTCCCCAGCATGGTGTACACACTTCTGTGTAGACTTAGCACAATGAGTTCTGACTCTCCGTGTGTATCTGCCTTCCCTCATGAGCGCTTAAGGGCGAAATCCATATCCTCTTTTATTGTGTCTTCCTAAGGAAAAACGTTTTTTGACTGCTGAGGGAATTATTGAAAGAATGAAACCAGAGAGCTATTATACTTGATTAGGAAAAGATTATGCTTACAAGACCTTCATAGCTTGAGCATGAGATAAAAGGAATGGAAAGGCTGAACTGGTTTACCCAGTGTTTGCTTATTCATAAGAAGAGGAAGGAAGAGTGATTTGGAAGTGGAGGCAGGGGAGAAACAAAAGGCAGTGCCTCCGTGTTAATTACACTTGGCTCTGGTGCCATTTCAGAAGGGAACTCACAAAGCTGTTAAGTGTGAGAAGCTGTGTGTTTATTACTTGAGGGAAAACAAGGTAATATAGCCATCTTTAAGGGAGTTTTGAAAGACTTTCCTGGTACAATTTCTAGGAATGAAACTGCATGTAGATCACATCCACCAAGTGACAATTATAAGCATTAGAGAGGCAGAGAACTCATCTGGTCAACTTCTCCACAGGGCATTCGTTTTTATGTAGCTCCTGTCACTTCCCAGAAGTAGGTGGACCTCAAACAGAGCAGAAAGCACTGCTTTGAAAAGAGAAGGCAGACACTTGGCTCCTAATGCTATATGGCCTTGGTGAGGGATCTGAAATTGACAAATGTTAAAGTAGCAGTAGAATGCTCCAAGCCAGAGTTACTAATATATCTGAAGCCTGATCTCCTGAGAAATCATATATATTTGTGTAGAGAGGGGATCCCTCTCTTCTGGGTCAGGAAGTGGGTGGAGAGGAGATACATTTGCTTTCTTAAGCTGTTTTATAGGAATTGAAAAGCTGATCTCACTGAGGAATGTGGTAAGACAGAGCAATTTTTATCAGAAGTAGTACTGTCTATGAAGAATAGCACAAGGCACAGAGACTTTTAAAGTTCCTTTTGGTTTTAACCTTGAGCTTGACATGTTGAATGAGTTAGAAGCACTAAGCATCGGTGTTTCGCTCCAGGGCTAGAGTTTTCGTAGCACTAGGGTATAAGGAGGGGTCTCAGGGACTGTGGGAGGTGGTGGCAGAAGGAGATGGTGCAGAAAGGACACCCCATCTTCCTGCACTGAGTCTGCCTTGGCCCTCACCTTCCCCTCATTCTCTTCCTTCAATAAGTGTACCCTGGACTTCCTCCACTAAGATCATGCCGCTGTGCTAAGCAGTGGTAAAAATGACAGCCTTGTCTGTCAAGATCTCCCAGTCTTGTGGGGAAGGCAGCTACAACAAACATCATCATTCACTGTGACAGTTGTGCTACGAGAAACGTGTGCAGGAATTTGTGGGGATATTGAGGAGGGAGTTACTGATTCTGTGTGGTTATAAATACGGAAGAATTTAAGGTTGGGGAAGGCTTCACATATGGCTCCCCATTGTAAAACCCAGCACTGCTGGTGTGGCATTCTTGGTGTCTCCAATATATGTGTCTCCAATATATTTTGGGGTAACAAAATACCACAAACTGGGTAGCTTATAAAGCATAGGAATTTATTTGTCACAGTTCTAGAGGCTGGGAAGTCCAGGATCATGGCACCAGCAGATTTTGTATTTGGCAAGGATTTCCCAGTTTGTAGACTATTGTCTTTTGTCTTTTTCCTCAGACAGCAGAAAGGGCAAAGGATATCTCTGTGGTCTCTTTTAAAAGTGCATGAGTTCATTCATGAGGGTTCCACCCCCGTGACCTAATTACCTCTAAAAAGCTCTGCCTTCTAATACCACTACTTTGGGCATTAAGTTTTAAACACATGAATGTTGAGAGAGCACAAGCGTTGGGTCTGTAGCCATGTGTCTCCACTGATCAGTATCACCACCCATGCTGCCTGACACCATCACAGGGCTCCATCCACTCTGCACTGCTCTCACCTTTGTCCTGTTTGTTCCTTGGCTGGAAAGGGGCTTCTTGGTTCTAATCTGATTCTTATCCATCAAAAATCAGCTGAAATCATACCTCCTCTGTGGGGCCTTCTCTGAGGTTCATAGTGCACAGTGCTCTCCCCATTCTGGAACTGCTGTTTGGAGTTCGACTTTGATACTTTATATCTTGATACTTTGTTACTTTTATCCTGCATTGTGACATCTCTTATATTATAGCTCTTCTATTATTGATTTAATAAGCAGACTTTTCTCAACTAAAATTAAAGGCAGTAAGTGGCAGAATCCATTATCTAATATTCCATATACATTGTAGTAAAGGGTAGGACATAGTACCAGTAAATATTTATTGAAAGAATGAGTGGAAAATATAGGCCTTTTGCTCCATGGACGACATTTGGCATGAAATTGTCTTTTTTTATTTTCTGAGCACCCAATTCAATATGAAGCACCTTCCTTTCCTGTGGCTACTAGCTGGGTAATGGTATTTTTTTCCTGAAGGGCATTCAGCTTGTTACTGAGTAGCACTTCCCAGCTGGGGAACAAACAGGACAAAGCTGAGAGTAGTGCAAACTGAACACTAAATATTTACTTGGGAGTTCACTATGAATCTCTACTTGGTGCCAGAGAAACTGAAATTAATATACCCTAAAAACTCACCAAGAGCCAGATATCCTAGAGTGTGAAGTCAAGTGGGCCTTAGGAAGCATCACACAAACAAAGCTAGTGGAGGTGATGGAATTCCAGCTGAGCTATTTCAAATTCTAAAAGATGATGCTGTTAAAGTGCTACACTCACTATGCCAGCAAATTTGGAAAACTCAGCAGTGGCCACAGGACTGAAAAAGGTCAGTTTTCATTCTAATCCCAAAGAAGGGCAGTGCCAAAGACTGTTCAAATTACCGTACAGTTGTGCTTATTTTGCATCATAGCAAGGTAATGCTCAAAATCCTTCAGACTAGGCTTCAGCAGTATGTGAACCAAAACTCAGATGTACAAGCTGTATTTGGAAAAGGCAGAGGAACCAGAGAGCAAATAGACAATAATTGGTGGATCATATAGAAAGCAAGAAAATTCCAGAAAAACTTCTGCTTCATGGACTACACTAAAGCCTTTGACTGTGTGAATCACAACAAACAGGAAAATTCTTAGATAGAAATATCAAACAACTTTACCTGTCTCCTAAGAAACCTGGTATTTGGATCAAAAAGCAAGTTAGAACATTACATGGAACAATGGACTGGTTCAAAATTGGGAAAACAGTACAACAAGGCTGTATATCATCCTGCTTATTTAACTTATATGCAGAGTACATCGTGCAAATGCCAAGCTGGATGAATCACAAGCTAGAATCAAGAATACTGGAAGAAATATCAACAACTTCAGATATTCAGATTATACTGCCCTAATGGCAGAAAGTGAAGAGGAACTAAATAGCCCCTTGATGAAGGTGAAAGAGGAGAGTGAAAAAGCTGGCTTAAAACTCAGCACTCAAAAAACAAAGTTCATGGCAGCTGGTCCCATCACTTCATGGCAAATAGATGAGGAAAAAGTGGAAACAATAATAGATTTATTTTCTTGGGCTCCAGAATCACTGTGGACAGTGACTGCAGCCATGAAATTAAAAGACACTTGCTCCTTGAAGAAAAACTATGGTGAACCTAGACAGCATATTAAAAAGCAGATATCACTTTATCAACAACAGTCTGTATAGTCAAAGCTATGGTTTTCCCAGTAGTCATGTATGGATCTGAGAGTTGGACCATAAAGAAGTCTGAGTGCCAAAGAATTGATGCTTTCAAACTGTGGTGCTGGAGAAGACTCTTGAGAGTCCCTTGGACAGCAAGGAGATCAAACCAATCAATCCTAAAGGAAACGAACCCTGAATATTCGTTGGAAGGACTACTGCTGAAGCTCCAACACTTTGGCCACCTGATGCAAAGAGTCAACTCGTTGGAAAAGACCCTGATGCTGGGAAAGGTTGAAGGCAAAAGGAGAAGGGGTGGCAGAGGATGACATGGTAAGATAGCATCGCAGACTCAGTGGACATGAATTTGAGCAAATCTGGGAAATAGTGAAGGACAGGGAAACTGGCATACTGCAGTCCATGGTGTCACAAAGAGTTGGACACAGCTTAGCAACTGAACACACACAACAAAAGAACTGACATCTAAATGAGATAAAGTGGGTTAAGTGAGGCTGGATTTAGATGCTACTTCTGATTCTTGATATTTCTATGTGTTATCCTTTTCTTTTCCCCTATTGTCACCAGAGGTTTTTAGAATCCTCGCTTTGTCCCTGGTATCAAAGATAATATACCTTGATATATTTTATTGTTAATATGTGGCTTTAATTTAATAAAATTTAAAAGGGATAAAGGATAAGTGCAATAAAGCATGAGGAGTTTTCTGTTAGGCGAGGGGCCTAANTAGAACATTACATGGAACAATGGACTGGTTCAAAATTGGGAAAACAGTACAACAAGGCTGTATATCATCCTGCTTATTTAACTTATATGCAGAGTACATCGTGCAAATGCCAAGCTGGATGAATCACAAGCTAGAATCAAGAATACTGGAAGAAATATCAACAACTTCAGATATTCAGATTATACTGCCCTAATGGCAGAAAGTGAAGAGGAACTAAATAGCCCCTTGATGAAGGTGAAAGAGGAGAGTGAAAAAGCTGGCTTAAAACTCAGCACTCAAAAAACAAAGTTCATGGCAGCTGGTCCCATCACTTCATGGCAAATAGATGAGGAAAAAGTGGAAACAATAATAGATTTATTTTCTTGGGCTCCAGAATCACTGTGGACAGTGACTGCAGCCATGAAATTAAAAGACACTTGCTCCTTGAAGAAAAACTATGGTGAACCTAGACAGCATATTAAAAAGCAGATATCACTTTATCAACAACAGTCTGTATAGTCAAAGCTATGGTTTTCCCAGTAGTCATGTATGGATTTGAGAGTTGGACCATAAAGAAGTCTGAGTGCCAAAGAATTGATGCTTTCAAACTGTGGTGCTGGAGAAGACTCTTGAGAGTCCCTTGGACAGCAAGGAGATCAAACCAATCAATCCTAAAGGAAACGAACCCTGAATATTCGTTGGAAGGACTACTGCTGAAGCTCCAACACTTTGGCCACCTGATGCAAAGAGTCAACTCGTTGGAAAAGACCCTGATGCTGGGAAAGGTTGAAGGCAAAAGGAGAAGGGGTGGCAGAGGATGACATGGTAAGATAGCATCGCAGACTCAGTGGACATGAATTTGAGCAAATCTGGGAAATAGTGAAGGACAGGGAAACTGGCATACTGCAGTCCATGGTGTCACAAAGAGTTGGACACAGCTTAGCAACTGAACACACACAACAAAAGAACTGACATCTAAATGAGATAAAGTGGGTTAAGTGAGGCTGGATTTAGATGCTACTTCTGATTCTTGATATTTCTATGTGTTATCCTTTTCTTTTCCCCTATTGTCACCAGAGGTTTTTAGAATCCTCGCTTTGTCCCTGGTATCAAAGATAATGTACCTTGATATATTTTATTGTTAATATGTGGCTTTAATTTAATAAAATTTAAAAGGGATAAAGGATAAGTGCAATAAAGCATGAGGAGTTTTCTGTTAGGCGAGGGGCCTAATAGAGAGTCAATTCTGTCTCAATGGTAAGTAATGCTTTCATGAGGCAAAGAATATTTATTCCCATGTTCAGCAGGGAATGATAATGTGAGGTGGGAACTTTTGGGCTTCCCAGGTAATAAATAAACTTTGGGGCTTCCCAGGTAATAAATAAAGAATCCACCTGCCAATATAGGAGATGCAGGAGTTGCCAGTTCGATCCCCAGGTCAGGAAGATCCCCTGGAGTAGGAAATGGCAACCCACTCTAGTATTCTTGCCTGGGAAGTCCCATGGACAGAGGGGGCTAGTGGGCTGCAGTCCATGGGGTCACAAAGAGTCAGACAGGCTGAGCGACTGAGCGCGCATGGGGACTTTTAGGGAAAGAAGCATAATGAGAAAAGGAATAGAGCTCTCTAGAGCTCAGGGCATCCAGTGCAGCCACATACCCCACAAGTTTTGGATCCAAGTGAGGAGCCCTAGACACCAGCTGGTTATTAACTTTGTCTTATCTGCTTTGTGCATTCCTGACCTGATCCCATTGTGAACTTGTGTGTTTGAACACATCTTTATTCTACCCTTACAGATGATTTGATGGATACTTTGGCAGGAGATAAGAGTTCTTGGCTGGAAGTAATTGTCCCTCAGAATTCTGAGGGCATTTTCCACTTGTTTCTCGCTTTCAGTGTGCCTGGAGTTAGATCCCATTTCTGATTCTTGATGTTTTTATGTGTGACTTTTTCTTCCCTTTGCCTCCAGAAGTTTTTAGGGTCCTCGCTTTGTTTCTGGTATTAATAATACTGTATCTTGATATGTTTTATTGTTGTTAATTTGTGACTTTAATTCAATAAAACTTAAAAATTTTAATGTTTTAATGCATTATGGGCCCTTTAAAAATTGAGATTCATGACCTTGTATTGTTTCTTTAATCATTTTCTACTCTTCATGTTCTCCCTTCTCTTTTTCTGAAATTTCTATTGGGTAGATTCTTATCTTCTGCACTGCTTCTCAATTTTTACATCTTCTCTCTCATTATCCATCTCTTTGATCATTTGTTCTACTTTCTGAGATTTTTTTTTTTAACTTCATCTCCCAACTATTTTGCTGAACTTTTTTTCCTGAACATAGTAATACATTTTTCTTAGTCATAGTAAGGTCTGTTTATTTTAATTGAAGTACAGTTGATTTATGATATATTAGTTTCAGATGTATAGCATAGTGGTCCAGGATTTTTATTGACCATACCTCCATTATGTTATTATAAGATAATGGCTATATTTCCTTGTGCTATAAAATATATCCTTGTTGCTTATCTATTTTATACACAGTAGTTTATTATTCCTATGCACTGAATTTGTCTCTCCCCTCTTTGGTAACCACTAGTTTTTTTTTTTTTCTAAGTCTGTGAATCTGTTTCTCTTTTATATATACATTCATTTGCATTGTCTTTTTAGATTCTACACTTAGGTGATATCATACAGTATTTGTCTTTATCTGTCTAACTTATTTAACTAAACATAATATTCTTCTCTAGGTTCATCCACATTGCTGCAAATGGCAATATTTCATTCTTTTTTTGTGGTTGAGTAATTTCCATTGTATGTGTATATACACACCACTTTCTTTATCCATTCATCTATTCATGAACACTTGGGTTGCTTCCATGTCTTGGCTACCATAAATTGTGAACAGTGGGGTAATCAGTGTTTTCTTCCTGTTATCATATTTTGATTTCCTATTTGTTATTTCTTGTTTCAAGTGATTTTTAAATAGCATCCCATTGTTTCATCGATGTGAAATGTCCTCTTATTTCTCTCAGAATAATATATAGTTTTCTTAAGGAGATGCCCAGCAAGATGGTAGGAAGGGCAAAATCTCATTTAGAATCAAACCTTGTACCCACCANAGTGATTTTTAAATAGCATCCCATTGTTTCATCGATGTGAAATGTCCTCTTATTTCTCTCAGAATAATATATAGTTTTCTTAAGGAGATGCCCCGCAAGATGGTAGGAAGGGCAAAATCTCATTTAGAATCAAACCTTGTACCCACCAGAGATGCTCAGAACACTCAAACAAAACCTTGTGTGCACCAGGACCCAGAGAATCCACAGAGACTGAGTCAGAGCTGTCTTTGAGTGTTTGAGTGTCTCCTGCACAGGCCTGAGTCAGCAGTGGTCTGCCACAGGAGCAGGGATTCTGGGTGCAGCAGACCTGAGTCGCACAGCGTNTTGTGTGAACCAGGACCCAGAGAATCCACAGAGACTGAGTCAGACCTGTCTTTGAGTGTTTGAGTGTCTCCTGCACAGGCCTGAGTCAGCAGTGGCCTGCCACAGGAGCAGGGATTCTGGGTGCAGCAGACCTGAGTCGCACAGCGTGTGGCATAAGCCCTCTTGGAGGAGGTCGCCTTTAACCCCAACATAGAGCCGCCGAACAGATGACCACAACCTGCAGAACAATTATACCAAATAAATTCTCACACTGTTAAGAAAGTTCTAGGACCCACAGCAGATTTCCCAACCTGGGGATCTGGCAAAGGGACTGAGAATCCCCAGGGAATTTGACTTTGGAGGCCAGAGGGATTTGATTACAGTACTTAAACAGGACTGGGGAAACAGACCCTTGGAGGGCACAAACAAAACCTTGTGTGCACCAGGACCCAGGAGAAAGGAGCAGTGACCCCACAAGAGACTGAGCCAGACTTGCTTGTTGAGTGTTCAGGAGTCTCTGGCAGAGGTGTGGGTCAACAGTGGCCTGCTGCAGGGTCAGGGGCACTGAACACAACAGTGCATGCACAAGTCCTTTTGAAGGACTTTTGAAGGAGCTTGCCATTATCTTCATTACCTCCACCATAGTTTGGTCTCAGGTCAAACATCAGGGAGGGAACATAGCCCCACCCATCAACAGAAAATTTACCAAGCATGACCCCGCCCATCAGAACAAGACCCAGTCTCCCCCACAGTCAGTCTCTCCCATCAGAAAGCTTCCATCAGCCTCATGCTTATCCATCAGAGAGTGGACAGAAAGAAAACCACAACCACAGAAAACTAATCGAACTGATCACATGGACCATAGTCTTGTCTAACTCAGTGAAACTATGAGCAATGCCATGTAGGGCCACCCAAGACAGACCGGTCATAGTGGAGAGTTCTGACAAAATGTGGTCCACTGGAGAAGTAAATGGCAAACCAGTTCAGTATTCTTGCCTTGAGAAGCTCAAGGACAGTATGAAAAGGCAAAAAGATATGACACTGAAAGATGAACTCCCTGGGCTGGTAGGTGCCCAATGAGCTACTGGAGAAGAGTGGAGAAATAACTCCAGAGTCAAAGTGAACACAGCACCCAATTGTGGATATAATTGGTGATGGAAGTAAAGTTGAATATTGTAAAGAACAACATTGCATAGGAACCTGGAATGTTAGGCCCTTGAATCAAGGTAAATTAGAAGTGGTCAAACAGGAGATGGCAAGAGTGAACATAGACATTTTAGGAATCAGTGAACTAAAATGGACTAGAATGGGTGAATTTAATTCAGATGACCATAATATCTAATACTGTGGCCAAGAATCCCTTAGAAGAATTGCAGTAGTCCTCATAGTCAAAAAAGAGTCCAAAATGCAGCACTTGGGTGCAATCTCAAAAACAACATGAATGAGCTCAGTCAGTTCATTTCCAAGGCAAACTATTCAGTGTCACAGTAATCCAAGTCTAACCCCAACCACTAATGCGGAAGAAGCTGAAGCTGAATGGTATTATGATGACCTACAAGATCTTCTAGAACTAACACCAAAAAGAGATATCTTCATCACAGGGGACTGGAATGAAAAAGTAGGAAGTCAAGAGACATCTAGAGTAACAGCAAGTTTGGCCTTGGATTTGGCCAAGCAGCAAGTTTAGCCTTCATTTTGGAGTACAAAATGAAGCAGGGCAAAGGCTAATAGAGTTTTGCCAAGAAAATGCACTGGTCATAGCAAACACCCTCTTCCAACAACACAAGAGAAGTATCTACACATGGACATCACCAGATGGTCAACACTGAAATCAGATTGATTATATTCTTTGCAGCCAAAGATGAAGAAGCTATATACAGCCAGCAAAAACAAGACCAGGAGCTGACTATGGCTCAGATCATGAACTCCTGTTTGCAAAATTCAGACTTAAATCGAACAAAGTAGGGAAAATTACTAGGCCATTCAGGTATAACCTAAATCAAATCCCTTATGATTATACAGTGGAAGTGAGAAATAGATTAAAGGGATTAGATCTGATAGATAGAGTGCCTGAAGAGCTGTGGACAGAGGTTTGTGACATTGTACAGGAGGCAGTGATCAAGACCACCCCCAAGAAAAAGAAATACAAAAATGCAAAATGGCTGTCTGAGGAGACCTTACAAACAGCTGAGAAAAGAAGAGAAGCTAAAGGCAAAAGAGAAAAGGAAAGATATACCCATCTGAGGGTGGAGTTCCAAAGAATAGCAAGGAATGATCAGTGCAAAGAAATAGAGGCAAACAATAGAATGGGGAAGACTAGAGATCTGTTCAAGAAAAAGTAGAGATACCAAGGGAACACTTCATGCAAAGATGGGCTCGATAAAGGACAGAAATGGTATGGACCTAACAGAAGCAGAAGATATTAAGAGGTGGTAAGAATACACAGAAGAACTGTACAAAAAAGATCTTAATGACCCAGGTAATCATGATGGTGTGATCACCATCTGGCTCACATAGAGCCAGACATTCTGGAATGTGAAGTCAAGTGGCCCTTAGGAGGCATTACTACAAACAAAGCTAGAGAAAGTAATGCAATTCCAGTTGAGCTATTTCAAATCCTAAAAGATGATGCTATTACAGTGCTATACTTAATATGCCAGAAATTTTGGAAAGCTCATCATTGGTCATAGGACTGAAAAAGTCAGTTTTCATTCCAATCCCAAAGAAAAGCAATGCCAAAGATTGTTCAAACTACTACACAATTGTACTCATCTCACTCAGTAGCAAAATAAGACTCAAAATTCTCTAATCAAAATGATCTCATGGACTACAGCCTTGTCTAACTCAATGAAACTATGAGCCATGCTGTCTGGGGCCACCCAAGATGGACAGATTATAGTGGAGATTTCTGACAAAATGTGGTCCACTGGAGAAGGGAATAGCAAACCACTTCAGTATTCTTGTCTTGAGAACCCCATGAACAGTATGAAAAGGCAAAAAGATATGATGAAAGATGAACTGAAAAGATGATCTCTGAATACTGAAAAATGAACTCCCCAGGTCAGTAGGTACCCAATATTCTGCTAGAGACGAGTGGAAGAGGCTTCAACAGTATGTGAACAGAGAACTTCCAGATGTTCAAGCTGGATTTAGAAAAGGCAGGGGAACCAGAGATCAAATTGCCAACATCCATTGGATCATAGAAAAAGCAAAAGAATTCCAGAAAAATATGTATCTCTACTTCTTTGACTACAGCAAAGCCTTTAACTGTGTGGTCACATCAAACTGTGGAAAATTCTTCAAGAAATGAAAATACTAGACCAGCTTACCTGCCTCCTGAGAAATCTATATGTAGGTCAAGAAGCAATAGTTAGAACCGGACATGGAACAACTGGTTCCAAATTGGGAAAGCAGTACATAAAGGCTGTGTATTGTCACCTTGCTTATTTAACTTATATGCTGAGTACATTATGAGAAAGATGAGGCTGGATGAAGCTGGATGAACTCAAGATGGCCTGGAGAAATATCAATAACCTCAGATATGAAGATGACACCACCCTTATGGCAGAAAACAAAGAGAAACTAAAGAGCCTCTTGATGAAAGGGAAAGAGGACAGTCAAAAGGCTGGCTTAAAACTCAACATTCAAAAAACAAAGATCATGGCATCTGTTCCATCACTTCATGGCAAATAGATGGGGAAACAATGGAAACAGTGACAGACTTTATTTTCTTGGGTTCCAAGATTACTTCAGATGTTGACTAAAATCATGAAATTAAAAAACACTTGCTCCTTGGACAAACCTAGACAGCATATTAAAAAGCAGAGACATTACTTTTCCAACAAAGGTACACCTAGTCAAAGATATGGTTGTTCCAGTAGTCATGTATGGATTTGAGAGTTGGACCATAAACCTGAGCGCCAGAGAACTGATGCTTTTGAACTGTGGTGTTGGAGAAGACTCTTGAGAGTCCCTTGGACTGCAAGGAGATCCAACCAGTCCATCCTAAAGGAAATCAGTCCTGAATATTTATTGGAAGGACTGATGCTGAAACTCCAATCCTTTGGCAACCTGCTGTGAAGAACGGACTCATTTGAAAAGACCCTGATGCTGGGAAAGATTGAAGGTGGGAGGAGAAGCATCTAAGTAGCCTTTATTGTTTTTTCCTTCTTCCACAGAGTGTGGGGCTAGGCTTACCTAGCCCATAGACATACCAATGCATATGGTATACCACGGTATACCATGGTTCAATGCCTTCTACACCCTGCTGAAACAAGATGGGTAAGATGGAGGAGGAACGATGGTGGAGAGTAGGTGGACGTGGAATACATCTCTCCACGGTTACATCAGGAATACACCTTCAGACACAGAAGTGCAGGAGTACCTGATCAGCAGAAAAGAATATATAGACCCATTCAAAACTCAGTAGGACAAAAGAACTAGGGGGAAAAATGGAAGTGTTAGTAGGAGTGGACCAGCCCTTGGCAAGTGGGGGACCTGAAGTAGGGGTCCAATCTCCACATTGGGGCAATTGTCTGAGCCAGAGGAGAAACATTTAAAGCTGAGAGGGAAACAGCTGATCTGTGGCAGCCTAAATGGAATGAGAATCAGACAGTGCTCACTGCAGCCATACATAAACTGGACAGGCATGCAGGTCTGCTAGAAGGCACAGCGGCTGGGAACTGGAGTTTAGGGACTGTGAAGTAATCCCAAGATGAGGGCTGCTGTTAACTGCAGACAGACTGGATGGAGGGGAGGTGAGAGAGGAGATTGTGGTGGGAAATGTCTGTGGAAGAAAGTGGGGCAGCCATGGAAGCAAGGGATACTACTGCTCTCCCCACACGCCAGCATTGGCAGCTGAACAATAGAGAGGCTGGCCCATCAAATGCCTGACGGGCTGAACTACAGAGTAGTACCCCACTCAGGGTGCCCCTTTAAGTGCCTGACATGCTGATCTACAGAGTAGGACCGCCCCCCACCCTGGGTGGGTGGGGGGATGGATGTGCTCTATGTTCCTGATGCGCCAAACAACAGAGAAGGACCCCAGGCAAGGAGGCTAAGTGCTTGAACGGGTGGAGCTACTGAGAAAGACTGGCCAAAGAGGTCTTCTGATTGCCAGTTACAAGAAGCTCAAAAAAAGACTCTTATAGGGCCATAACTCCTGCAGCGGAGGCGGTCCATGTCCCTGCACACTTGATGCCACCAGGGTCCCCACAAGCCAAGCAGCTATGCTACCTTCACACTCAACTCTCACTGGGGCAGAGCTGCCACAGGCAAAAAAAAGTCTTGTGCTTTTGTGTGCAGGGTCACTTCGATAGCGTCCGACTCTTTGCGACCCTGTGGACTGTGGTCTGCCAGGCTTCTCTGTTAGGGAGAGGGGTCCTCCAGGCAAGAATACTGGAGCGTATTGGTCAATACTGGTTGCCATACCCGTCTAGAGCATTATATTTCCTGCNTGATGACAAGTAAGAATGACAGGGGTTGTCCTGTGTTCAACCTGAGCAAGATAACTCTTCCTCGATGGAGCCCTGAGAGAATCTGGGAGAACTGACTCTGTAAAGGAACTGTTTTCTTACTGCTGTGGAAGTCACCTTCCTCACTTTCTGTCTTAACTTTCAGATCACAGTATTTGCATCGCATTCTCTTTCTGCACTACATGATCTGCTTGGAATACTTACATTAGGGGTCATTTATCAGCTGTAGTCAGTACATATCACTTCCTGAGATTCTGGAAATGATATGTACTTCTCTGTTGTTAATGTTTGGCTCACACTAAATCTCATTAGTGAATTTAGTTGTTGAGAGTTTAGTATCAACTTCAGTACCAGTGTTTTTGCCCTGTGAATAGTCAAGGCGGTGAAGGCTACTGCTCTCTGTCTTAAGCTGATGAGCCCTAGTAAGGATGGAGGATGGCACGTGAGACCATCCCATTATCTCCTGAGTCTCTGGTTGCCCAGGCAACTTTTCCCACGACTGACAGTGGCAGGTCAGTGCTTTTCAATGTTGCTTCCCTCTGTCCCGTGTTAGCAGACTGCCTGGCCTCTCCCTTTTGTTTTCTCAAAGCGTGTGTGGGAGGAACTCAAGTCATTGTGGCCGCTCCCGATGAGCCTTCTCTGTTGATTTCATATCTTTTTGAAAAGGTTGTATAGCATCGAAAGCACAATTTTGCATGTGAAATTACTAGCACAAGGCAGCAAATGGCTATAATACCTGGGAAAAGAAGTGGATATTGAAGCATACATTTAAAAAGCTGGGGACCCAGGAAGAGAGGAGTTCTGAACTAAGATTTTCAGCTGAATAAGCCATATGTGTCTATACAGAAGTAGGGAAACAGAATGCAAAATTGGAAGCACCATGAATTCAAACAAACATTATGGAGCCTATGTTTGCTTTGTTGGACAGATTGTTAAAGGACAGGAAAATGATAGATAATCAACAGAAGAGATTTTATAAAATAGCCTAGAAAACAGGACTTCAGTGGAAGTGGAGGGAGACACTGCATTGTTTAACTTACAGAAATAAGCATTCACTGGCCAAAAATGAGCTTGCTGTTAGTTAGTTTTTTTTTTTT
>SJYW01030533.1:0-19004 GCA_006410735.1 Raphicerus campestris | reverse complement strand
CCTGGCATGCAACTCACAGCATGGAGTTGCAAAGAGTTGGACACGACTGAGTAACTGAACTGAATGTAATAAAATATAACCTAACAGAGTAACTCAAATTTATTGAACATTCACTGTAATGGACAGGGTATGAAGTACTTTCTTTGTATTACTTAGAATCACATTCATGGTGGAAGTTTCATTATTATCCAGAGATTGGTAACTTGCCCAAAGCTACTCCATTAGACAGTAGATGCCAGGACTCAGGACCATCTGCCTCAAGAACCTCCATTCCACCATCCAATTCTCCACTTTGTTGTCTGCTTCCAGTTTGCCTTTTCCTCACTAGGGTGTGAAGGAATACTGTGGCGAGAAGGCCAGGTGTTTGCAAAAGATAAGACAGAGGGTTTAAATGAAAAAATAGCTCATTTAGACCCTGGATTGGGAACAAATGTTCAACTGGTTAACGAAATAAAAGAAATAGCAGCAACAAGTTATTTTAATCCTGCCCAAATATTTAGAGAACAAAAGAGCAAAGTTAAATGTTTCTTTTTCTACAGAGTTCAGGAGAATAAAGAACAGAAAAGGAAATGCCTAATTGATAGGAACTATATAAACCGATGAGCATAGAATTTATGCAAATTTATGCATGCATTATCAAGGCTTTGCAGTTCCCTTGTGTTTCCACAATCATTCTCTACCTAGATACTTGATTTACTCGTTAACTCAAACACTCACTTATTCTTTCATTCATTCATTTATTTACCTAGTCATTTGTCAGATATTTATTCCACCTCTTCCATGCACTGGGCCCCAAGGAGGATAGTGGAGGCTTAGAATTTAAGAAAAAAAGAAAATGAAAAAGTACTGTCTCCTGCCTTAAATGGAATGGAATTTAAATATGTTCAAAAGAGAAGGCAGTTGTCCCCTTTGTATCTATTTTCTGCTCCTCACTGTCTATGAATGGTTCTCTGCTAAAGACGGACCTCCTTTAGTTCTCCGGCATGGCACTGCTGTCTTGGGGGGAGTTGCCTGTCCCTAATTTAAAACTAGGATACTGTGAAGAATGGAAGACATTAGGTGTGTCTTCTGTTTATCTGCCTGTGGAGCAAATCCTGGTTTAGGGATCTCCTGTGAGGGTCTGAGACATCAACATCCTATGGAATTTTGAAGATATCAAAGCTTTCATGAACTGATCAACAGGCTAGGAGTACAGCAGCGCCTGTCGCAGTCTTCTTTCTCCACCTCCGCCCAAGAGCTGCCCCCAGCTGATCGCCATCCCCTGGTCTGGCCTTTCAGCTTGACCCACAGATTCTAACAAAAGTCTCACCTCTTCAGTGCCTTTCTTGTACACCAAAAAACCAGTGATGAGCACCAATCCTGAAATAATTCTAGAATTGTCCACACTTCTATATGGCCTCTTAGGCTTCTTGTTAAGAGAAGGCCCCCAAAGATTGGGATTTCAGCCCAGCCATGCCATTCTGAGGAGGTATTCCAGATCACTAAATATGACCTGTATCAAAAATGTCTCCCCACAGTGATGGCAAATGTCCTAAGCAATATTCTGTGTCAGAGGCAGTTCATGTCCATAAGGGGAATCCAGTTGTGATAATGCTCCAGAAAGAACCCCACCCTCACCACAGCCTAGATATTTGTTTCTGCTCATTTCTATGCCCAGATTTTCTCCTCTACAAAATAAACAGTTCAGACTAAGATGGGGCCTCAGGTCCTATCGAACTTGAACAGTCTATGACTTCTGAGTCCTTGTATCTGCTTTATCAGTTTGCAGCAAGAACTGGACTTCAGAGACATAGCATGTCCTGATGTTCACTCTGGTGGGAAGTGAATTCAGTTTCCCTGGTACACACATACCAGGCATCTCTGGCGTCTGCTGTGCAGGGGCCAGGGGTAGCTGGCATGCCCAGCCTAGTCCCGAGGAGAGGGAAATGCAGCAGCTACTCCGCTAAAGGGCACTTTGGTCTCCACGGGAGTCAGTCTGTCTTCTTGGCAGAGGAGCCACATCCGTGTGTGCCACAGCCTGGGAACAATGCCCCGGGGGCCTGTGATCCCAAGCACCCATGAATGGAGGCAAGGGAACAGCCAGTCCCGGCGTGCCTGTGTCCTATTTGATCTTAGAAACTTGGAAGCCTTTAGGACCTGGAAGTGCTCGCGCCCAGGGGCCATGCAGTGTGGTGGAAAGAGAACTGGCCTGGGCGATTAGAAGTTCTGGTCTGAGTCTCAGCTCTGCCCTCGCTGGCTACGTGACTAGGAGCAGGTCTCCTCACCCTGCTGAGTGTGGGTTTTCGTGTCTGTCCAATGAGGAGAATTAGGTCTCCCCTGATGACCTCATAGGGCTGATCTTTGTTGGTTACTTTCCTGCACACAGTGTACAACAGCACCCCCGCCCCCGCCACAACCAGTAATGTCTTCATCACAGTCTAATGACAATGTTACACAGGAGATGATAAAATTAATTTTTGTAGTAAATAGAACAGTAATTATTGCTACCAGCTGTTGAGCTCTTGTTATGTACCAGACACTCTGCTAAGGACTAGAGAAACATTATTTCACTCGCCAAGGTCACATGGCTGGTAAATCTTGTGGNTTCTAGGGAGAAGTTAGCTGTTAATCTTTTGGGGTCTCCTTTGTATCTGATGAATTTATTGTCTTATCTGCTTTCAAGATTTTCTTTGTTTTTCAGCATTTCAATTATGAAGTGCCTGGCTGTGGATCTCATTGCCTGTATCCTGCTTGGAATATGTTGAGCTTCTTGGATGTATAGATCACTGTTTTTCATCAGATTTTTAGAATTTTCAGCTACTATTTTATGTTAATTTTCCATCCTTCTTTTATCTCTCTGTTATTTGCATTGAGCAAGCTGTATCAACCTATTTTCAAGATCATTGATTCTTCTGCAAGTTCAAAACCACTGCTGAGTCTCTTTAGTGGACTTTTCATTTCGGTTATTGTATTTTCAACTCTAGAATTTCCATTTCATTCATTTGTATAGTTTCTGTCGCTTTGTTCTTCTTCTTTTTTTTTTAGTGAGACGTTGTCATCATCACACCTTCCTTTACTTTTTAATGCATGGTTTCCTTTAGTTCTTTGAACATACTATGATGAATGTTGTGAAATCTATTAAGTCAGACATCTGGGCATCTAGAAGTGATTTCTGCCTCCTCCACTCCCCCATCTGCCACATATTGGTCATACTCTCCTGCTTATTTACATTTCTCTCTCTCTCTCTCTCTTTTTTTGTTTTTTTTTGCTAAAAACTGAACATTTAAAAATAATATATTGTAGGGACTCTGGATCTGATACCTCTTCCCTCAGGCTTCTTGTTATTGGTTTGCTTATTTGCTTAGTAACATGGCTGCAATATTTTTGGAGTATTTTAGTAATTCCTGTTTTTCATGTATTGTGAAGCCTTTGATGTCATCCTTAAGAGGATGCAGCTTAGGCATGGGCACAGTTGTCCTGAGATGACTAGTTTTAATAGGGCTCTCTTAGTCTGTTTTTCTGATCTCTTTGTTAAGCTGTTTCCTTTCTGTTGATATCCACACCTAGCTGTTAGGTACCACTAATTGCTAGCTGATTTTTGTTGTTTATAATGTCCTGGTTGCTTCACAGTCTGATACAGTTAAATTTGGACCTCCCTATAGAGCCAGTATTTCAGGTGTTTTTTTGACTCCAGGAGGGCTCATCTTAGCAATTCTCTCTTTACCTGGTTTTCTCTGATAATGTAGCCAGCCTATAGTTTTTCTTCTTGCTTTTGTGCCAACCTCCTATGAATTCAGTTCAGTTGTTTAGTCATGTCTGACTCTTTGCGACCCCATGGACTGCAGCATACCAGGCTTCCCTGTCCATCACCAACTCCTGGAGCTTGCTCAAACTTGTGTCCGTTGAGTCAGTGATGCCATCCAACCATTTCATCCTCTGTTGTCCCCTTCTCCTTCTGCCTTTCCCAGCATTAGAGTCTTTTCCAATGAGTCAGTTCTTTGCATCAGGTGGCCAGCAGCAGCTTCAGCATCAGTCCTTCCAATGACTATTCAGGACTGATTTCCTTAAGGATTGACCAGTTTGATCTTCTTGCAGTACAAGGAACTCTCAAGAGTCTTATCCAACACCACAGTTCAAAAGCATCAATTCTTTGGTGCTTAGATTTCTTTTTTCCTGTGAATTGCTTAGCCCCCAGAACCTCCATTGTTCCTTGAGAATGACTTTAGGATTGAATTTCTCCACGTTTTCTTCCAAATAAATTGAGTTTCTTTGGGAAAAGCTTTTACATCTCATATTCCTTTGGCATACCTCTCCCTGTAAGCCAAGTATCAGAGCCACTGCTGTGGATTAGCGAGCAGAGACAATGACCTACTTCTCCTAGAATACCATTCCTGCTCTTATGAGGAGGGCCATGGGCAGAGGCAGTAGCCTCGAGAGGACCAGAGTGAAATATTCACTCTGTGTGCAAACTGTGGTGAGGGTGATTGGTCCCAGTAGTGTCAGCCCTGTTTGCCTGGGATAGAATCAGTGGGGCTACAAAAGGAGCTGGATGGAGGAAGGGGGCCCTAACCTCATGACCATGCTTGTCTAAAAATTAGCCTTTGCAGCAGCTGACTAGGGGAGGGTGAGAAACGTTGGCAACTTTCAATCCCAGAGAGAGGCTCTAGTGCTTGAGTGGTAGTTTAGTAGGGAGGGAGCCCCCTCTGAAGTGGAGTGTCCATTGTGGCGAGCTGTGGGGGAGGGACAAAGAGGGGTCCTGACTCAAGTGACACAGGTTCTCACTGTTCTTTCCAGATTTAGCAGATTTTCTTAAATATTTCTTCAATTTCTATATTCCCTTAGGCAGTTTACAGAGGTTAAAAAAAATTTTGTTTTTTAAATTTACTACTTTTTAAAATAATTTTCACCAGTTAGGTTATTTTGTTGGGCGGTGAGTTTGTAGAGCTCCTCATATTGTCATTCCAGAAGTCATCTCTCTCCAACTATCTTCAGATGAAATTTTTTAACTAATTAGTGTAAAGGAAACAAATTGGTATAAATACAAAGAGTTAGAATAAACCTGCAGTCTAATTAATTTGACTGTTGGGGTAATTATTATTTACAAATAGATTATTTGTAGCTCATCAACTGTGAACTCGCTTCATTTGTGTTGTAACTCTTTAATCAAAAAAATATATTGGGTGATGAGATGCTGATGTGGTTTGACTTTTAAAATAAATTCCCAGATTTGGACATCAAATTTCAGCGGAGCATTAAATAAGCATGTTAGAGGTTTGAAGAACTGGTGATTGATTATACACATTTTCTATAATGCAAATACTTTAGTGTCTTAAATGTCAGTGTGCTTATTTACCCAGAGTCTGGGTGCGTTTTAATATGTCTGCTCTACACCATATCTCATGTTTGCAGAACTGGCACAATAATAAATTATTTTATCTTATAGAACACATAGTCTCTGATTTAATTAACCAAGAANTTAGTGTCTTAAATGTCAGTGTGCTTACTTACCCAGAGTCTGGGTGCGTTTTAATATGTCTGCTCTACACCATATCTCATGTTTGCAGAACTGGCACAATAAGAAATTATTTTATCTTATAGAACACATAGTCTCTGATTTAATTAACCAAGAAATACTTATAGAATATCCACTGCCTCAAAAGTTACTGTACTAGAAGATACAGAAAACTCCACAAATGTAGTATGAGATACCTGTCCCCAAGGAACTAATTACTGAGCTGGTAATGTATTTTCTAAGTACAAGGGGAAGAAAACTTAAGATAGAGTTCAGTGGCAGATGAGTGGTGCTGAGGAATTCAGAGGCCAGACCCTTTTACAGTGGCTTAAAGTAATAGCATCTCCCCTTCTTTCTCCTAAATCTTTAATTTGGGCAAGACTCAAGGGGAAGGCTTGTCTCTGCTCCATGCAGTGATATCTGGGGAGTATCTGATGGGTAACGATGATTAGCTGAGGGCTGGAGGATTTGCTTCCAAGATGGCACCTTCATGTCACTAGTAAGATGATGCTGGCTTTTGGAGGAGCTCAGCTGGAGCCGAGAGCCAGAGATCTTGGTTTCTCTCCTGGAAGTTTCTAGAGAAGGAGAAAGGAAAATGATGACTTAGAGGTCACTGGAATTATGTACATTAGCATCCAAGAATATTGAAGTTTGTGGGAAAGGAATCAAATTGCTGAAGATGAGGAAATAGGAGAATGAAAGCAGGTTCGTCTCTAGTGCAGAATGTAAACACTAAAAGGCAGGAGGGGAATTGATTGGTAGCCGGAGAGACAGTTCAATCAAATAAAGGCTTTCTTTCAAGCTAAGAGAAATCAATTATAATAGAAAGTTGAGGAGAAAGAAAAACATTCAGTATGTGGCCTGCATTAGATGAGGTTTCTAATAGTATTGCATTTGAATACTGCCTGGAATTTCTCAAGAATTTCTGGGACTCTTTTGGACTTTTGACTTGTTTCGATGCTTCTGCACCACTAAGAAAAGAGGCTCAGGTTTTTACAGCATTCCATCTTGAAATAATCTGAATCCAGTACTTCCAGAAGAGAATAAGTGGTTCTTGATTCCTCTCTCCTTAGAGAATGGTTCCCTCTGGAGATTAAGAAAAGGCTGAGCCATACAGCAAATTCCCATTGGTTATGCTGTATGGCTCAGAAAACTCAAACAGGGGCTCTGTATCAACCTAGAGGGTGGGATGGGGAGGGAGATGGGATGGAGGATCAAAAGGTAGGGGATATATGTATACCTATGGCTGATTCATGTTGAGGTTTGACAGAAAACAACAAAATTCTGTAAAGCAATTATCCTTCAATAAAAAAATAAACTAAAATAAGAGAGAGAGAGAGAGAGAGAGAGAGAGAAGCCTGAGTGCTTCTTGGCCTTCAGTAAAACAGAACAGGGCTGGGGGACAACCAAAAGTATAACACTGAATGGAAATGTGCATTGAAATTGCAATAATTTTCTTCAAAGAGCTTATGTGACTTTATTCATAATCATTTATTGGGTAGCCATAGCTACCTGAGACTGGAAAGCTCATAGAGGACCCTACTGATAATTTGCCTATTTACTGCCAAGAGATCTCATTGCCAAGAGATGGCNATCATCTGCATATCTGAGGTTACTGATATTTCTCCCGGCAATCTTGATTCTAACTTGTGTTTCTTCCACCCCAGCGTTTCTCATGATGTACTCTGCATAGAAGTTAAATAAGCAGTGTGACAATATACAGCCTTGATGCACTCCTTTTCCTATTTGGAACCAGTCTGTTGTTCCATGTCCAGTTCTAATTGTTGCCTCCTGACCTGCATACAGATTTCTCAAGAGGCAGGTCAGGTGGTCTGGTATTCCCATCTCTTTCAGAATTTTCCACAGTGTATTGTGTTCCACACAGTCAAAGGCTTTGGCATAGTCAATAAAGCAGAAATAGATGTTTTTCTGGAATTCTCTTGCTTTTTCCATGATCCAGCAGATGTTGGCAATTTGATCTCTGGTTCCTCTGCCTTTTCTAAAACCAGCTTGAACATCAAGGAGTTCATGGTTCACGTATTACTTAAGCCTGGCTTGTGAATTTTGAGCATTACTTTACTAGCATGTGAGATGAGTGCAATTGTTTTCTATATGTGTATTTCTAGGGTTGCTATAACAAAGTACAACATAACTGGTGCTTAAACAGCAGAAATTTGTTGTTACACAGTTTTGGAGGCTAGAAGTCTAAGACCAAGTTGTTAGCAGGGTTAGCTCCTTCTCAGGACTGTGAGAGAAGGATCTGTTCCAGATCTATCTTCTTTTTTTTTAGAGTTGGGTATAGATTTTATTCACTTATTTTGGATATAGAGTTTATTTTTTTGGATGTAATTTTTTTTTACTTACGAAGTTTTATAGAAAGAATACATCTGAGTATTATTCTATTGGTGATGGCAACTGAACAATATTCTTAAAACTGTTCTTGAGTAATAATTATCAAAGATTATAATTATATAATACTGAGTAGTATAGAACAAAATGCAATTATTGGAAGACAATCGCTCTACAGTATTGTGTTGGCCTCTGACATACATAAACACACATCAGCCACAGGTGTACATATATCCCATCCCTCCTGAAACCCCCTCCCATTTCCCACCACTTCCCACTCCTCTAGGTTGTCACAGAACACTGTGTTGAGCTCCCTGTTTTACAGAGAAAATTCTCACTTGCTATCTATTTTACAGATAGTAATGTATATGTTTCCATACTATTCTTTCACCTCTCTTCTTTGCTTGAAGACAGTCATCTTCTCCCTGTGTCTCTTCATGTCATTGCCCCTCTGTTTGTATCTAAGTTTTCCATTCTTAAAAAGGATTTTAATCATATTAGATTAGGACTCACCCTAATACTTCATTTTAAATTGATTACCTGGGTAAAGACCGTATCTCCAAATAAAGTCACATTCTGGAGGTTAGGACTTCAACATCTAAATTTTGGAAAGACACAACTCAACCCATAACAATATTTTGTTCTTCTATTCTTCTTTTACTACTTGTTTTTGCATTAATGAATATTTTCTAGTATAATATTTCACTATACAGTTGACCCTTAACACAAGTTTGAACTGCACAGATCCACTTAGACATAGATTTCCCCAAGAGTGAATATTACAGTGCTGCACAATCCATAGTTGGATGAATGTACAGACTCAGAACTGAAGATACACAGGGACAACTGTAAATTATATTGCAGATTTTCAACTGCAGAGGGTTGGAGTACAGGGTTACCCTATATTATTAAAGGGTCAACTGTATATTTTTGTTTTATTCTCTTAATTGTACAGTGTTTACTCTATGAATACCATACACATCTTAATTGGCAAACTGCTTCAGATTTGCCAGCTTTATTTCAGTGAAATATAGAAAAGTTGCTCCTTTAAGTTTTATAATCTCTTCTCCTCTTTTGCTCTATTATTGTATGTGTATGTGTATAATACCAGAAATCCAACAACACATAGTTGTAATTATTACTTTATATAATTTTATGTGTTTTAAGTAGGTAAGAAAAGCAAGAAGAGCAAGCATATACTTACAGAGCTTGCTGTATTAACTGTCTTATTTGCCATTTCTTGTTCTCTTCATTTGTTCTTGTGTTTTAGTTAGCATATGAGGTTCTTTCCTTATTACAGTATACCACTATTTTTTGCTGTTATAATCAAGTATATTACATTTCCATTATATAGTTCCCCAAATACAATTATATACATATTGCTTTGCACAATTGCTTTTTAAATAAGAGAAAAGAGGAAAAATATGCCCCAATACTGTCTTCTGTAACTACAGAATTACCTCTATCAGTACTCTTTTTTAAACATAGATTTAAATTACTGTTTGCACCTACTTCCTTTCAGCTTGAAGAACTTTCTTTAGTATTTTCTGCTAGCAATAAATTCTCTCAGTTTTATTTATCTGGGAATGTCTTGATTTTTGTCTTTGTTTAAAATTTGTTTTGCTGGATATAAGTGTCTTAATTGTCCTTTTTTTTTTTAAGTTCAGCGTTTTAAATATGTCATTCCACTGCCTTCCAGTCTCATTGTTTCTAGGGAGAAGTTAGCTGTTAATCTTTTGGGGTCTCCTTTGTATCTGATGAATTTATTGTCTTATCTGCTTTCAAGATTTTCTTTCTGTTTTTCAGCTTTTCAATTATGAAGTGCCTGGCTGTGGATCTCATTGCCTGTATCCTGCTTGGAATATGTTGAGCTTCTTGGATGTATAGATTACTGTTTTTCATCAGATTTTTAGAATTTTCAGCTACTATTTTATATTAATTTTCCATCCTTCTTTTATCTCTCTGTTATTTGCATTGAGCAACCTGTATCAACCTATCTTCAAGATCATTGATTCTTCTGCAAGTTCAAAACCACTGTTGAGTCTCTTTAGTGGACTTTTCATTTCGGTTATTGTATTTTCAACTCTAGAATTTCCATTTCATTCACTTGTATGGTTTCTGTCGCTTTGTTCTTCTTCTTCTTCTTCTTCTTTTTTTTTTTGGTGAGACACTGTCATCATCACACCTTCCTTTACTTTTTAATGCATGGTTTCCTTTAGTTCTTTGAACATACTATGATGGACGTTGTGAAATCTATTAAGTCAGACATCTGGGCATCTAGACGTGATTTCTGCCTCCTCCACTCCCCCATCTGCCACATATTGGTCATATTCTCCTGCTTATTTACATTTCTCTCTCTCTCTCTCTTTTTTTTTTTTTGCTAAANAGCAGTACTGGTATACGAGGTACTCAGATGTGAGTACTAGTACTAGGTACTGGTCTATTAGGTACCCAGATTGTGATAGCCAGCAGTGTTCTTTCCTATCCCTATCTTTCCTGTCTGTGAAATAGAAAGCATGAAACTTTAAGGCCTCAACCAATTATTGAACTTGCTTCTTGTATCCCTATGGAAATAATTTAGGAGGGTGGTGTTTGGGAAATTTGTTAAAAGTGTGAGAAGCAGGTCCTGTGCCTGTGAGAGCCCGCACTCTATTATATGGGTTTGGGATTGATCCTAGACATTTCATATTAGAAGTCAGCATGCCCATCCTATGCATTTCTAACAATGACTCCAGGACACATTATCATTAAATTGTTGAAAGAATTATAGTCACAAAGGATTTTGTTTCTGGAAAACGTTTTCAGTGTGTCTCCTTCACCTCATCTATAAAAGATGCAAGCCAAATTTCTCTTTTAAAAATCCACTGCTTGATTAATTTCCCTTTGCCCCAGCTGTGTAATAGCTAGATGATTTGGGTATCACTTTGCAATTCAAAATCTGAGCTTTCCAAAAATGCTTCTTGATTTGATGGTTCCAGGTGGCTGAAGAAATGGACATTAAGTGATTGCTCATGGCTTTGAAAGGTCATAATCTTCTTCCTTCAGCAGGCTGGAGAATGTCAATTGCACCTGAACTTTAAGACTCATATTTTTTCTGATTATAGATACAAACTATATGACAGCGGCAAGTAACTCATTTTCATACATATCCAACGCTCAATTAAGTTAGGACTCAAAGCTGGTGGGCACCTCTGTGACTGGTATTTCAGAGGTGTATTAATTTCAGTGCTATATTGTCTTTCTTAACTCCAGCCTCAGAGGAATTTAAACAATCTGGCTGGTGGGAAAAAGGGAAAGTAATTCCTCACTATATATATAATCATTTACACATTCAGAAACCCCAAAATGTGACATTTTTCCATAATTAGAGTTNTTCAGTGCTATATTGTCTTTCTTAACTCCAGCCTCAGAGGAATTTAAACAATCTGGCTGGTGGGAAAAAGGGAAAGTAATTCCTCACTATATATATAATCATTTACACATTCAGAAACCCCAAAATGTGACATTTTTCCATAATTAGAGTTTTGCATATAATTCATTTACTAAAGATAAAATAATACATTTCAAAAAATACTGTAAAAATTGTAGATATGAGCATTTGAAACATTGTTATATAATAAAAATCCATAAAGTTCATACAAGTACTGCTATTTTTGGTGTAGCATCAAATCATTGATCCACCAAGACACAGTTTTGAAGATTTTGAAATATTTTCATCTAGTGTTTGGTACGGATAAAATACTTTACAATTAAAATGCTTTTCACATATATTGCACTGTTAATTCATTCAAGCTCAGTGAAGTAAATTCAGATATTTGTTTTGAAAATATGTATTGAGTCCATTTTGTGCCGAGCCTTGAACTAGCATTGCATTTTAAAAGGTCTCATTATATCTGATGTACAAATAGTAAATTTTAGACACATACATACATAAAATAATTACAAAGTGTTATGTATTATAAAGGAAACTGTAAGGATTTTATGAGGTTTTAGATTGAACAATCATAAATGGACTCCCAAGGATTTAAGTAAAGTACATTATGTAACATTACAATTACTAAGCATCTCACCTAAGGTCAGGTGGGATGGGATATTGGTATTTGCAAACTCACAAATACGTGAGAGATCTGGCCCAATGGTAACTATAAAGGTTGTGAAGTTGGCTGGCTCAACCAAACCTACTGTTTATTCAGGACATAATATGCCATTCAAAAGGCCTCTCTCATAGATATAAAGAGATCCTCCACCACCACAGGCAGAAGGCAGACTGGGCTGAAAATCAGGCCCAGGACCTGAATGTGAACAATAAATTACAGAGAAGCCCTACTATGCAGCCCCACCAAATCTCATATGCTAAAGTCAGGGTTTGATAAGGAAACAATGAGATACTGGGCCTAGAATGGGGACATCTAGATGGAAGAACTAGATGCTGTCAAATCCCTTGATCTCTCTGGGCCTTTGGAAGTGGTCCATAATGGAATAATTCCTTGCCTAAAAATTCTACAAATGCTTCCCTTGAGGCAGATGCCTTGCTTTATAGAAACATTTCCTCAAGGTTTACCCCCACTTTCTTCATGATAATCCAGGTCAATAACCAGGCTCAACTCCCCCAAATTTCCCAACTAGTAAAATAATGTTGTGATGGTTAAAAAAAAAGCGAGATACATATACATATACACACACACACACACACATATATATATATATATATATTTTACATTTCTGCAGTAACCAGTTATCACACATTTGAAAAACTAAATAATGCAATTTACAGTTTTATATTTCTGTAGGCCAGAAGTCTGGCAGAGTCTCAAGTTGTCAGCAGAACTGCCTTCCTTTCTAGAGGCTCTAGGGTAGGATCCACTTCCTTGTCTTTTCTAGCTTCTAGAGGCCACCCCCATTTCTTAACTTAGGTCCCCTTCCTCCTACTTCAAAGCCAGCAAAGACAGATTGAGTCCTCACTTCATATCATTCTGATCTTCTCTTGTATTCTCCTCATCTACTTATAGGACCCTTATTATGTTGGGCCCACATAACCTATATAATCTAGAATAATCTCCCTAGTTTACAGTTAGCTGATCAGCAACCTTAACTCCATCTACAACCTTAATTTCCCTTTGCCACATAATGCAGCAAATGTACAGATCCCAGAGTTTATGATGTGGACATTATTAGGAGGTCATTATTCTGCCTACCACAATATGTAGAGATGCTAAGATGAGTTTGGGGACATTGTAAATGGTCAGTAAATGTTAGCTATTATTTCCTGCTTCTCTTCTTGGGCTTCTGCTTGCAGGTGGAGAAAATCACAGCTGTGTGAATCAGAGGCATCTCAAACCCAAGGCTCTCCCCTGCCATCAGAGATTTATTTCCTCCTTTCTACTTACCTCCCTGATGTCCCCAAGCTACCCTTTTCCTCCAGCCTTTTTGCTAGTCTCTGTGTTCCTCACTATTAGGTGACTTTGTAGCCTACTTCAGCACAAAACTGAAGCCATCTGGCTTGGACTATATCGTCCTGTGGTGCTCCTCCCTCCAAGTTTACCCTCCACAGCTTCACTTCTTGGATCTTTCCCCAGTGTCTTGGAGGGTTAGAGATCTTCCTTTAGGTTTTTATGGTTAAGGTTAGAGGTCTCTTCCTTATGGCCAGCTCTTCCAACCCACATACTTGGCCTCCCATCAGCTCAAGGACATTGCTTCATCATCTCTTCTCTCTACTTTAAAAAAATTTTTATTGAAGTATAGTTGATTTACACTGTTGTATTAATTCCTGTTGTATAGCAAAGTGACTTAGTTATACACATATATACTTTGTTATTATGATTTATCACAGGATAGTGAAGATAGTTCTCTGTGCTATAAGAGGACCTTGTTGTTTATCCATTCTATGCATACTAATTTGCATCTGCTAATTAAAAACTCACAATCCTTCTCTCCTCCACCTCCCACCTTGGCAACTACAGGTCTGTTCTTTGTATCTGAGAGTCAATTTTTGTTTTGTAGATATGTTGATTTGTGTTGTATTTTAGATTCCACATATAAATGATATTATATGATATTTGTCATTCTGACTTCACTTAGTATTATAATCTCTGGGTCCATCCATGTTGCTGAAAATGGCTTTATTTCATTCTTTTTAATGGCTGAATAACATTCCATCACATTCTCATATCTTCTCTATCCATTCATCTATCAGTGGACATTAAGGCTGCTTCCATGTCTTGGCTATTGTATATAGTGCTGCCATGAACATAGGGTACAGGTATCTTTCAAATCATAGTTTTGTCTGGGTATATGCCAGACAAAATCCAGGAATGAGACTGCTGGGTCATATGGCAACTCTAGTTTTAGTTTTCTGAGGAACCTCCACGCTGTTTTCCATAATAGCTGCACCAAGAGGGTTCCTTTTTCCCACACCCTCTCCATCATTTATTGTTGTTGACTTTTTGATGATGGCCATTCTGACTGGTTTGAGGTGATATCTCGTTGTAGTTTTGTTTTGCATTTCTCTAATAAACAATGATGTTGACCATCTTTTCATGTGCCTCTTGGCAATTAGGTGTTTTCTTTGGGGTAATGTCTATTTAGGTTCTGTGCTTATTTTTTGATTGGGTTGTGCATTTTTGATACTGAGTTGTATGTGTTCTTCATAAATTTGGGAACTTAATCCTTTGTTGGTCACATCATCTGCAAATATTTTCTCCTATCCTGTAGGCTGTCTTTTCATTTTGTTCATTGTTTCCTTTGCTGTGCAGAAAGTTTTGAGTTTAATTAGGTTCCATTTGTTTACTTTTATTAATTTTTATTGGAGTATGGTTGCTTTACAATGTTGTGTTTCTACTATACAGCAAAGTGAACCAGGAATATGCTTACATATATCCCCTATTTTTTGAATTCTCCTCCCATTTAGGTCACCACAGAGCATTGAGTAGAATTCCTGTGCTGTACAGTAGATTCTTATTAGTTACCTATTTTATACATAGTATCAATAGTGTATATATGTCCATCCCAATCTCCTAATTCATCCCATTTAATTACCCGCTTGTTATCCACACATTTGTTCTCTACATCTGTGTCTCTATTGCTGCTTTGCAAGTAAGGTATCTCTATCATTTTTCTAGATTCCACATATACATATTAATATATGATATTTGTTTTTCTGATTTGTTTCACTGTATGACAGTCTCTAGGTTCATTTACGTCTCTGCAAATGGTACAATTCTTTCTCTTTATTGCTGAGTAATATTCCATTGTATCTATGTACCACATCTTCCTTATCCATTCCTCTTTTGATGGACATTTAGCTTGCTTCCATGTCTTGGCTATTGTAAATAGTGCTGTAGTGAACACTGGGGTGTGTGTATCTTTTTGAATTAGGGTTTTTCTCTAATAATTAGTGGGGTTTCCCTGGTGGATAAGTGATAAAGAATCCGCCTGCCAGTGCAGGAGATGCAGGTTTGGTCCCTGGGTCAGGAAGATCCTCTGGAGAAGGAAATGGCAACCCACTCTCATATTCTTGCCTGGGAAATCCCATTGGACAGAGGAGCCTGGTGGGCTACAGTTCATCTGGTCACAAAAGAGTTGGATATGACTTAGTGACTAGACAGCAACAATATTCTAAATGATGATCTCTTTTTCTCTGTGCTTTACTGTTGAGTGTTACCTTCTCCTTGCTGTCTATTATTTCGTGCTTTCCGCAACACTTGGCACTATTCTCTGATGATTCCATTGTCACCTCTCTCATCACGTCTTGATTTCCTTCAAAACCTCCTAGTCATCTCCTATCCATTAATCTGTGAGGTATTCCGAATCTTGTCATTGGTGCCTTCTGCTCTTATTCCACTGACAGTTTTTCTCCATCTCATATAGTGCTTTGTTCATCGTTCTAAGACTCAGTATCTTCAGGAAACCGTTCTTTGACCTCCTCAGTGCCTTTTCTCTGAGTTTCCATAGCAGCTGAGTATCTCGGTCTTAGAATTTACATAATACAGTGTTGAAATTTTATAGTAGTTTTACTGGCCTCCTCTATTGTATTATAAGTTCCACTTGGGTAGAATATTTCAGTCATCTTTCTTTCTTTGGTACCAACTACAGAGGCTGACACACAAGTAAATCTCAACGTAAATTTGGTGAGTTTTTTAATCTAAAAATAGAAAAATAATGGTGAATTTATAATGTCCTGGGCTTAATCTTTCTTTGTCCACTAAATCTACCTTCTGCTGAAAGAGCTATTTTCTGTTATGTGAACATCTTCTATAAAGGAAATTAACAATTTTCTAACAAATATTAGTAGTGTTATTCTCTTTTGCATACATATCCAAACTGCTTGCTCAACACATTTTCAGAACCCCATTTATGGAAATGTTCTCATGTTTGCACAGAGTTTATGTATCTATGAACATTCACAACATGGCTTTTTGTAATGGACAACTGATGGAAAGCTCCGGAAGTCCAGAAATAAGGTCAGATTTGCACGGTACTCACTACAGCCTCCATTCAGTAGTCTGTTTCACTGACAATGAAATTTGGTAACTTAGTTCTTAAATGTACTATTCCTGTTAGGAAATCATGGAGGAGTAGACAGCTTTTTAAAATNGGACAACTGATGGAAAGCTCCAGAAGTCCAGAAATAAGGTCAGATTTGCACGGTTCTTACTACAGCCTCCATTCAGTAGTCTGTTTCACTGACAATGAAATTTGGTAACTTAGTTCTTAAATTTACTATTCCTGTTAGGAAATCATGGAGGAGTAGACAGCTTTTTAAAATTTCTGACCCTCCTCTTAGCTCTGTTGTAAAATTATTAAGGTGTCCTGGGATGGTTGCTCTGTTTTACTTGTAAGGGGCTTATGTTTTATTGGTAAATGAGGTGATGTATCCAGATGCTGAATGTGATTTTCCAAAGTTCATTGGCATCAGGTGTTACACAAACTTGGAATAAATGGCAGAGTACATGTGCAACTTCCTTTGGAGCTTTCAAATCTGGGCGATACTGAGTCAGGATAAAAAGAGTTCAGTAGAATCAGTTTGTGGTTCCATCTATTTACTGGGTCATCCTTTTCTAAGTGAAGCCATGTTGAGAAGTCCATCTACATAATACTGGATGGCTTCAGAGAATGGTGGAAACATATGTGAGTCACTATGAGGTATCTCGTGTTTTTTTCACTTAGCATCACAGGATGGAAATTGCCCCAGCTTGCTTTGTTAGTACAGGAAGCCCTCAATAAATATTTGGTGAAATAAATCAGGGTCAGATTGGGTCCCCAATGCTGGGATATTTAAAAAAAAAGGCACATTCCACCCTGAAGGAGTTCACAGTTTGGCAGAAGAATCAAAGAAGCTAACAAAAGGGGATAATAAAATGTGATATAAGCAAAGTGCTATGGGAGCCTAACAAGGGGTAAGATTAATTGTTAGGTGTGATCAGAAAAGATAGCATCCTTCAAGACCCAGGAGGCAGAGAAGTCAGGGGAGAAGGGAGAGAAGACAGGGTGTCTTCGGAAGCATCTGTTAGCTCACAGTGTGTGAGAGCATGGGGAATATTCATGAAACTCTATGTAGTTTAGTTCGGACAAAACATGAGGATGCTGCAGGGTGGGGATGGCATTAAATTAGGTCTGGAACAGCAGCTTGAGGTTGGGTTGTGAAAAGCCTCATAAATCATGCAAAGGAGTTTGCATTTTATTTTCCCCACTGAAAACCTCAATTTTTAAAGCTCCATGTTACCTGGAAGACTGGGTTTTTCAAAAGCTGTTCCTGGACATGCTAGTTTAATAGAATGTTAATAGATGTTAAACTAAAACTCCTATCCGGCTTTTAGTTGAAAGCGGAAAGGTAATTATCTGGAGAAGATAGTATGGAGCCCACTTGAGAATTTCCTGAACTGTGTACAGTCTGTGAATGTCTTGAATCAAATTAGACTGCATAACTAGATCCTATAGTTCTATCTCCTTCTTGAATAGATTTTAACATTCGCCCTTCAGCAAAATGAGACTGGCTTGCCCTGAGAATTGTAGCAGGAAACTATTTGATGTGACATTTATGTGTGTGTCATCTGAATAGCTGGTTTGGTGTTATCTTAGAGGCAATGTGAGTGTNCCTTGAATAGATTTTAACATTCGCCCTTCAGCAAAATGAGACTGGCTTGCCCTGAGAATTGTAGCAGGAAACTATTTGATGTGACATTTATGTGTGTGTCATCTGAATAGCTGGTTTGGTGTTATCTTAGAGGCAATGTGAGTGTTGTAATTGATTGTGTGTCCTTTTGTTGTCGTAAACACTAGGAAGCCTAGAGCCAAATCTGTGGCTCACCACCAAAGAAGGGTCCTCAAGGCATGCATTCTTGGTAACAACTGAACCCAGGATTCTCTTTAACTTTCTACATTCATATTCCTTTTGGTAGAACACTTTCATCTACTTATTTGACCATTTTGCAACTTCTCTCTGATCTTTTGGGGAAAAAAGCTGAGATTAAGAAAGAGTGAATATATGTCACTTACCACAGTGCCTGGCATACAATACATATGAAATGAGGTCTTTTTTTTCTTTTGATTTTGTATCAATCCTACCTACTCCACTACACCATCCTCCTTGTTGACAGAAATATAAAGGTAGCATACATGATTGATGGAAATGATTTTCAGATGCTGTTTTGCTGATCTTAAGTCCCTTAAGCAAAACAGAATTAAACGGATGAAAATGAGGTGAACAGTTACCAACTGCAAGTCCCTGAGCCTTGTACTGAGAAACAGACAAGTCAGTAAGTCAAAGAGATGGTAAATGGAGCTTCTAATCTGATGAGAGAGTTATGACATCATTATGGGCCCTAAGATTCATAAATTGTGAATAATAATACAACCTAACTTAAAGAGTCATTGTCAGGATTCTGACTTTATATCAGTAAAGTGCAAAAAATAGTGTCTGTATTGGAGGTACTCATACCAAGCACTATAATCAATAGTTAACTTAGTTAAAATCAAAAATTAATTTAAATATTGATTTAAATTAATCAATTTAAATAATTATTAATTTAAATATTGATTTAAATATTGATTAATATTTATTATTAGAATAATACATTTTAAATTAATAAAAACTTAACAGTAATATTAAAATTAATACTTTTTATTAGTGCTATAAATTATTTTTTATGTGGATACTCCCAGAATG